>CM055614.1:15998993-16471493 GCA_029379385.1 Quillaja saponaria | reverse complement strand
TAAACTTGTTTTAAGCTCATTCTTTCTTTAAAGCTTAATTTTATTGCGTATTTAATGTGCTCAAAGTAATAAGGTGCAAATGGGTCTTACAAATAAAGGATTGGTTAACATATGCACTTTATAGAAAGAATAAGCATTAGACTCAAATGTGGGTAATTAAAGAAATATAAAATCAAGGATGGATATACAAAGGCCCTGTCAGTCCAAAGATGGCCTAAATCATGTTCTAGGGTTTTGCCTCAAGAAGAATTCTTACTAATTGAAGAGGTCAACAAGAGTTTAAGGTTTATAAAGAAAGATCATTAACAACAACAACCCTATAAGAGAATAGCCATGTATAGATTTTAATGCATGAAGTATATGCCCTAATTATAATAAATTCAAAAAAATTCTTGCATTATATCAAAAATCAAAATCAATGCATAAATAAGATACTATCATGGGAATAGGAAAATATTAGAACATCATTAACAAATTAAAATTACAATCTACTTAAAATAATACAAGAAAGGGAAGCACATTACAACCTAGATATAGTATCTAAACAATTATACATAAATAGGGGACTAACTATTCATACAAATAGATAAATACAAAATTGAAAGTTACCCCCCAAACCTAAACTAAACAGTGTCACAATGTTTAAGAAATGAAGAAAAACAAGAAAACAAAAAGGAAAAGCAAAAGATGAAAAGAACTCTCATCATTCATCAAAAGTCTATGTCAATATCCTTCTCGGAATAAGGGAAGGGCGCTGGAGGCTCAGGACAATGAGGGAATGTAGAAGGATCCCATCCTCCTTACTGCAACATCATCCTCAGCAACTCATTATTTTGATGATTGACATCATAGTTATGCTACCAATGCTCTGTACACTGCACCTCTAGGCGAGAGAGTTGCTGAGTAAATGTCAATCTCTGTGTACCAATCGGAGCGAGATGAGCTAGAGTTGCTAGATCACCCTCTCCTGCTTCAAAGTTGTGACTCAAAAACTTGTTCATCAGCTTGTCATCGATTAGCCCTTTATGTATTGTCAATGGTTCAGTATGCTCCTAAATCACCCCGACCTCTCAGCATAGTTCAGTGATAAAGAAAAGGAACCATATGCCCAAATGTCCATTGTTTGTAGCCTACAACATAGCACTATATATAATATGACCAATATCAATGGACAAACCTCTAAATATTGCATAGACAAGGATTGCTAACTCCTTAGTCACGTCACTTGCATGTTTATTAGGTAACATGTTGGCGAGCATGAAATGGTACCAGACCCTTGCAGTGAGATGCAACTAACTACCTTTGAAGTGCACTGGTTCGCCATTAGTTAGCTTCCAAGTTGAGCCTTGATAGCTAAAAAGAATTTATGACAACATCATAATCCACTATGCCACTAGCATAAGCCACATATTCGTCAGTCTCGGGACTATCCAGAATGCCATAGTAGGCATTAATGGTCGAGCTAGTGAATGGCACCATCTGGCCCCGAACCATAACTTTACTATCATTGTGCTCCACAAGGTTGGTGTATTGACGGGCTATGTTCCAGAAATAGTTAGGGCTGAGGTACAAACCTTATTGAGCCATAATCTTTTTTGTTCACCAGCCCTTCATGGAACCTTTATTGAGCTCCACAAGGTTGGTGTATTGACGGGCTATGTTCCAGAAATAGTTAGGGCTGAGGTACAAACCTTATTAAGCCATAATCTTTTTTGTTCACCAGCCCTTCATGGAACCTTTTATCGGCTGCAACAGAAATAAACCGACTACTATCAAAGCTTGGTCCACCAAATCGAGACATTTGGTGGCCTTGGTTTTGGTTCCATTATCCTGAAAAACAAAACAACATAATCCCAAACCCCAAAATGCCCAACAATAATGTTAATCATAGCACCTAATCAACAACGAGTTTCCAACCCAACAGAGCATTTACACAAGAGTCTCAGGCATGTACCAACATCACGTCTCCCATGTACTATCCATCAATATTTATTATCTCACCCCCAAACTTATTTCCACTATCATAAGATTATCAAAATACATTCAAGAATTATGGGGATGGGGATCATAATAGAATGACATAAATTCATATTACATGAATTTCATCTAACAAAACCCAAAAACTCAATATCAAGACACAAAACATAACACCCATGTAACCATAAATCCAAAACGAAGAAGTATGCACAAACCTTTAAAAAAGCATATCTACCCACTAATCATGAAGCAATTAAGCATACAACATAAGAAAAGCATCCTACCTAAAAGAAAATTTGTATAAGCGTAAAGAGAAGAGGAAGAGCACTTACATGTGTTGAAATAACATCGAATACGTGTGTAAACAGTGATGTGGGTGAGGGGTTTTGTGTTAGAGTGGTAGACTTAACTATACTGGGGTTTGGGTTGGAGATATTGAGTTAAAAACCTTTGATTTCTCGAGAGTGGGTGTTAGGGTGTGAGTTTGGGTAGTTATGGATCCTGAAATTTCTTTTTAAAAACTGAATTCTCAATAGAGTATTGTGGCTTGAATCAGTAGGAGCCGTGGTGCTATGCCCTTAAAATTTGAAAATTTAAAAGCACGGGAATTGCCGTTAAGGCATGGATGATAAGGAGCCACGACTTAATACTCTCAATTTGAAACCTATTTTTTTTTTTTTTTTTTTTTTTTTCTTCTGAAAACAAGAACATCATTTCATGGAGTAGTAGGCACTGCGGCTCAAGGTAATATGTTTGAATGCTTTATTTTTGAGTTTGGTGATGTCATGGCACAAAGGAATAGAGACCGTAGAGTGGTGCACTCTGTCTAAATGGTTATTTTTCATTGAAATTGAGGCACTGCGGAGTGTGTGTTGTGAAGCGGCGGTGCATAGTTTTTTTAGCACATACCTGGACTTTTGATTTCTTTGGGGCTGCGGCGTACATGGATTAGAGCCACGGCAGTATGCTTTCAGGGTTGTTTTTTTAAATTTCTGGACATTGGTTATTGCGGCATGATGGAATTAGGTGCCGCAACATCTATGCTTCTTTATGTGGTTTTTTAGTCCTTATTTTCCTGAGAAAGATGACATGAAGGTTGAGTGTAAAGTAAAAATTAATAAAATAAAATGTACAATAAAGAAAAGGGTTTAGAAACTTGGGTTGCCTCTCAAGAAGCGCTTGGTTTAAAGTCCTTAACTTGACTTAGTGTTGCTCAAGTGGCTTCGCCGAGTATGATGACAGTATGATCATTATCAATCTTTTCTCTCCAATAGCATATTTTTCATTGGCCATTCACTTTAAATATTTTATATAGATTTGTGGTTATCAACTCCATAACACCGTATGGAAATATTTTGGCAATGGTGAATAGACCAGACCATTTTGGACTTGAGCCTTTTCTGGAAAAGCCTTTAACCTAGGAATTGTAGAGTTTGATCAGTGTAGCTTCTTGCTCTTTTCCTTGTAGAGTTTGGTATTCTCATAAGCATTTAGCCTAAACTCATCCATCTCGTTCAATTGAATGAATCTTTTTTTGCTAATGACTGGATAATCAAAGTTTAGCTTTTTATTACCTAATAGGCATTATGTTCCAACTCAACCAGTAGGTGGCAAGTCTTGCCAAAAACCAACGAAAAAGGAGACATGCTTAGAGGATCTTGTAGGCTATATAGTATGCCCATAATGCATCATCCAATCTCTTGGACCAGTCTTTTCGTGAAGGACATATTGTCTTCTCTAGGATCCTCTTAATCTCTCGATTGAAGACCTCAGCTTATCCACTTGTTTGTGTATGATATGCTAGTACAACCTTGTGAGTCACCCTATATTTAGCAAGAAGAGCTTCCACTTGTTTGTTGTAAAAGTAAGATCCTCCATCACTGATAATTACTCGAAGTGTATCAAAGCGTATGAAGATGTTCTTTTTTAATAATTGGGTCACGACTTTGGAATCATTGGTTAGCACAGCAATGGCTTCAATCCACTTAGAGACATAATCCACATCAACAAGGATGTATTGATTAGTGTATGATTAGATGCATGGACCCAAGAAATCTATCCCCTGCATATCAAACAATTCTACTTCAAGTATGTTATTGAGTGGCATCTCATTCTTCCTAAATATGTTGCCTATCTTTTAGCACCTATCACATTTAGAAACAAATTCATTAGCATCCTTAATAATGAAAGCCAATAAAAACCTGAGTTGAGCACTTTTGTAGCCTGTTTTACTTTTCCAAAATGATTTGCATACTCTGAAGCATGAGAATGATGGAGTATGCTCTTTACCTTTTCCTCCGGAAGACACCTTCTTCAAATCTGATAACCACAATGCTTAAACAAGAAGGGGTCATTCTACAAAAAGAAAAATTATATCATGTAAAAAAATTTTCTTTTGTTGAGAAGTTAATTAAGGAGGAAAAACTTTGCCAACTAGATAGTTAACAAAGTCAGCATAGTAAGGTAATTGTTTATGAATAGCTTGGAAGAGTATATATAGGAAGGTTTCATTTATGATAATGGGCTCAGCCACTTGATCTTCTCCTTCTAGCCTTAATAAGTGATCAACTACTTGATTTTTAGAGCCTTTTTTATCTTTGATCTCCAAGTCGAATTCTTGTAGTAATAAGATCTACCTTATCAACCTAGGCTTTGCATCCTTTTCGTCAATCAAATACTTAATACCAGAGTGGTCAGTAAAAATAATGACAGAAGTTCTAATTAAATAAGATCAAAATTTATTAAAAGCAAACAGTATTGCTAAAAGTTTTTTTTCAGTTGTGGTATAGTTCAATTGATCACTATTTAAAGTTTTGCTAGCATAGTATATAAAGTGAAATTATTTTTTTTTTCTTTGCCCTAAAACTGCTCCTATCGCAAAGTCCATCACACATCAATTCAAAAGGAAGATTCCAATTTGAAGTTACAATTATTATCAATTTGTTTTTCAACTTTAAAAATGCTGCAAAACATGCATCATTAAATATGAATAGGGTGTCTTTTTCTAGGAGATTACATAGTGGTTTGGATATTCTTGAAAAGTCTTTTACAAATCTCTTATAGAATCAAGCATGGCCTAGAAAGCTTCTTATTCCTTTTATTGAACTAGGGGAGGTAACTTTTCTATGGTTTCTATCTTAGCTTGATCTACCTCAATTCCCTTATTAGACACCCTATGGCCTATAACTATACCTTCTTGTACCATGAAATGGCACTTCTCCCAATTTATAACCAAGTTAGTCGACTTCACATCTTTTAAGAAAGGGAGTTAAATTATGGAGACATTTATCATATGAATCGCCTAAAATAGAAAAGTAATCCATAAAAACTTCAAGCCCTTGCTCCACCATATTAGTGAAGATGGCCATCATGCATCTTCGAAAGGTGCAGGGAGCATTGCATAGACCAAAAGTCATCATTCTAAAGGCAAAAGTGTCATAGGGGCAAGTAAATGTGGTTTTTTTCTTAGTCTTACAGGACAATAGCAATTTGATTATATCCTGAATAACCATCTAGAAAGCAATAATATTCCTTACCTGCCAGCCAGTCTAGAATTTGGTCAATGAATGGAAGGGGAAAATAGTCTTTCCATGTATCTCTGTTAAGCTTTTAGTAATCCATGCATACCCTCCAACTAGTAAAGGTTCTTGTAAGAATGAGTTCATTGTTTTCATTTGCAACAATTGTCATCCCTCCTTTCTTTGGTACACATTAGATAGGACTTACCCAATGACTATCCTGAAAATGGATAGATAATTCTAACATCTAACCACTTAATTATTTTCTTTTTCACCACCTCCTTCATTATGGGATTAAGCCTCCTTTGATGCTCTATTATAGCTTTATGACTATCCTCTATGAGGATCTTGTGTATAAAAAAAGAAAGGCTTACACCCTTAATGTCAACAATTATCCTTCCTAATACTCTTTTGTGTTCTCTCAATAAATAAAGGAGTTTGTCTTCCTGCATATTAGTAAGAGAAGCAGAAATAATAATAGACAAAGTAGATGAAGGACCAAGAAAAGCATACCTTAGCTGGTTTGGTAATGGTTTCAGCTCTAATGTAGGAGGCTCTTCAATTGATGGCCTTGATCCGAATGGGGTAAATGGTGGTAAATCCAAATTTTCAAATCTTGGATTTGGTTTCAGCATTTGTGGTAAGGCACCAGTAATTTCATACACTCCATATAATCATCATCTTCTCTTGTAGTGTGTGAAATTATTAAAGCTTCAAGAAGGTCTCTTGGATATTCTTACAAAAACATCTCTTAGGCAAGGTTGCTTACCATATAAATTGCAAAGCATCCATCATAATCTTGAAGGAATTTCATGGATTGAAAGATATTCAATTTAATCTCTAGATTGTTTACCCTCATAGTAAGCTCACCCTTTTGGACATTTATTAATGTCCTACCATTAACTAAAAAAGGTCTTCCTAATATAATAGGTACCTCTCTATCCTCTTCCATGTTTAGAACTATGAAATCAACAGGGAAGTTCAATGTGTCCACCTTAACTAGAACATCCTCTACAATTCCTCTATGGTGTGTAAGTGATCAATCAGCTAGTTGTAGAGTTATTGATGTTGGTTTTACTTCTCCTATTCCTAGCTTTTGGTAAATTGATAAAGGCATTAAATTTATATTAGCTCTTAAGTCACAAAGCGCCATACCGAAGTGTTATGTAACTATAGTATAAGGAATAGTAAAACTACCTGAATCTTTCAATTTGGGTGGTAGCTTTTTTGAAGTATGGCTGCTACACTCTTCAGTAAGTATAACAATTTCATGATTACCAAGCTTCTTCTTTTTAGACAAAATGTCCTTCATGAATTTTTCATAGCTTGGCATTTCAAGAGTTTCAGCAAAAGGAATGTTTATATGAAGCTTCTTGAACACATCCAGAAATTTCTAGGAATTTCTTATCAAGGTGCTGTTTATGGAACCTTTGGGGGAATGGAAGAGGAGGCTTTATTCATTGAGGTTTAGCAATTACCTTGGTTTCCTTCTTCTCTTTTACAATTTCAGTAGGCAATTCATTTATAGTAGAAGATTTAAGAGCTTCATCAACTTTTATTTTCTTCTTTTACTCTTCTAACTCCTTCCCACTCCTAATAGTGATTGTCTTACAATGTTCTTTAACCCTCTTTCCTTAGGTTCACCTCGGTATTACTAGGAAGGGCACCATAAAGCCTATTAGTCAAAGCATGGCTAGCTACCTAATTTGTGTCTCCATTATTCTCAAGGAGGCAGCTTAGCTTTGAATAACGAAATCAGTCTAAAACATGTATTGTAAAAACATGTCTTCTAAGGAGGGTTTCTTTTCAGGGGCTGCTTGCCTTTGTGGAGCTTGAAATCCGGGAGGTGGATTAGGCCTTGAAGCTTGTGCGCCTTGAAGCTTGTGCGCCTTGATTATTCCAACCAAAGTTTAGGTAGTTTCTTCACCCTGGATTATTTGTGTCATAATAAGGGTTGTTTTGGTGGTTGAAAATTTTGGACATATTGAACCGCTTCAATATTTGGGCATTGGTCTATGGTATAACCTTCACCACAAACTTCACACACCATAACTATGGCTTTGGAATATTGTTGCAACCTAAAATTATCAAACCTCATTGTCAACCCAGACACTTGTGCCATTAAGGCAATAACGGCATCAAGTTCATGAATCCTAGCAACTCTACGCGAGGTTAACCTTTTGGATGGCCATTGATAAAAATTTGAGGTCATTTCCTCCAAAAGATCATAGGCATCAGTCCATAGACTTACCCATCAAAGCACCTCCAGCAACAGCATCAATTGTTGTTCTAGTTTGGTTTCCCAAACCGTAATAAAAAGTATGGACTTGCAGCCACTTAGGAATGCCATGATATGGGCACTTTCTCATCAAGTCTTTATATTTTTACCATGCTTCATAGAGAGATTCTTGATCTTGTAGAATGAATGATGTGATTTCATTCCTTAGCTTGGCAGTTTTGGTAGAAGGAAAGAATTTAGCCAAAAACTTTGTGCCATGTTTGACCAAGTGGTGATGGAATGTTGAGGTAATGAATATAACCAAATTTTTACCTTATCTCGGAGTGAGAAAGGGAAAAGCCTAAGGATGACTGCATCATTAAAGACGCCATTGTACTTGAATGTGTCATACAATTTCAAGAATGTGACTAGATGAGCATGTTGGATCATCTGGATTGTGCCTAGTTTATTCTTAAAGTTATTCAATGGTTAGTCTTTGTATGCAAGAATAGAGGCCTTGCATAAGAGGGACAACATAATCCCTCAAAGCGTTAGTTTCATAAGCTTCTTGATCATCAGTCATTGAACTAGAGTGTTTTGGAACTTGATTCTTTCTTAACTTTCTGAGCATTCGTTCGATCTCAAGATTGTATGGTAATAGTTCTAAATCTCTAGTATGTTGCAGGAAATGTCAATGATTCCTGAAATCAAAAGTAAGAACTTGAATTAGAATCAATAATGATATTAACAAAAGAATATAAATTTTATCCCTAGCAACGGCGCCAAAAACTTGGTATGGATTTAATAAACGCAAGCGCATGTATCATCCTCAAATAATACAATAATAAGTAAAGATCATTCCCATGAGGAATAATTTACTTTTTTAATGCTAAATACCAATATGATGTAGCCTAACTTTAGTCAAGCAAAAGTAATTTAGAGATTAAAGCAATTTCTGAAAAGATATGAAAACTCGTTCACAAAATCCCTCACACTACACCTAATTAACTTTAGTTCAATTCAATTTATATAATAACTTAATATTAACCCAGATTTCTTAGTCAATTACTAGTATATTCTTATGTTTAGCAAATATATATTTCCCTTAATCTAATTCTTTATATTTCAAGGAGAATTATTCTAAGACAAACTCATTAAGAACCAATCTCCTGGTTACTTATGGTAAAAAAGTATATTCCTATATCTTAAACAAATCAAATCATCCAAATTATATGAACAATCCTAAACATAAGTTATACTACCTAAGGCTAATCCCAAAACTAACTCTTTTAAGTCAATTCTAGCATTCTTAATCAATTTAACTGGTGATCAATCATATTAGAAGCATTAAGAACAAGGCAACATAAATATTGAAACTAAAACATGCACTAAATTAAAACTAAAGCCACACAGCTACATGTGAGTTCAATCATTACCCCTAGACTACGACTACTCCATACTAACTACTGAAAAGACAAACAATTAAGACATAGCCATTACAAGTAAATAGAAAATAAGAAGAATGGAGTAGAAACTAGAAGTTATCATGGCTTCGAGTCTCCTTTAGCTTCTTAGCACTCTCTATCACGAGTTATGGTATATCTCAAAACTTCAATCTTCACTTTTATTTATAGACTTTTTTCTCCTAGTTCAATTTAACTAGGAGTCTTCAAAGACAAGTGAGAACGTTGCGGCACTGAAAGTTCTGCTTAGTCCTACTCAGACTTTATCTTGTCTTGCCGCTACGTCACATAATTAGGCGCTGAGGAGCCATTCCCTTGAATAGTTTACGAAAGTTGTCTTTTAAGTTGGTGCCGCAACTCAGGTGAATGGCTCTGCGTCTCATCTCTCTCTGTGATTTTACTGGGCAGGTTGAGGTCTCAGCGCCGCGGCTTCAATCACTAGGAGCCACAACTTTAGTCACCAGGAGCCACGGCTTCAGTCATCAAGAGCCGTGGCTTAGAGCTCTATGACATGTTTCCTCTTTTCCTCATTTTAGCAATGCCGCGACTTTATTTTCTTCAAGCCGTGGCTTAGATTTCTCAGCTAGATTTGTCAATTTCTTCCTTTTGTAGGACATTACAAAGACACCTAAAACAAATTAAATACCAAAATTCGTAAAACTACTACTAATTAGGTAAAAACTCTTAAACAACCTAAAACAACTGAAACACTATATTTGACTAATATTCTAACTCAAAATCTTAGGATTTAACATAAAATATGAATTAAAAGCATAGTGAAATAACTCTATTTTACAGAGTTATCATGCATGTCACTTAAAAACTAGGCAGTAGTGTGCTTAGTGGTTTTTTTGTTGGTAGCATATGCTGCATGTGATATGCTAGACATGTGTTGCATATGATATGCTGGACAAGGTACTTCTTTTGGTATCATATGCTTCATTTGGAATCTTTGATTTGCTATTTGAATTCTTCTTTCTCAATAATTTGTTTAATTCCCATTAGTTATTGTTAGGAAGATACTTCTTTGGTATTAGTTTTTTGATTGGACAAACAAAGTTTATTTGCACTTGGAAATATACTATCATAGTTTTCATTTCTGCTGATGTGGTTTTATGACTGCTTCCCTTTTGATTAAGCAACAACTTAAATATGTGTTTTGAAAGATGTTAGTTAGCCTACTTCATATTGTTTTTATTTTTTTATTTTTTCAAAGGTCACAATCTTAAATAACTTTAATTGCCATTTTTATCTTTTTAAAAGCACATGACATGTATGGCGATTCATGAGTATTGCTGGATTTGGCATCCATTCTGGCATGAAAGATTTTACTTGGTTGAATTGCTATTTCGTTATGTTTGTAATGCATTAATCACATTTAATCATAGATGACTTGTGCACAAGATGGTTTCATTTTCAAAAGGTCAAAAGCAGTGGACTCATGGCAATTTTTCTTTCTCTGCTAGAACACAATGCAGCAGATTCATGTTTCATGGATTTGAACTTGTATATTTTGGCATTGTTAATAAAGATGCCATTTACTAGAATGATATATATTATCTCCACTACATTATTGTATGCAACATTTAATTTTATCTAAGTATAGGATATTTGTCTATTAGGAATGTTTTAATTTTTGACTATATATAACATTTAATTTTATCCTAGGACATTTTTTCAGGGAATAGATTTTTTTAACCAAAAAATTAAGTGCATTGGAAACTATTTTTTATCACCTGGATAAAAAATTACCTAATTAAACACAGATAATATTTTTATCTAAAAAATATTTGTTTGGAGTTATGTTAACCGAACAATATATGTACAAGTGCATTTCTTATGAACTGCACAAACACCCTTTAATCAGAACCACACATTGGCTCCCAGTCTTTTCCTACTACCAAATATAATCCTATGGCGGAAGGTTCACACACTTGACATGCTAAAGTCCACTTGCCATTCAACTAGCTTTGATGTATGTGTTTCACTTGAAGTGAGGTAGGTCTTCCAACTGGTCTCAATACGAAGCATATTCGATCAACAAATTAAGGAAAATGATGCATGTTATCCTACGATACCTAGACCACGCGACTTTTAGATTCATTACTTTTCCACCAAATGTTTTAAAATTTATCGCTTGACTCTCTTAAGATTTATTAGGTTTTTAACTTGGAACCCTTTATCAAATATAAAAAAGAAAAAATAAATGCAAGTAAGGATGTCTTCATTCTTTATCCTCCTTGAATTCCTCATTTGAATCTTTCTTGAGCCGAATTCAAAGTCTATGACTCTATGTACTTCGATCTAAATTCTTTCTTTTTCTAGATAGCTAAGTGATTACTTTGTAACATTTATGTATGTACTATGTACTTCCTTTCTTACTACAACATAGGCCTCACTCCTTATACGAGCTTAAAAAAATGGCAAAGACAAAAAGTTTACTGAGGGATCAATATATATATAGAGATCTATTATTTTCTATGTAAAAATAGTTAGTTTTAAATAGTAAAATATTTATTATTTAATTAGCTTAACTCATTTTGTCAAAATTAATTAGGTCAATATGCATTTTTTATAAAATTCAGTTAAGACTTGTTAAATTTTGATCCGTATATAAAATTTTACTTTTTAAACAATTTGTTTTTTAAACTTGAATAGGATCACACTTGATGTATATTTATTGCATCTTTGGTGCATGTTGTGAAGAATTTAAGGAAGGTTTATGAAGAGGCAGCTATAAACAATAGCAAGATTGCTAAATGTTTTGAGATTGAGGCAAATGAAGCTAAGAAGAGGTTGAATGTTTTTTAAGTTATTTCCAAGATAGAAGGCTTCACTCTAATCCAAAGGATTAGAGTAGGTGAGATATTAAGCTCAAATGGGAGTAAAACAAACTTCTCTCTTCTAGAAGATCATAAGCCATTGTACCTAGAGAGTTTGTTGGGGATTAACTGATGCAAAATGTGGAGCTAACCTTCAAATGTCTTCTAACTAGTATATATATATATTTTTAATCTTAGAGGACATTAGGTAAGAAAAAATTAGTAAACTGTTGTTAGCTTATGTTTAGGCAGCCCTCATATAGGGATAATATTTTTTTTTTGTACATTTTGGGCTACATAAGGGATTTAGGCTTTTAATGTTTCAGTTGGATGGATATTGATGCACAATTGCTTTTTTTGATCAGTTTGAATGACAAGAATTATTGTTTTAATGAGATTAGTTTCGATTTTGCTAAGCATGCTTTGATTTGTAATTGTATTTATTTGTTAAACTTGTGGAGATAATGCAACTAGTTCTTTATCATGTGTAAGTAGTTTAAAGACTAGACAGTAGTGTGATTTGTGGTTTTTTTGTTAGTAGCATATGTTGCATGTGATATGTTAGACATGTGTTACTTATGATTTGCTGGACATATGATGTATATGATATGCTGGATAGGTGCTTCTTTTGGTATCATATGCTTCTTTTGGAATCTTTGATTTGTTATTTGAATTCTTCTTTCTAAATAATTTTTTTATTCTCATTAGTTATTGTTAAGAAGGCACTTCTTTTGATATTATTTTTTGATTGGACAAGCAAAGTTTATTTTCCATTGGAAATATGCTGGCATAGTTTTCTTTTCTGCTACTTGTGGTTTTCTGACTGCTTCCCTTTTGAATAAGCAACAACTGAAATATGTGTTGTAAAAGATGTTAGTTAGCCCACTACATATTATTATTATTTTTCAATATGTCACAAGCTGAAATAACTGAACTACCATTTTTATCTTTTTAAAAGCATATGATATGTACAGTGATTCATGAGTATTGCTGGATTTGACATCCATTCAAGCATAGAAGTTTTTACTTGGTTGAACTGCTATTTAGTTATGTTTGCAGTGCATTAGTCACATTTAATCATAGATAATATGTGCACAATAAGCCTTCATTTTCAACAGGTCATAAGCTGTGGACTTATGACAATTTTTCTTTCTCTGCTAGAACACAATCTAGCAGATTCATGTTTCATGGATTTGAAGTTGTATATTTTGGCAATGTTAAAAATGATATCAGTCACTACAATGATACATATTTTCTCCACAACAGAATTGTATGTAATATTTAATTTTATCTAAGTATAGATATTTAGTTTATTAGGAATGGTTTAATCTTTGACTGTATGCAGCATTTAATTTTATCCATTGACATTTTTGTCAAAATGTCCATTTTTCCAGGGAATAGATTTTTTTAACCAAACAATTAAGTGAATTCAAAACTACTTTTATCTCCTAGATAAAAAAATGACCTAATCAAACACAAACAATATTTGGCTAAATTATACTTTTGGTCCCATGTAATTTTACTAGGATTCATTTTGGTCCCTATCATTCACTTTGTTATGATTGAGTCTCTAAAATTATAAAATTGATCCAATTGAGTTCTTGTCATCACTTTCTATACAAATTAATTTTGACGGAGGATGACGTTGACAAATAGAAATGGATGAAAAATTATGTAGCTAATGATATGGCTAATTGACGAATAACAATTTGACATGTGAATTTTTATAAATAAATAAATATAAATAAAAACTAGGAATTGGAAATTTAAAAAAAAAATCATAAAATTAAATTAATAAAACTACAAAATCCTTCTTCCTATTAAATTTTTCCTTCCCCAAACCTCTCTAAAACAAGAATCATTCTTTCTCTTTAACTTTCCCTTCTCAAACATTGATAGGTCAAGCATATCTAACCACCTCTTGCTAGAGATTCTCATTGAGCGAATCTAGTAATCCTTTCCAATCTTTACTCTTATGATACTCTCGCCACCGATTACCGAGACTGTTCCTCGGAGAATACTTCTCTATCATTGATAAAAGCCGCTGAAGTCGATTAAGGTGTCGTGGTGACATTTCTTCTGCCACTTTGATCTATTACCAAAGTAATCCTTGCTAAATTAAGACCTTCTAAGAGAGATTTTCCTTTGTTTTCTTTAGATCCATTAGTATTGGTCGATTGATCGAGAATTATTTATTGGTTTGGTTAACCTGTTGTGTTCTTCTAAAGGAGCTTTTGGAGATTGACGAGTTGTAACCGAGTCAACTCAGTGGACTTTACCGATTTCATAGACTGAAGAAGAAGAAGAGGTCTGTGTTGGTTCCAATGAATCAGGATTTAAAGGAGATTTTTATTATTGGAATCTAGCACTTCTGGCTAGTCACCAGAGCATCAACTCGTCACCCATTCACTAAGGAAATAATCTATTTTCACGTACTAACATGATTGAAAATTCCTACCTTAGAGTAGCATCACGAACCCAGATGATTTTGTAACAAGTTTTGAATCATTGATGTTACTTCATGGATTTCTGGATCAAGTAATGTGCAAAGCATTTGTAGCAACAATGGGGGAAAAAGCGAAGGTTATGATTTGTTCACCTTTCCCAAAATTCTATCTCAACTTTTGATGAACTAGTAATAGCTTTTCAGAGGCAATTTACGACAAATCGAAAGCATAAAAGAGATGCCATAAACCTCCTTGGAATCACACAAGGCAATAATGAACCACTGAAGGATTTTATAGGTCATTTTAACAATGGAGTTATGGAAGTAAGAGATGCTACCCCCAAGTTATCATCCCTATACTGAAAGCAAGCCTGTGAAAGTCCCCGTTTCAATATGATATAAATAAACAAACACAAATCACTTTGGAGAAACTCATGGAATGAGTGGAAAAGTTTATTAACACCAAATAAATAGAAAGTTCCTTAGTGACAAACCACAGTTTGGCCAAAAAAGCGACCTCCCTCGCCAGACAAATTTCATTAATAGGAAAATAGGCCCCAATTTCCCCTAAACTGAGGGAATCAAACCCATTCACTAGTGATGTTCTCCTTCACGCCGATTTCTTAATTATTAGCCTTTAAACAAACCTTCTTTAGAAATCCTTATGGTCGAGTAACATAAGGGAATATTTCAAGCCTCACCAAAGCAACGAGAAAATCTAAAGAATCTAGATCATAATAGATATTGCAACTTTCATCAGGTCCTAAACATAATACTGAAGAATGCTGGCAATTAAAAGACCAAATTTTGGAATTGATCAGGCAACGGTATCTCATAAGTCACATAAACAAACGCAAAAGGTCCAGGGAAGATCCGAGCAGATGTCAAGGGAATAACATTCGAAAGGATAATTACAAGGCAGTTTGCTCCAGACCAGAAGAGCATCAAAATAGACTAAGAAGAGAGAGAGAAGAACCCATTGGTGTTAACTATACTATAATGGGCGATTTTTCATCTTCCAGTCTAGTGCATCAGAACAAAGAAGGTATTCTAAGCGACTATTGGTAATCAGTGAAGTTGCAAAAAGGCCTAAAATAACAAACACCACTAGTACAATATCCTTTTCAGATGAAAATCTCCAAGGAGTAGAAACTCCACATGATGAACGCACTAGTAATCACCACAAACATTGCCAATTTCTTAGTCAATCAGGTATTGATCTATAATGGAAGCTCAACAGATATACTATACCACAACTGTTTTGAACAAGTAGGCTATTGCACCAGAAAGGAAAAGGCCATTTTCAAGAGCTCTGGTAGGATCTAATGGGGACCATGTACCAGTATAAGGTATAATTGAACTTCCCATAACACTCGAGGACAAACAACGCAAATGAACTATCCTCACCACATCTTGTGTTGTCAAAGCTTGGTTTGCTTACAATGTTATACTAGGACGACCATTCCTCAACCCGACAAGAGCAATATCTTCTTCATGGTATATCTATTTGAATTTCTTAAGCCTAGAAGGAGTTGGTAAAGTCAGACAAAAAGTAATAAATTAGAAGTGCTCATAATGGATGACCTTAGAGACTCAAGACCTAGGCAGCAAAGGGAAACAGCTGGAAAAATGAAGATTTATTTGGTATGACAGATCCCATCCTATTATTTACTGATGATTATTCAAAAGCAGTTCTCCTTAGTACTGATATCTGCTCAAGCACCCAAGCAGAGCTCATGAATTTCCTCAGTAGATAACAGTAAGGTGTTCGCATGGGTAGCAGCTAATATGCCCTAGATTAGTACCTCGGTAATTTGTCACAAACTCAACACCAACCCAAATATCAAGCCTGTTCGACAAAAGAAAAGACATTTCGCACCAAAATTCCAAAAGGCTATTGCTTAATGAGGTCGACAAGCTACTGGAAGCAGGTTTAGCAGGGAGGTTGACTACTTGGATTGGTTATACAATATTGTCATGGTAAAAAAATAAAATAGCAAATGGTGGATGTATGTTAATTTCACAGATCTTAATAAAGTAAAAGACAGTTACCTCTTTACCGTGGATTGATAGGTTGGCAGACAGTGCTAAAGGAAATGAGCTCTTAAGTTATATGGATGTCTATTCTAGCTACAATCAAATCCTTATGATCGAAGAAGACCAGGAAAAGACTTCATTCATCACAGAAAGGGAAAGGGGAAGATACTGTTACAAAGTCATGTCGTTTAGTATCAACCATTAGCGAATAAGGTATTCTTGAACCGAATTGGGAAAAATATGGAGGTCTATGTAGACAACATGCTAGTCAAAAGCAAAAAATACAAAAGAACACATCACGGATTTAGCAGAAGGCTTTTTCGTATTAAAACAATATGGGATGAAGCTCAATTCTACCAAATGCACTTTCAATGTTTCTGCAGTAAGTTTCTTGGGTTCATGTTGATGGCAAAAGGAATTGAAGCCAATCCTGAAAAAGTGAAAGCAATTCTAGAAATGAAAAGACTAACCAAGGTAAAGGAGGGCCAATGCCTAACAATGTCAAGGTCGCCAAACCAGTGTTTCCCATTTTAAAAAACCCTTACCTGGCCATTCGAATGGACAAAAGCATGAGAAAAAGGTATTCACATAGCTCAAGGAATATTTGTCAACGATCCCTAGTGCTAGGCTAACCTGAACCGAGAGAGACTTTTATCCTATACTTAGGAAAATCAGCCATAAGCAGTTAATTCAACTTTAGTCTGAGAAGACAAACAGAAGCAACAACTAGTGTACTATGTGAGTAAGATACTCAAAGCCCTGAATCCAGATATCCTAACATCAAGAAAACAGCTTATGCAATTCTTATTTTAGTACGAAAACTCTGTTTAGTTTCAAGTCCATGCTATTGAAGTTCAGACCAACCAACCTCTAAGAAAAGCCCTTTGTTAACCAGAAACATCTGGAAGAATGATTAGTTGGTTAGTTGAACTCATCGAATTTGATATCAAACATGTCCTGAGAACATCAATCAATGCACAGGAACTTGCTAATTTTGTTGTAAAGCTTACCAAAGCCGATAAAAGAACAACCTGACTTGCCCAATCTCCCAATCAGCACGTACGCAATGTCATGGGAGAAAGCCCAGAGGGCGTGCTTATCCAATCTGCATTAGCCTTCCAGTTTCACGTTTCAAATAATGCGACAAAATATGAATCTCTAATATCAGGTTTGACATTGGCCCAAGTAGTGCACTATTCCTCAATTGAACATTTTCAGCAACTCCAAATTAGTGGTGTGCTAAGTAACAGGGCAACATGAAGCCAAAGAATCCACAATGGCTAGATACTTGCAAAAAGTCTAGGACCTTTGGAAACACTTCATCGCTATCCCAATCTAGCTTATTTCCCGGTCATAAAACACATATGCTAATGCATTATCCAAAGTTCGAGAACCACACAGGCCCAACTTGGACAACAACATCTTCACAGAGACATTAGCACATCCTAGCTATGAAAACATCCAGCTAGTAAGAAACATTGGGCTCAGCTATTCCTGGATCACCCTTATCCTCCAATATTTGGACACTGGAGAACTTCTCGACAATGCACAATTGTCCAAAATTATTAGAAAGAAGGCTACACAATATTCTGTCATTAATCACTATCTCTATAGAGGATCTCATACTCTCCCCTACCTAAAGTGTTTAAATGACGAGGAGGCTTCTTATGTGATGAAAGAAGTTCACTTGTGGGTCTGCAGGTCTCACATTGGTTCTAAGGCCCTAGCTCACAAGATCTTAAGAGCAGGATATTGCCAGAAATGGATTCAAAGATGTGATAATTTCCAGAGAGTAGCTCGAGTAGCCAGACAACCCCACATACACAATCAATAATACATGGCCTTTTGCAGTATGGGGAATAGACGTCCTCGGTCTTTTTCCAACAACCAAAATGGGTAAAATCCTTAAATTCATCCTTGTCGTAATGGATTATTTTACCAAATGGATAGAGGTGGGGATACACAAGCACATCACAGCCGAAGCAGTCAAAAAGTTCATTTGGTCCAATATAGTATGCAGGTGTAGGATCCCGCAAGGCAATTATTACTAATCATAGACCATAGTTCAACTGCAAACTTATATGGGAGTTTTGCAACGAGCTCAGCATCGACATTCACTTTTCATATGTCAGATACGCTCAAAGCAATGGGCAAGGTAGAGGCCACCATTAAAGCTATCATGGAAGGACTTACGAAGAAAGTTGATCGATACAAGATGGATTGGGAAGAAAAGCTCTACGAGGTTCTCTAGTCCTATCGAACCACAGCTCGATCAACCATAGGACAAACACCTTTTAGCATGGTATTTGGTATAAATACAGTAATACTTGTTGAAATTAGAATAACTTTTCCACAGACCGAGCAATATAATAAGGACAATTGATTGAAGAACACAGATGATTTGCAACAAACTTGGATCTTCTAGAAGAATAGCAGGATGTAGCAGGAATACGGATTGCGGCATGTAAGCAAAGGGCAACAAAGTACTTCAATTCCAAAGTTCGCTATAGAGAATTCCATTTAGGATGTCTAGTACTATGGTTGAACCAGTTCATAAACAGAGGTAACAATGAAGGGAAACTTAAATGACCTTGGGAAGGACCATACCAAATAGTACGAGTTCACCCAGGTACTTACAAGCTCATAACCGAAAATGGAAGAATTTTACCCAACATCTAGGACACGCAACACTTAAGGCGATATTACCAGTAGTTGTCTTTGTTATTTTTTCAAGAATGAATAAAAAAAGTTCAAATTCTCCATTTCACATATTGCAAAAAGAAAGTCAAGAGCACGACCTAAAAAGAGCCAAGAGCTCAGAGCCAAGAGCTTAACCAAAAAAGAGTCAAGAGCTCAACCCAAAAAAAAGCCAAGAACTCGGAGCCTGGAGCTCAACTTTAGAAAGCCAAGAGCTTAACCTCAAAGAGCTAAAAGCTCAACTAAAAAAGAAATGCAAGAGTTTAAAGCCCAGAGCTTAATCTCAAAGAGCCAAGAGCTCAACCTCAGAAAGCCAAGAGCTCAACCAAAAAGAGCCAAGAGCTTGGAAGCAAGAAAGAGGCAAGAGCTTAGCTAAAATTAAAAGGAGCCAAGGGTCCAACAATAAAAAAGCCAAGAGCTCAAAATCAAGAGATTGAACAAAAATAGCTTATAACTTAGAGTTTAGGTACCCTGAAAACAATAACAACAGAGTTTAGGTACCCTGAAAACAAAAAAAAATAAAAAGTGATGTCAGAACAAACAAAACCAAGAATTGATAAGCTTGGCTGGCACACTCACCCTTATCAGTGCATGGAAGCCCAAACAAGTAGCTCACTTTCAATGACATCTAATCCACCAAGACCCAATCAGCTGCCAAAATCCAACTAAGGGTATATTTGTAAGCCCGCTCTCAACCTCTTGCAATCGTAATCCCAAAGAACAACCTAGGATCGTGCACAAGCACCTCTAAAGTGGGATGCCATCCGCTCTGGAGATGGCGGCACCCACGCAGCCTCTGGAGCCACTATCTAAATTGGTGCTAGCGTCGGGGGATGACCTTACACTACCGTAAAAAGCACAACCTCTATATCATCTTAGTCATCTTCAGCTCAGACGGATGACTCCACTCCAGCCCGAGCTACCTTCTTACTAGTAGTTTTTGCCTTCTTCTGCCTCTTTTTTTCTTTCCTTCATGCAACAAGTTCCTTTGGAGAAGCCTCGACAACTCGCCCCATTTCTTGATCTGCAAAAAGGAATACCCAACATCAGTAAATTAACAAGAACATATATAAATAGATATACTTAACAATGGACACAAACTCAGATCGTCACCATGATAAAGAATTGACAGGCCCGACATTAATAGTTGAGGTCCATCCAGGAAGAAGTTAATATCAAATTTATCCTCCTCTTGCCTAGACTAATAATATCGAATTTTATTTAGACGTATCCTCTACTTGGACGTCAACAAAGGTTTCCTCTTAGCTCGAGAATTTATTTTTTCCCATCCATGCAACAACCCTAGTAGGCATCTCGAGAAACATAAAAAGATACTTCAGCTTCCAGCCTTTGTTATTGTCGGGCTAGGATTCTAACAAAGATGGCATCACACCCGTAAAAGTAAAACCAGCCACTGGGCATTCTCTTGGTAAAAAATAAATGCCTGAAAATGGATAATGAAGGGGCGATTTAAGATGATAGAACTAACTGATAAACTAGAGTACAAATCTTGTCCCATTCGGGGTTATTTATGCAAGGCAGATGCCGTACACATTACAAACACGAATAAAGAACTCAGCTAATGGCACCTTCAAACCGCCTTTCACCTGATCTTCATATAAACAAACTTGATTGGTGTTAGAATCACAAGCATGCAGATCACCTACTAAATAAAAGCTCGAGCTACCCTCACTCTTTAGCATAAACTAATTTTCCAAAGCAAGCAACCGAGCTTCTATTATAGTGCTCGCTTGTCTTTAAACAACATCATCATTTTCCTCTTGAGTAAAATAAAATTCATCTGCCTTGGGTGTCATAATTATCATCAAGGATTTCGATCTAGACTCATCCCTAACTTGGGAGTCAGGAATTATCATCAAGATGACCCCTTAACCTTGAAGCCTCCCTAGAACTAAAAGCACTTTCAGAAAACCACCTCCTGAGATGAATTTTTTCGAGGTAGATGATATGGACACAGAGGAGCCATCTTAGTAATCCCAAACAAACGAGTTCTCTAAGTCTAACTCTCCAGAACACATCTTCCTGGCCCACAAAATCTACTTAGACAAATTTAGCTAAACAAAGTATAAAGCTCGTACCTATAAAGTTAAGAGTATTTAAAGAAGACGAGAATGAGAAACAACGAGCCAACTCAGTTTTTGATCAAACTCCAAATCTAAAAAACAAAAATGGCAGAGCTCCACTGGAATTCTCGAAAAACACAAGTGCAAAAAAATTCTAACCCTTCTTTTTATAGGCAAAACCATACCATAGCGAGAAGTGTACCTAGTGAACATAGGCCACGTGGCACACATATCAAACTACCTGACCTGGAAACAAAAGGAAACCCTAATTCATAACAAATGCAACACAAACACACACCACTACAAGTGTTAAGGTCGAAAAACTTCAGACTACAAGTCTTTAGGTCAGGAACTTCAGACCAACCTCATCAGTTCGTGAAGTCACGAACTTGTTTTTTAGGGGACTACTGTTAATATATGAAGATAACCCTCCATTACTTGCATGCCATGTGAAATGAGTGGTTAAACAAGAAGACCATCAACATACATAATGTCCAAATTTCGTAATAGCTTCCCGTTACAGAAATAACTACCACATAAATGCCTTGAAATATAGCCCCCATTATGAATGGACCAAGTAACCGACCAAAGGTGATGAAGGGCCAATTAGAACTTTATTAGCCTATATAAAAAAGAGAAAGAGCATTCAGGTATTCATTCAACTCTATTCTGAAAACTCAAGTACATTTTTAGGAAAGAGGTCTCTAACTTAATCATTAGAGGGTCAATTGGGGAAACACCCCAACCTCTGACTTTTGTTCCATCTTATCTCTTAAGGTTATTTTCACCTCACTCCAGTTTACACTATTCAGCTATGCCCAAATCAACTTAATTTTCTACTTGACTAGTATTAGGATAAAAGTGAATAGTCGCCTTAAGAAAATCCGTAAATCGAGTTGATCACTAAACTCAGGTTAAACTTAGATTTAACAGGTATTTCTTATGAACTGACATAAACACCCCTTAATCAAAATGACACATTGGTCCTCGTTGTTTCCTATTGACAAATATAATCCATGGAGGAAGGTTCACACACTTGACATGCTAAAGTCAACTTGCTATACAACTAGCTTTGATGCATGTGTTTCACTTGAAGTGAGGTAAGTCTTCTAGCTAGTCTCCATTCAAAGCATATCCGGTCAATAAATTAAGGCAAATGGTGCATGTTATTCAATGATACCAAGACCATGCGACTTTTAGATTTATCACTTTTCCACCAAATGTTTTAAAATTTATCGCTTGACACTCCTTAAGATTTATTAGGTTTTTAACTTGGAACCCTTTATCAACTACAAAAAAAGAAAAAAAAATTACAATTGAGAACATCTTTATTCTTTTTCCTCCTTGAATTCCTCATTTGAATCTTTCTTGAGATGAATTCAAAGTCTATAACTCTATGTAATATGTATCTACTTTCTTTCTTTTTCTAGATAGCTAAGTGATTACTTTGAAACATGTATGTATTATGTACTTCCTTTCTTATTATATCATAGGCCTCTACTCCTCATACGAGCTTAAAAATATATCATTTCGCTTATAATAGGCAACTTAACCGAATTCTCTCACCATCAATGGCGAAGATAGAAATTTACTAAGGGATCAATATAAATAGAGGGATTTATTATTTTTGATTGTAATAGTTAGTTTTAAATTCAATAAAATATTTTTATAAGTTTTTTTTCTCTAGTAAAGCTATTGTTTTGTTCAAAATTTGTATTTTAAAGATTATACATGAGAATTCTCAAATTTACTTGATATCGCTTAGTATTTTAACAACATATACTTTTAAAATAAAAATATCTAACTATCGATAACAAAAATTATTTAAAATTGTTTAAACTTACAAAATTATACCTTGAGAGTTTGTTGGGGATTGACTAATGCAAAATGTGGAGCTAACCTTCAAATGCCTTCTACCTAGTGTATTTTTTGTAGTCTTAGAGGACATTAGGTAAGGAAAATTTAGAAAATTGTAGTTCGCTTCTGTTTAGGTAGCCCTGAGATAGGGACAATATCTTTTTTTTGTACATTTTAAGATACATAGGGATTTATGCCTTTAATGTTTCAGTTGGATGAATATTGATGCACAATTGTCTTTTATGATCAGTTTGAATGATAAGAATTACTATTTTTACTGAGATTAGTTCTTTGCTAAGTATGCTTTGATTTGTAGTTGTATTTGTTGTTAAACTTGTGGAGATAATGCAGCTAGTTCTTTATCATGAGCCTGTAGTTTAAAAACTAGGCAGTAGTGTGATTTGTGGTTTTTTGTTTGTAGCATATGCTGCATATGCTGCATATGATATGCTAGCTAGACATGTGCTGCATGTGATATGTTGGACATGTGCTGCATGAGTTATGCTAGACATATGCTACATAAGATATACTAGACATGTGCTACATATGATATGCTAGACAGGTGCTTCTTTTGATATGTTGGACATGTGCTTCTTTTAGTATCATATGCCTCTTTTGGAATCCTTGTTTTGCTATCTGAATTCTTCTTTCTCAATAATTTGTTTTATTCCCATTAGTTATTGTTAGGAAGGTATTGGTTTTGGTATTATTTATTTGATTGGACAAACAAAGTTTGTTTCCACTTGGAAATATTCTAGCAGAGTTTTCTTTTCTGCTGCTATGGTTTTCTAATTGCTTCCTTTTTGAATAAGCAACAACTGAAAATATTTGTTGTGACAGATGTTAGTTAGGCCACTACATATATTTTTTTTTTCAACAATTCACAAGCTAAAATAGCTGAAATGTCATTTTTAGCTTGTTAAAAGCACATGACATGTATGGTGATTCATTAATACTGCTGAATTTGGCATCCATTCTACCATAGAAGATTTTAGTTGGTTGAATTGCTATTTAGTTATGTTTGGAGTGCATTAATCACATTTAATCATAGATTACTTGTGCATAAGATGCCTTCGATTTCAACAAGTCATAAGCTATGACCTCATGGCAATTTTTCTTTCTCTGTTAAAACACAATGCAACAGATTCTAGTTTCATGGATTTGAACTTGTATATTTTGGCAATGTTAAAAATACCATTAACTAGAATGATATATATTTTCTCCACAACATAATTGTATGTAGCATTTAATTTTATCTAACTATAGGATATTTAGTCTATTAGGAATGGTTTAATCTTTTATTGTATGCAGCATTTAATTTTATCCGGGGCATTTTTGTCAAAATGTTTATTTTTCCAGGGAAAAGAATTTTTTTAACCAAACAATTAAGTGCAATGGAAACTATTTTTATCTCTTGGATAAAAAATGACCAACCAAACACAAACAATGTTTTATCTGAAAAATTGTTTGCCAGGAATTACACTACCCGAACAATATATGTCACTGAGGTATTTCTTACGAACCGATGCAAACAACCTTTAATCAGAATCACACATGAGTCCTAGTCGTTTCCCACTACCAAATATCATCCATGGAGGAAGGATCACACACTTGACATGCTAAAGTCAACTTGCCATGCAGCTAGCTTTGATGCATATGTTTTACTTAAAGTGTGGTAAGTCTTCCAGCTGATCCCAATACGAGGCATATCCGATCAACTAATTAAGGAAAATGATTCATGTTATTCAACGATACCAAGGCCATGCAACTTTTAGATTTATCACTCTTCTACCAAATGTTTTAAAATTTATCGCTTGACTCCTTTAAGATTTATTAGGGTTTTAACTTGGCACCCTTTATCAACTACAAAAAAGAGAAAAAATATTGCAAGTAAGAACCTCTTTATTCTTTTTCCTCCTTGAAGTCCTCATTTGATTCTTGAGTCAAATTCAAAGTCTATGATTCTATGTAATACGTATCTACTTTCTTTCTTTTTCTAGAGAGTTAAGTGATTACTTTGTAACATGTACGTATGTACTATGTACTTCCTTTCTTACTATATCATAGGCCTTACTCCTTATACAAGCTTAAAAATATATCCTTTCGCTTATAAGCAGCAGCTTAACCTAATTCTCTCACCTTCGATGGCGGAGACAGAAAATTTACTACATATATATAGAGAGATCTATTATTTTTGATCTAAAAATAGTTAGTTTTAAATTCATTAAAATATTTTTATAATTTTGTTTCTCTTTGTAAAGCTATTGTTTTGTTCAAAATTTATATTTTAAATATTCTACCTGAGAATTCTCAAATTTATTTGATGTCGCATAGTATTATAACATGTACTTTTAAAGTACAAATATCTAACTATCGATAACATAAATTATTTAAAACTTACAAAATTTTATTTTACTATCAAATACATAAAATTGGGACCTATGTTTCGTAAAATTCCAACTAAATACTAACTCAATTTTATATACAAGTTATAATTTATATATTTTTAAATAATAATATTAACTTACAATTATTTCATAATATAGTAAAATATTTTATTATTTAACTAGTTTAACTCATTTTGTCAAAATTAATTAGGTCATATGCATTTTTTTTATAAAATTAAGTGGGATTACTTAAATTTTGATAAGTGTAAAATTTTACCTTGTAAAAAATTTATTTTTTAAACTTGAATAGGATCACACTCGATGTATATCTATTACTTCTACATCTATGCATCTAAATCTGTTAATAATTAGTAATTAATTTATTGTTAGTATATAAATATATACGCTATTTCTAATTCATTGGAGCAAAGAGGAGCATATGAGAAAATATGTAATTGTACAATTTTAAAATATTAACTATAAATGTGTGATTAATTTTTTTAATTATCTATATAATTAATTAATATAAATATTTTATATATACCCAACCTCATAAAAGTTGGTGATCTACATCAATAATGGGTGCAGTGCCGACATTGATTATAAAAGTCATCATAGTTTAACATTTCTTGGGTCCCCTATAATAGATACTATCTTGAAATCTGATTGTTTTTGTTTGACCTAAGAAGAAAATGACACAATTGCTGCACAGGAAGATTTAAGAATTTAGACCTATTTTAGCCAACAATTTCATTATTATATCATGTTTGGACTAATGATTGAGCACTACTTCAATGCAATTCGCAAGAGGCAATTGGCCCTATGTCCTAATTAAATCCTTCTTGTTTTTATTTGATCTGAGTCACAGAAAAACAAATAGTTTTTTCCTTTAAATCTAATTATTAAAAAAAATTATTTTATTATTTATTATTATTTTTCAATAGAAAAGACCCCACTTCACCAAATTTCATAAATTTTTTACTCAGACACAAAACCTACCCCATTGACATGGTTGCAATTATTAATACTAAACGAGCTAACAGCCTTTCACGCAAGACTGGGAATATAAATTTCATGCTTTATTAAGGCTACTAGAAACTACTTAGAATTATTTAATGTTTTAGTCTTGCAAGATTATATTAATTTTCAGTTTTGTTATTCAAGAAATTTATTAGTCAATTTTATTTTTCAAGATTTAAAATTTTTCAGTCAAGTTCTATTTTTTTATTTTTATATTATGAATTAACAAAATAACCACACTTGACATAATGATAATAACATACATAAGTTATTTTTAAATCTTACAAAAAAAAAAATCATTTAATCATAAAATTCTCTAGAATTATCTCATTTATGCATAACATGAGAATAAGAGAATATATTTTGATTGAAAAAAAATCTAAATTTTAGATGATGACCAAAAAAATATTTTTGGAATATTAAATTAAAAACTAAGACAATACTAAAACACAGTAGCTAATCCAAACTTTTATTATTCTATTTATTCCAAATTCAAATCTATCACTTCTAGTACAAATAATTTTACACTAAGATACTCAAAATTAGATTAATTATCAATTTGACCACATAAAGAACAACTGTGTTTTTCTTTGGTGCATAACAGAGAAAAAAGTAACAATATTATTGTGATTTTTATGGCACAAACAAAAAAGAATTAGGAAAAAAAAAAAAAAGGCAAATTGGTTTCCCTGATATGTCATTTTCAGAGACCAGATTGGGAAGAAACTTGCTTATGAAGGGCTAGCTTTTCTTTTCTTTTTGTTTCTTTAACTTCAATTTCATCTGTTATCTTCTTTCTACTTTTTTTCTTTTTATTTCTCCCCGTACAAAATTCGCAGTTCAGAATTCAGATCACATAGTTGATAATGTTGGATGGACATGAATCTCAGAGAAAATCAGATTTGATAAGATTCAACTATTATATCTGTAATACATACATATTACTTTCCCTGCATCTATACAATTTTGAAGTTTTGAAACCAAAAGCATTGAAACTAAGCCTCAAAAAGCTTCCATTCAAGTAAAAGCATGTAGCAGTACTACCTAATTATTAACCTTTAGTTCTGATAATAGTGATGGTGCCTCTTCCTTGTGTTTGAATTCTAGTAAGTGCCACCACTGCTTTCCCTGAAAGGCCAGGACCGTCAGGGGACACGCATGGCCGACACGCAAAGTCACCCACCGGATGCCTTACTGGCCGTGTTGGAGGCATTAGGATCCTCTCATTGATGTCATTCAGTGTCACTTCTCCTTCGTTTGCTCCTGGCTTCACCAATGCAAATGGATATACTAACCCCCTTGTTATAACCCTCTTGTTCCTCTTATGCTCTCCTCCTCCTATACATACACAACAAGACAACTAATTAAGCGTGGCTGGATTATAGAACAAGTGTGTTTAAATTCCAATATACTAATTAACATTTGTGATGTAAGAGAGAGAGAGAGGTACCAGCTGAGGGAATTGCGGGGTCTATGGAAGGTAGGGCTTCTTTATCAGGGGGTTCAGAGCTGATTGTGTCTTTGTAAGAAGATGAGGATGAATCTGGAGCTAATTCAGATGATGATATTATTGACTCTTCTGGCGTTTTAGTCTCTCTAGGAATGTTTACTTCCTGATCACTGATTCTGCTCATAGATGTCCTTATATACTCATCTGGAATATCGTGCCATACTACAATTCATAAGCATGTATATACAGCAGCAATAACCATCAAGAATTTTGTTACCAACAAAGTAACAACAATCAAATTTACCTTGAAGTCCAGCAATTCTCTCTATCTGGTTCATATAATGAAAATTCTCTGCTTGGTGGTTCCATATGGTGTTTAAGTTCCAATAGCTCTGCAAATGTTACATTCAATTTTGAATCATGCTCAATATACAGTGTGCATGGATCTCAATCAGAGGAAAAAACACAAGTTGATTTAATTACCTTTAGAAGATCATCTGAAACTTTGTTTTGTTCATCAGTATATAGCACCAAGCGACGGCGTTTCGGCCGCCCGCTAAATTCAACCAAAGCATCTTCCAAATACCCAGTTGAGAAATCAGACTCCAGAGGTGATGAGAAAGGTGGCGCAATTCCATCCATAACTGGTATTGGAAATCAAATTAATCATTTGTACTAAATATAAGTAACCACTTTGCTTTCTCCAAGGAAAAACAGAACCCATTATATTATGGACAAAAACAGTGAAAAGAAATAGAAAGAGAAAAGAAAAGTGAGCACCTAAAGACATCGTGTCTGCGTTTATAATTCCAAGATTGTGGAAATCCCAAGCACCTAGGGAAGATCCATGGAGGCTGTTGGTGTAAGCCAGGGAGTGAAGCTCACCCATATTTTTCTCAATGACCTACAGAATGATAAGGAAATAGGCCTATTTATGTGCAAATTGTTGGGAAAAATTAAATAGTTCAATTAGAAGTAGTAGTAGTAGCCAGTCAACGGCAAGGAAGAAGAAAAGTGGGTGTTTCTTGGGATTCGGAAAATGGGTTCACTTTAATTCTATTTTTCCTTGGTTATATATGTGGGGGACTAAATAATTACAAAGGTTATCATATCATCATGCTTCAAATAAAGTAATATGTGTGTGACTGTTTGTGTATATGGTATGGCAAAGACATATTGCCCCCTAATGGACATAATTCAAATTTCAGCTTTCTTCTTCCTTGTAATTGGGTATGGTTACCAACCGTTTCTCTTTTGGGAGACTTTTTTTTTACTCTTTGCACATTCTCAACCATTGTGGGGTCATGAATATCTGTTTTATCTTCCACATTATGGAAAATCATACTAGTGGGGTTTTTCATGGCTGGGTGTCACTTACAAGGTGGCCCCCGCTACTTTGGCATGCTGCTAATGGGGCCAATTGAAAAAGAAGATGGAAGAAGAAGAAGAAAAGATTCATGTGGTTGTGGGACCAATTTTATTTTTTTTTTTTTTTTGTCTTAAGAGTTTGACGGTCCAACTTTGTGTAATTGTGAGTCATCCACATTGTATTTTGTGAGGATGTTGATTGTTCTATAATCCGACGGCAGAGTATGCTTGTTTTGCTGTCTAATGGTCTGCTTTGTTGCCAAAACTAATTGACTTTTTGATCAGACGATGGATGATTAAAAATTGGCCCGGCCATCTCATGGAATTCAAATCTTTTTGACAAATAATAAAAGTTTTTTTTCTTACTGTGTTTGGATCAATTCAATTGAAATTATTTTCCAATTCTACTAAAATTAGAATGGATTAGATTAACAATATATAAGTTTGAGTCACATAAACAATTATTACTAGAATTGTGTTTCAAGTATTTAGATAGTAATTTTCATTGTCATTAGTAGCTTCCGGCAATGGTTGTCATAGTATCCAAAATCTTCTATCGATGATTGTTGTAGTCTCCAACTGCTTTTGACAATGATTCATGTTGTCTCTAGAATATCTGATAATGATTGTTCGTTGTTTTGACATATCTCATGGTGATTGTCATCTTCTTTATTTATCTCAATGGTGGTTGACGATGGTCAACGTCATACTCAGTGGGTTTCGACAATAGTCAGTACCATATTTGACAAGTCCAAGATAACAATGGTCGATAGTGACAGGGATGGCGGCCAACGACAGATCGACAAAATTTTCGATGGGTAAGAGATGGCGATGAATGGTGAAGGATTATTGGCAGTGGTGGTCAATGTTATAGCATCAATGTGCAATCATTAATAAGTAGCTGTCAAAAATAGCATATGCTTTATAATTGTAAATTTTATTTTCTAATAATTAGTATAAGAGTAAAATCATTTACTAAGTAATGAAATTTTCTCCTCTCATAAGAATAAAAAAATAAAATAAAATATCATTATGAGTAACTTTATATTCATATGTATGTCACTTGTAAACAAATATATAAATTTAGTTTTTTTTTTTTTTTTTTTAACTATCATCAAGAAAAAATAATATAAATACAAGTTGAGTTTAAAATAATTTTTTTTTTTAAAGCATTGTAAGAAAAATATGAAAGATAATGAGAATTTAATAATTTAAAAATAAGTCTTATTTTTTCTTTAAGGCCTATTTGGATGGAGGGGAATGTAGGGAGAGGAAATGAGAGGAGAGGGTACGTATCATTTTCCTTCATTTGAGAGTTTTTTTTTTCTTTTTCTTTATAATTTTTTTTCTTTTTTTTTATAGGAGTGAAAGGAAATGGAGGGGGTAACCCATCTAAATCCTCTAAAGTCCATTTTTTTTTAATTCCTCCAAATTATAAGGATTTAGAAGGAGAAGATAGGTACATTATCATCTTTGCATGTTGTGATTAATATTCCCCTATTCTTTCTATTTAATACCTACAATATCTAAATAAAATATTTTAAAGACGTAATCATAAAATTATTTAATAATATATCGTCTCCTCTCATTTCATTCTTAACCCTCAAATAAGAAATGTAGCTTATATTTTTCTCTCCTTTCACTTTAGTTTTTTAGGGCCCATTTAGTATGCAGATTGCAAAAGTCAAATTAGTGATAAGTCAGATTACAAAATTCAGATTAGTCATAAGCCAAATATGCATTTGGTATGCAAATTGCAAAAGTTAGTTTAGATAAATAATTACCATTAAGGACATGCATAACAATGATATTTGATTTACATATTGCATAAATTATTTTAATATTATTCATTTATTAATAAAAAAAAAATTATGTATGCTACATTATGAAATAATACATTAGAATAATAACTATATGAATATCAAATAACATAATATAATTAAGTACATAAAATAAAATAATTCAAAATTTTTAACTAAAAATAATTCAAAATTTTTAATTAAAAAAAATTGAAAGAAATTGGGTTAGATATAATTGTTAATATATTAAAAGATATATCTAGTGTCATATACAATCTGAAAAGTCAAAAGTTTCTTTATAACTATTTTTGTCAATTGAGAAATTTCTCTGATTTAGATCAATTGCGATTGAGCTAATTACAATTTTTTTTGGAACCAAAACACTCCCAATTCACAAATTAGACTCCTCAATCAACAATTGGATCAACTACTTTTGTCATTTTTCCTCTACTCTATCTTCTCTCATTTCCTCTCATTTCCTCTCCCTTCAAACTTCCAAATAGACCCTTAAAGTTGTATTTGGATCAATCGAATTGGAACTGAAATTGTAAAATCAATTTCACTTCTACAAGAATTGGAATTAGTTAGAATTACAATATACGAGTTTGGATCACTTAAAAAATTACAATTTGAATTGTGCTTTAAGTACTAAGGTGGTAGTTGTCGTCGTCTTTGACAGATTTCGTTAATGGTTGTCGTAGTCTACATAAGCTTCAGTGATGGTTGTCGTAGTCTCCTGCTACTTTTGATGATGGTTTCCATCTTCTTCGATGGTGATTGTCGTCTTTAGTGGGTTCCAACAATGGTGGTCATCTTATCCGACTAGTTCTAAGTGATCATTGTAGTCGTTCTAGAGGATCCTAATGGTGATTGTCATCTTCTTTGTTTGTCTCAATGTTGTTGATGGTGGTGGTTGTCATATTCAACAGGTTTCAATGATAGTTAGTATTATATTTGATGTGTCGACGATGATGATGGTCAGTGGTGACAGCCGACAATGAGTGGACAAAATTTCTAGAGGGTAAGGGCTAATGGTGAGTGATGAAGGTTGTCAATGGTGGTGGCCGATGTTATAACATGATGTGCAATCATAAGTAAATGGCTATCCAAAATAACATATACACAAGAATTGTAAATTTTAGAGTCTACCCATGAAAATTAAAGATGATGTTTTCTAAATGTTTCTCAATTACATTTTCAATTAATGTACAATACCAAACAGGAAAATTGAAATTGAATAATCTAATCCCCAATTCCAATTCCAATTCATTGCATCCAAATAAACTGCTTTAATAAATTGACATCCAAGATGTTCTACTTTTAAGATTTCTTTCCAAATAAGTCCACTTATATCTTTATTTTTATATTTTAATTTTTAGTTTAAAAGTTTGATTATGTAGTAATACTACTTTATAAAATTAAAAAAAATTCATTAATTTTAAAAACAAATTAAAATTTATTATTTAATAATTAGTATAAAAGAATACACTTTTTTAAAAAATTAATGAATTTTCTACTTTCATAAGAATTAAAAAAAAAATCATTATGAGTAACTTTATATTCATATGTATGTCAATCTTTTTTTTTCTTTTTTTTTTTCTTTTTTCGCACATATTTTTTAAATTAGATTTATGTTTTACTATCATCATGAAAAAATAATGAAAATACAAGTTGAGTTAAAAATATATTTTTTTAGAGATTTTTAAGAAAAATAAGAAAGATAATAATTTTAAAAAAAATTATTGTTTCATTAATGTTATAGAATTTTTTGAAAATTGATTCACTTAACAATATTTAAACTTAAAAAATAATTTTAAAAATATATAATGCTTCAATTTATAAACTAAGACTTATTTGCAGAAAACAAGCGGCATGACATAGGGTATGGCCTGAAGTTTATTGGATCCTCAATCTGTCTTTAATAACCAGATAAATTATCTAATAGATTTGGATTTTCTCATGTGCAACATGAATCGTGTTGGAGTAAAAGAAATTCACCAATTTCCTCTCAAAGTGTATCTCTCAAACTATATATAATTCAAAAACAGATAAATTTTGAAACATAGATTTGTTTGAGTCTGTCTCTCTTAGGACTAAATTCTGTTTTAACTGAAACATGAGAGGATTTTGATCACGGTCAAATCAAATGCTAAGACATATCATTTAGGTACCCGACATTGCAGCTTATTTAGACAACAGAGAACCAACATGTATAATGTGCATCACTTGCAAGTCCATCATTTGACTAATCAAAATTTGTCCAATAAATTTTCTGGACTGCTGAATTTTAAAACTTCCATTGCCACCCGATTTAAACCTCTCAAACCATTTGTAAATTAATGGAGAATTATTCTGTCAGAAAGCAATATTGCTTCCAAAACAAAGAGAAAGATACTTAACTACAAGTGCAGCGTCACTAATTAGTATGCCAAATCTGAAATAAATGCAAAACGTTTATGTATATTCATTACAAAGAGGGGCGACTGATTGTGACTTAACAATGGAACCGTGGGACTCATCTAGAGCACATCTTCTACACAAAAAAAAAAAAAAAAAACAGATAGGATCCATATACAAGTGCAGCCCAATCCTTAGTAAATCTCCATTTAATTTAATAGAGTAGAAAGAAATCTGGTCCATACCCTGGCAAAAGAAAACAATAAATGGAATACATTTGATATTATTTCCTGAAAAAGAATAGAAAACAATCTAAGTTCAGATACGATTTGCAACTGCAATACAAACATACTGATCATATATGAAACCAAGTGCTAAAGATGACAGGTTAACGATATGTACAAAGCCTACTCTGAAACATGTTGATTGCTGTTTGACATTAAAGCATCTCAACAGGCAGGGGAACACCAAATGCTGCGTTATCACTACATGCCCAGAAGCATTCTGAATATCACTTGTAAAAAGCTTTGCCTACTGTCATTGTTAGCTCCATAACCATGCTTCTCAATCTCTTCTTCCTATCACTAGAGCGCACATGTTTTTGTAGGTACCTCAACCAACTTCTACTATGAGGGGTTTTTCCTTGCTCTCGGCCAAAATTGGATGATTTTGCTGCAGAAGGTTAGTTCTTTCTGGCTCAGAAGGGTTTATTTTCTCCAACGTCTTGGGTTTTCGGGTTCAAAGTTAGAACCCGTAACTACATTTTCAATCAAGAGGGGAAGGTTGGAGAAAATTGGAGCCTCTTCATCATCATCATCATTTAGAATCAAGTTTCAATAAAAGGGTTAAAAGAGTTTTATAAAAAGATTCAAGGGAGAAAATTGATAACAATGTTATAAAAATTTTCAAAGGTCATAATTGCTTGACATAGTATGCCCCTTTGATTTGAGGCCGACTCCTTGCTCCCTTGATCTTGTATAGAAAGTTAATTAGGCTGAGAAGATGTAACAGAAGCGTGATAATGGCCAGTAATTGCATCAAAATCTTTAACAAAAATGTGTCCATATAATGTTTTACCAATCTGTGAACAATTGAATTTGGCTAGGTTGCTCAATAAAAGGTTCTGAAGTGTCAACTTGGGGCCAATGAGAAGATAACAGATGTTGTCGACCAAAGTTATATCAACATAATGCAGGATGGGAAAATGGTTGATAATAGGGTTGTTCGTGACAAACCCTACACTTTCTTGATCACAAGAAAAATAAAGAATTTAGCGCACCAGAACTAGAAAAACAAGCAAAGTGTTTATTGATAATTTGAAAGATGCATTCATACTACATAAAAGGGCCTTTAAATGGGCTTTAATATACTTAATCAACAAATAAAACATATTCTAGGACTTTCCTAAAATTACTTAAAATTATAATTATACCTTAAATTACTCTAATTATCTTAAAATTAGGATATTTAATTTTCCTTAAATAATGCTTATTAAAATTGCTAAAATTACAGTTGACCCTGCATCAGTCCCCTCCACTTCGAAAAATTCGTCCTCAAGTTTACGAGAAGAAACTGAAATCTTCCACCTCATAAGAAAATTTATTAATTTGGAGTTAATGAAAGATTTTGAATTTTTTCCAAATGCAATTTCCATGATTTTAGCATTCAAAAACTCCATTGCAGTCATCAATTTAATTTAGTGGTTTACCAGTTTGGTAAATATTTCAATTCCAAGAAAATCAATAGATTCTAATTTTAGATATTGATCGAGATTTTGGGACTTGATGAGAGGCTCTTTTAGAAACTAACTGGAATCTTCCTCTGAAAGAATATCATCATTAACTTTTTTTCTTTCTTTTGTAAACGTTGTTATTTTAAACAACTTCTATTCTAGAAAAAAATTCAACGATTTAATCTTCCATGATTCTTTGTGCGAATCTTTTTCATAGGTTGGTGGACTTTGTAGGTGGAATGGCTCACTTGGAGTTTGATCTTGGGTGAACCTGCAGTTATCCATGAAACTTTTATTTTTATTTTTCAAATCATCATAGGATTACTGTCTATGTTGATTTACAGGACCGTGTCGGTTGGTAGGTTGATTGTAAGCATCATCTTCAGCTCGATTGTTCCCACAATCGCCATACATCCTATTGGCATTAAGACCCAAGTTGGTGAGTGTGTCGCGAATCTCACGGAGTTCGTGGGTCATCTTCGTTTTCATATGCAATTAACACAGCCTTTGTGCATCTAATGCAGTCTTTTCCGCATCCAATGTAGCCCAAAGAGCCTACACCCCACGATCATTGTCAATGGGATGGTTGCAACCACTTTCCGCCACTATTGTCATTGACATCGATGTTTTCTATCTAGAATCGTGACCTTGGCTCTGATAGTAATAATACGGGAATGAAGCATGGTTGATAATAGGGTTATTCACGACAAACCCTACACATCCTTGATCATAAGGTAAATAATGAATCTGGCACACCAGAACAAGGAAAACAAGCAAATTGTTTATTAATAATTTGAAATATGGATTCACGACATAAAGAGACCTTTAAATAGGCTATAATATGCTTAATCAACAAGTGAAACAAATTCTAGAACTTTCTTAAAATTACTTATAATTATATAATTACACCTTAAATTACTCTAGTTATCTTAAAATTAAGATATTTCATTCTCCTTAAATAATGCTTATTAAATTTGCAATGAACAAGGTTGACCCTTGTTTTATTGTCTAGCATCACAAGATCTCTATAAAAAGGAGTTTTATTAATAAACATAGGGATGATCATTTAAAAAAAAGGGATAGGAATCGATTGTGTTAAACCGAATTGGCAATCACAATAGTATGGTGCATAAATTTGCACCCCACATTTATGATTTAGACCCTTATGGTAAGGAGATATAGATCTTCTATTAATCTTTTTTTACCAAAATAATATCAACAGGATTCACCTTAGTGATAGGATCACTATAAGCAAGGCCAATGAAAGGCATAAAAGTACGATCATTTGAACCGGAGCTGTGAAAAACCTTTGAAGAAGGCTTTGAAGGAAGTACTTTGTGGAACCCTTGGTTGGAGAATATGTTGGCCTTAGCATTTAAGCTAGCATTAGTGTCGTATAAAACCACATGGTAGCCGAATTTTAAGAAATAGGCTAACTAACCAATAATACTACATTAACCAAATCGATCCACCCAAAGCCAACTTCATTCCACCATATTGTCCTTTTTCAATTATCTAGAAAAAGACAATTAAGAATTGTTAAACATTGGACAAAACAAAAAGAGCCAAAGCATAAATGTGGCCTTCAACTAGACATTCGGCTAAAGCATTGTATTCGGAGACCATTTTGACAGTGGCAACGCAGAAGACATATTTGCGGAGCCAATATAAAAGGAAGGTCGTAAGCTCCTCGTGAGTTGCATCACCAATGGTTTGTCAATGAAAAGCCATAAACTTGCTACAGGATTTGTTCTCATTGAGAATTTTGAAGTTTATAAGGTACTTTGGGGCTATAAAAGCATTAATTTCTTCTTTAGTGCATCTTAGACTGAAAAGTGCAGTCATATCCAGATTGGTAAGCATCATTATCCCACAAGGAAAATGGAATACATTATGCCTCGTAGACTATAAACAAGAAGCATGTAATAAGTCATTAGCCTCTATTGGTTGAAAAGCAATCCTAAGTAAATAAAGAATCCATTGTTTATAAAAAAGAGTATCACAAAACAAAAGTATATGGTTCCCACAAGTATAGAAGTATGATTCTTCAGTAGGCCAAGTTCTAATGGGTCTTGGGTATGAAAAGAATGATAAATCATGGTGTTCTTGAGGAATATGAGTTACTCTAGGTACTAAGGGTAAAATCAAGATGTTTAATTAGAATAGAAGAATTTACCTGGGAGTCAGAAAGCCCATTAACAACACTTATATGAAGAATAGGATCCAAGCAGTTTTTGTAATATCTTAAGTAAGGAATTTTAGCAAACTTTTCAAAGGTAAAGGCTTAGAAGACACTATTGATGAAAGGGGAGAGAATTTAGGGGTTTGGATTATTAGAATTGTCTGGGAACCATCTATCCCTCTATTTCATTTTCCTCTTTTGAGTTTGGTTCTTAGACTAACCGATCCAAGCATATCAATTTATCAAAGATGACACCTGAGTAAACAATCATCCAAGTTAGTTTTCAAATTTTAACAACTGCAGCCAAACGATCGGTTTTAGACTATTTGTGTGATGTTGATTCCTGAGTCGCAAATCATAATTTTTTTTGGATGACAACAACAATGAAATCAGAACCTAGAACTCATATATTGACTTACAAAATTCAAAATCTATATGAAATTAAAGAATCAATCACCATATATTGAGAAATCACATAATAAATTTCTTAAAAATAACTTTATTAAAATTCATAAATTAAAAAAGAGAAATAAATAAACAACAAATTAATAGAGTAGGTCCATAGGAGATATTTACAATTATTATGTTCAATATAAGATAAGCAGAGCAAAATCAGGAAACACTAAAGTAGATTGTTTATGAATAATAGAAATTATCAAAGTAGTTGAAAAGAGAAAAATAATAACACAGTGATAGGAGCCTTTCCTAGAAATTGACAACTCAATTAAGGCAGCTAATGATAGAATAGCAGGGAGGGAGGAAATAAAAAGAGAAAGAGAGGCAAAGAATTCGTTGATTTGTATTAATGATCAAGCTACCTACAATGAATTATAAATTGATTCATATTCTAGCCTATCGTTGCAATAGTGTAACGGCTATACCAATGGCCTAACTAATTAGCCACATCAGCCTAATTGACTCCACTGCCTAACCATAAGCAAACACAGCGTTTGATTCCAGGACCTTGCATATTGAGTTGGGCTGGAAGACCGTATTACCCTATTAGCCCAATTATGAGTTATGATTCATAACAATGCCCCTTCCTTTAAGGAATCCTTGACCACATGGATTGAAATTGGGAAACCTTTTCTTCAGCTCATGGATGTCCTCCCAGATGCAGTCATCCTTGCATGTATTAGACTAATGGACCAAAACCTATACTGAAGCTCTTCCTTGCCATTTACCCAACCTTATTCCAATTATGCTAATTGGTTCCAATAAGATTCTTCTTTCATCATCCAATGTGCTACCTATGCTTCCTTTTAAGTAGAGATACATGGAACACATTATGGATCCTGGCAGTTGTAGTGCATTGGCTACCTTACCCCCTTTGTGCACTATTTAATAAGGTCAATAATACCTCGTAGCCAATTTGTGGAAGCTTCAATTGGTCAAGGTCTATTGTATATAAGGCTGTATCTTCAACTAGACCTATTCCCCCATCAAGAACCTCATTTCACTCCTACGTTTATCAGCTTGAACCTTCATTTTGTTCTGGGCCTTCAGGAAATTATCTTTAATAATGTGGATGGCAACTTCCTGGTGTTTTCGATATTAATCACGCAAGTGCATGTATCATAACAAGTAATATAGTGAAAAAGTAGAGTGTCAAACCCACGATAAATTGTCAATAATATCTAGCCAAGTACTAAAATTAACACAATCTTTCAAACAAACAAATTAGGCTTTTAAACTAATCTAATCTAAACTTAACTAATGACATATTAAACTTAAGAATTTAATGGAGAAAACCTAGAATTACAACTTCCCTCACACTTCACTTAGACTATTATTATTATCTTATCATGCTTAGTTATGATACCAAATTATTAACCTAGGGTTCTTATTCAATTATAAGTATCTTTCGAATTGCTATATAATTATACCTTACTTAACCAATTTACTATATGTCTATGAGAATTGAATTATGCAAGATTCATTAAGACCTAGACCTAAATTGATTACACATGGCATACAGGTATATGTTTATCCCATATGTGAATCAAATTCAAGCAACTAAGTGAATGAAGTCAAACATGTAGTATATCATTCAAGGCTAACTTAGATTTCTTTGTCAAGGTTCCTCTAATTTACCAAATCAATTTAATTGGTGATCAAGTAATTAGAAGCATTAAACATGGAATGAGATAAATAACATTAATACCAAACCCTAAGCAATTCATAGGTAAATTTAAGTCAAGCCACATGTGAGTTCCCTTGTAATCCTAGAAAAGGAATTACTCCATGCTACTTAGTGTAAACATAGAATTAAACAATAAAAACATCAAAAAAATACAAGAAAGTAAAAAATGAGTAGAATAAAGAAAACTATAAAGATCGTCAGTATTCAAGATTTAGCTATCCTTGCCTCCTCTTGCTCTTTGCACTCTTGTTTGCCTCTTAATCTCTAGAATTTCTTAGCTAAATTATGTATTTTGAATCCCAAAACTAGTCCTCTTTAAATAGGCTTTAAAACACTCAAATTGAGTTTAATTTGGACTAGGAATTGGGTTGGTGCTGCAACCACATTTTTCGAGCATCGGGGCACTAATTTTTTAGAAAGGAAAATCATGTTGAGCGCCATGGCGCTAGCTTTCTGGCGCTTAGGTGCTGGATCTAGCACCATGGAACTAACTTTCTAGTGCCTAGGTGCTAGATGCCTCTAGCAATACACACTGTTTTATGATTTTTGAGTGTTTTGAGCCCGAATTTGAATTCTAATGGGACTCCGTTAAGCATGAAATCTTCAAAACACAAAAACAAAGTTAATATCAGTTAGAACTCACATTAAAAACCTAAATTATAGTCAAAATGAATTAGGATTCATATCCTAATACAATAAAGACTCAACTAGGATTTAACTAAAAACTTAAGCAAACTTCAACTAAAATTCAAGAACATAGCAAATAATATGAATAAAAATTACATGTAAATAAGGCTATTTCATAGACTTATCACTTGGTGGACAAGGATTTGTTTAACTTCTCATTGTTAGAATCATCACTAACATATGGGACATGACATGAGGGTTCTTGTCCAAACATAGCTTGGTAAAGGGTCATGAGAATAGCTGAGTGGTGACTTATGTTGTACTACCATTGAGCCAGGGGTAGCCATTGCAGCCATCTCTTTGGGCAATCCCCTGTGAAACACCTAAGCTAGGTTTCCATATACATGTTAAGCATCTCAGTCTACCCATCAGTTTGTGGGTGATAGGCAAAAGACAGTAGCTTAACCTATTGGACCTTAAACATCTCTTTCTAGAAATTGGATAAGAAGACTGCATCCCTGTCAGACACAATATCATGAGGCATGCCATGTATTTTATATACATTGTATATATAGGCCCGGGCCACTATTGCTGCTGTATAAGGATGTTAGAGGCCTATGAAGTGAGCAAATTTACTCAGCCTGTCTATTACTATTATGACTGATTTACCTCCAGACTTAGGCCTTTCATGAATGAAATTCATAGAAATGGATGACCATAGCCTATTCGAGATGGATGATGGCTGTAAAAGATAGGTGTATGCCACTGTTTCAGACTTAAACCTCTAGCAGACTTCACGACTACTTACAAAATTTCTGACTTCTTTTTATAACCCATTCTAGTAGAAGACCTTGCTTACTCTCTTAGTTGTAGTATACACTCTAAAATGGCCCCCTACAAGATTGTCATGATATAAATCTAATAACTCTCTTCTTATGTTTTCATCTTTTCCCACTACAAACCTTCCTTTCCTCCTAAGATGCTCATGTTGTATTTCATAATGTGGATGAGAATTGTTATCCATTTGTAACTCATTGATAATTTTCTGAATCCTTTCATCAGTACTATAGCTTCCCAAGACTTTATGTATGCAGTCATTGGTCATAACTTGAAACTGCCAGGTATGTACCTATGCCATCTTTCTCCTCCTGCATTACTCTGGAAAGAGTATTTGATGCAATATTTTCTTTACCCTTCCTATATACTATTTCATAGTCTAGTCCCATTAACTTGGAAAGCCACTTCTACAATACTGGATTACACTCCTTCCCTTCTAGTGCATACTTCAAGGATTGATGGTCTATCTTACTGGTAAAGTGTATTCCTAGTCAAGCCACATGTGAGTTCTATTATAATTCTAGAAAATGAATTACTTCATGCTACTTAGTATAAACATAGTTTTAAACAATAAAAACATCATGAAAATACAAGAAAGTAAAAAATGAGTAGAATACAAAAAACTGTAGAGATCGTTAGTCTTCAAGCTTTAGCTATCCTTGCTCCTCTTTCTCCTGACACTATTGTTTGCCTCTTAATCTTTAGAACTTCTTAGCTCAATTCTATATTTTGAATCCCCAAGCTAGTCTTCTTTGAATAGGCTTTAAAACACTCATATTGAGTTCAATTTGAACTAGGAATGGGGCTGGCACCGAAGCACTGATTTTCAAAGAAGGAATTCATGTTGGGTACCATGGCACCAGCTTTTTGGCACTGGACCTGGTGCCATAGCACTAATTTTTTGGCGCCTAGGTCCTGGATGTCTTTGGCAGCACACACTGTTTTGAGATTTTTTTAGTGTTTTAAGCCCGAATTTGAATTCCAATAGGACTCTTTTAAGCATGAAACCTTCAAAACACAAAAACAAAGTTAATATCAATTAGAACTCACATTAAAAACCTAAATTCTAGTCAAAATGAATTAGGATTCATATCCTAATACAATAAGGACTTATCTTGGATTTAACAAAAAACTTAAGCAAACTTGAAGTAAAAAATCAAGAATATAGCAAATGATATGAATAAAAATGACATATAAATAAGGATAGTTCATAGACTTATCACACCCTCAAACTTAAGGTTTTGCTAGTCCTCGAAAAAAAGAAAAACTAAAAAACAAACGAAAATGACTAGCCAAAAATGCATCACAATAACATAATGACATCCCCAACATGCTATCAAAAGTTTCACATAACCTTTAACTAAATGTCAACCATAGGTATCATTCAACTTCATATTTCAATTCAAGAACAAACAACAAATTCAAATAGATTTCCAATGTGTGTATGTATAATCTCTTAACAAAGGAATGCTTGCAATCCAGATAAGTTTATGTCTAAGTAAAATCTTACTTAGTATTAAAACCCCATTAGTTTGCTTTTCCACTCTCTCTCCATTAATTTAGACACCACTAAGTCAAGAGTCAATAAGTTTTTTACTAGGCTTGTAATGTATGCTAGAGTAACGGTATGATAAAGGAAATTTTTAAGGCTCAACTTACCCTAAGCAAATAGATCACTCTAAACCTTTGAAGAACTTTTTTCACAATCTAAGTAATACCTATTTGGCATACTCTTGTCTTTTCCACCACTTAATGTCTTTTTCTACTTTGATTGGGCTTTTTCTTTTGCCTTTTTTTTTTTTCAACTCTTATCACACCCCTAAACTAATTTCTTTTATTATGAATATCGAGGTGATCAAGAGGTACAAAGATATACTTTTCTTTTCTTTTCTATAGCTCCAACCTTTCCTTCTTTTCTTTGCATGGTTCAATATATTCCTAGAATAATCAATATGCCTAAGATAAGGGTTCAAAACTGAAATTTAAAAGAATGGTTAGGCAAAAAAATTTGTAGGTGTCAAAGAAAAGGCAATATTGGCTCAATGGGGTAAACCAGGGATTAGTATAAAACATAGCAAGCTTAAAAAGGCTCAAACAGTACAAAGATGGCCTAAATCATGTCCATAACTTAGGTTTGACTAGGATATCGCCTCAAGAGAGAATTAAACAAATTATAAGATTCCTATCTAAATGTGGACTTCCTAAACATATATAGTTTCTAAATAAGCAAAACAATCCCAACAAAAAGATCAAGTGCATAATATGTGTTGGAAATCACATCCTACAATGCTACTAACTCAAGAATTTAACATTAATGTTAAAGATCACATGAAAATTAAAATATTAAAATCAGATGAAGGGATTTCATCATAAAAGCATAATAAATCATGGAAAACTAACAACCTAAAAACACAAGTACTCTAATAAAACCATCCCCCAAACTTAAGACTAACATTGTTCCCAATGTGTAAAATAAATAAAGGATAAGGATAGAAAGACTCCCTGGCATTGAAGCAAGGTGGAAAGCTCACTAATCCTTGGCCTTATTAATAATGTCTAAGTTTGTAGGAGGTAATAAATGATGAACTTGCTAAAACATAAATTAAAAAAAATTAAAAATTAGAACTTGGGTTGCCTCCCAAGAAACGTTTAATTTATAGTCATTGGCTTGACTTTTGCATTCTTAGCCCTTGTCATCCAAAGTAATGGAGTTCTTATCTTTCAAAGAGTACCTGAATCTCTTTTGGTTCCTCTTGTATTTCCTCCTTGAGCTTGCCTTAGACAACTTATTCATGCCACCAAGCTTGTCATTTGATAGCTTTGGCCTCCTTGGTTTTTGATCCCACTACTTAATGACTTCCCTACTTGATTAAGTTTTTCATCTTCAAAGGTGGTTCCTTAGCATTTGAAGGGTGCTTTAGTATCAAGGATTGATCAAGAGGAATACTCAACTCTTGATTTCCTTCTTTTGCGGATTCATGCACCACTTCAATGGCATAACACTCCTCAAATTCGAAAGGAAGGTTCATAGCCTTAAGGACATGGAACTTCATGTTTTGGTCTTGAACTCTCATAGTAAGTTCTCCTTTTTGCACATCTATAAGAGTGCTACTAATTGTTAGGAATGATCTCCCCAATATTATGTAAATTTCTTTGTCTTTCTCCATGTCAAGGATGAGGAAGACTAACTAGAAATATAAGCTTATCCACCTTAACTAGAACATCTTCAATGATTCCTCTTGGATAAGTTTATAACTGATCTGCAAGTTGCAAGGTTACCTTAGTGGGCTTAATTTTCCCCTTTTTAAGACTAAACTTATGAAATATGGAGTAAGGCATCAAGTTGATGCTTGCTCCTAAATCACATAAAGCTTTCCCACAAAATGAAATGCCAATAGAAATAAGAATATTGAAACTACCCGAATCTTTAAGCATTGATGGTAGTTTCATTTGGAGGATAGCACTACATTATTCAGTCAAGGCAATTGTCTCAGTATCCTCTATCCTTCACTTCTTGGACAAGATGTCCTTTAAGGAACTTGACATAAGTAGGCATTTGTTCAAGAGCTTCAATGAATGGAATGTTGATGTGAAGCTTCTTGAATACCTTTCAGAAATTTCTTGAATTGTATGTCAAGTTTTGGCTTTTGGAAGCATTGAGGAAAAGGTAGAGGTAGATGTGAATAAGCCTTTTCTTTTAGAGCTTGCTCCTCTTTCTCTTCATTAATAATTTCTTCCTTAACTTGCTTGGAAGGATTTTCAGCTTACTTAGGAGGTGCTTCTACCTCTTTACTATTTCTTAAAGTGATAGCCTTGCAATTCTCCATGTTTGGACCTCTAGATCCCCCTCTTGGGTTTGGCTCAGTATCACTAGGTAGAGCACCTTTAGGATGGCTTGTGAGAGCATTGGCCAGTTGTCCTATTTGATTCTCAAGGGTCCTTAGTGATGTCGCTTGACTTTGAATAATAGAATCCATCTTAGACATGTATTGCATGAACATGTCTTCAATGTTTGGCTTCTTTTTGGGAGAGCCACTCTTTGTTGTTCTTGAAAACCTGATGAATAAGTGGGTTTTACTTCATGAGATTGCCCTTAATTGCTCCTAAGAAAAATTAGGATGGTTTCCCCACCCCATATTATAATTGTTAGAGTAGGAGTTGTTGTTAGCCTACCTATTATAATTACCTAAATAATTTGCTAATTCAATATTATTTGGGAATATGTTGCTTGTATGGCTATCCCCACAAATCTCACAAGCCATAACTCAGTTTTTAATTGGTTGCATCCTAAAAGTGTCAATCATCTTAGACAAGACAGCCATATGTGCAGTTAATGCACTAATGGCATCCAACTCATGAACCCCAGCTACTCTTCGAATTGCAAGTCGCTTAGATGGCCATTGATAATTATTTGAAGCCATTGCTTCCAATAACTCATAAGCTTTGTCAATGGACTTTCCTATTAATGTACTGCCAGCTGCGACATTAATGGTGATTCTTGTTTGGCTAACCAAACCATTGTAGAAGATTTGGACTTGTAGCCACTTCGGAATGCCATGGTAGGGGCATTGCCTCATCAAGTTTTTGTATCTTTCCCACTGCTTCATAGAGATTTTTTTTCTTATTGCATGAATAAGGTGATTTCATTCTGCAACATCTTCTTTTTTTTTTGTTGTGGAAAGAATTTTGCCCATTACTTTTGAGCCAATCCATCCATGTAGTGATGGAGTGGGATGGCAAGGAGTACAACCAACTTCTTGCCTTATCTCGACATGAGAAAGGGAAAAGCCTTGGATGAATGGCATCATCAGAAATGCCATTGCATTTAAAGGTGTCACATAACTCCAAAAATATTACCAAATGGGCATTAGGATCATCATTTGGAAGGCTAGCAAATTGCGCCATTTGTTGGATCATTTGAATCTGCTCGGGCTTTATTTCAAAGTTATTAGCTTGAATTTCCTGACATTGGATGCTTGAATGAAGGTCTTACCACTAATAGGACATCATAGTCCTTCAAGGCCTTAGGCTCTTGTTCGTCTGCCATTGCTGGATTTTGCAAAGTAGCTTGTTGGTTCTCCTTTCGAAGTCTTCGAATTGTATTTTAAATCTCGGGAATCAAAAGGAGGTAAATACCTTGCTGCAGCACTATCAGTAAGTCAGGTTTCAGTTAATGATGTTTGCTAAGATCCTGATACTAAAAAAAAAATGAACAAATGAATAGTGAGTAATAAAGACTCAGTGAATGAAAAACATACCCAAAGGGTACTAGCATTAATCAACACATAATTAAAAGACATATGCTAAATAGTTTCATATTAGCACAAGTTATAAAACAATTCAATCTAACACGTACATATATATAGGAAATGTAAAATCAAACCAATATAGCTTACGAAAGACAGTATGCAAAAATTCAAGTAAGACATCCAAAAAGGCCAATAATCGAAGTAACTCAGCACCTGCACACTATAAACATATCCTCCTTGTGACTTTTTTGCTCCCACACACCAAATGTATATAACTTCTCACATAACCTCCCTAGAGCTGAGTTACTCAAACATACTTATTAAAATATCAATTAATTAAATCTGATATATCGTAGGTGCACCCAAATTCTAAGTTACATTAAAAATGAGTTTATTGTCCCTATCAACCATAAACAAGGATCACACTAATACACACAACATGCCAAATGATAAAGTCCACGAAAAACATAACATTCTTACTACATGAATCAATCAAAGCATTAAACATACATGCTCAACAACTATATATATATATATATATATATACACACATAAGAAAATATTCAACACACAACTAGCAACCAAAGGATAGCATTTTCCACTCACAAGGTTTATGGATTTTACTCGTCTTCCTTCTTGAATTCAAAGGTGTCAATGGGTCTATATTGCGTTCTAGAGCTGAAAATCATAATTTCAAGTATTACTCAGTTTATAAATTTCATGGTTATAATCCTCTAATTAGAAAAACCTATATATATTGACTTTAATGCATTTCTTTGAAACTAACCCCTTTTAAGCATTTTAACAATCACCTTAAAGGCATAATTAATTCATATGTATATCTATATATACATATACTAAGAAAATCAATACAAATCTATCACTTTTAACATTACACATATTCTGAACATTAACTTTAAAATTGATTTAATTAAATACAAGAAATCAAGAGCTTGAATTATATACTTTCAATATCTATCAAACCAAATTCAAAGATTTCCTTTTCCTCAACCACTTAACCAACAATTCCTCACTTTTTGTTCTTAGACTTTTATTCAAAATTTTCTTAATCCCTAAGCCTAGGTCATCACATAACCAAGAACATCAAAAGAATTAGGATTATAAGCTAAAGGAAACTACCCTCAAAATACCAAGAGGTGACTATCGCTAGAAAAGAAACAGGTGGCAGCAAGGGCAACTTGATAAGGATTTTACAACATAAACGTATCGTCCTCAAGTAATACACTGATAAGTAGAGATTGTTCCCACAAGGAATAATTTACTTTCTAATCCTAAATACCAATATTATGCAACCTAACTCTAACCAAACCAATGTAAATTTAGATGTTTATAAGCAAATTATAGAAATATTAAAATTAAGCCTAAGTTCACAAAATCCCTCACACTACACCTAATTAACTTTAACTTAATTCAATTCATGCAATAGTTTAATTTAGCCCAGATTTCTTAACCAATTACTAGCATATTCTATGTCTAGCAATTATATATTTTCCTTAGTCTAATTCTCTATATTACTATGAGAATCATTCTAAGGAAAACTCATTAGGAGCTAATTTCACTAGTTACTTATGGTGAAATAGTATATTCCTATTTCTTAAACAAATCAAATCATTCAAATCATATGAACAATCCAAACATAAGTTATATTACTTAAGGCTAATCCCAAAACTGACTTCTCCAAGTCAATCCTATAATTCATAATAAATCTAATTGGTGATCAATCAAATTAGAAGCATTAAGAACAAGGCAACATAAATATAAAAACTAAAACATGCATTGAATTAAAACTAAAGCCACAGTCATCTACATGTGAGTTCAATTGTAACCCTAGAATACTGACTACTGAAAAAACAACCAATAACCATATTGCCAACACAAATAAATAGAAAATAATAAGTGGAAGTGGAAACTAGAAGTTGTCATAGCTCTGAGTCTCTTTTAGCTCTTTAGGTACTCTCTATCACAAGCTATAAGTATATCTTCAAACTTCAACCTTTACCTTATTTTATAGACCATTTTCTCCTAGTTCAATTGAAGTAGGAGTCTTCTAAACCATGTAATGGCACTACGGCTGTGGCTCTCTATAGCATTGTGGCGCTAAGGATCTATATTGTCCTACTCAGACTAAAACATATCATGCCGCATGTCACGCCACGACTTCACATTAATGGGACACTACGGCACTATCTTCTCAAATAGTTTATGAAGTTGTTATTCAATTTTGGGCATCGCGGCTTTAGGCCATTAGCACTGCGATGCATCTCGTTTTGGTTTCTAGGCAAGTAGTAGTAGGGATGCCGTGGCTTAAGTCAATAGGCGCCTCGATGCCAAGCTTTTTGGCTAATTTTCAATTTCCTCAATTTAGCAGCATCGTGGCTTCAGCTTTGTTGCACAACGGCACATGTCTCTCGGCCTGAATTGCCAATTTCTTCCTTTTATTATGCTGTAGCACTATCTTCTTTGGCTCTGCTGCGCTGTCTTGAATTCCTCTCCTTTTTTGAGTTCAGGACACTGTAAAGACACCTAAAACAAGTTAAATAACAAAAATTGTAAAACTACTCCTAATCATAGTAAAAACTCTAAAAAAACTCATAAACAACTTAAAACAACTAAAACACTAAATTTACTAACATTCTAACTTAAAACCCTGGGATTTGGCATAAAATATGAATTAAAAGCATAGTGAAATAACTCTATTTTACAAAGTTATCACATCCCCAAACTTAGTATTTTGCTAGTCTCGAGCAAAAAGAAAGAAAACAAACAAACAAGAATAATAATTAACTTATCAACGATGAACTAATTATTCCCCTAAAATCTTCAAATTTTATAACAAATATTTGACCTAAATTTATCATGTTTGGACAAACTTATTAGTGTATGTGCAAGGCATCTTCACTAAAGTTTAAATGGCTTCAAAGATTTTATTAAAATAACTCAAAGACTAGTCTTAACCCCTAAAACTTTGTCTTTTCTTCTTCTCTCCACTAATGTAGGCTAATACTTAGTTAAAAATCAATAGGTCTCTCATTCACTTGTAATGTAAGGCTTGGACAAAGGTTTGATGAAATGGAATTTTTAGGCTCAAGTACCCTAAGCACAAATTCTTTGCAAGAGCTCACCCTTCTTTGTCACCTTTTTTTGGTAAAGTGTTAACTTCCACTCAGTTGGGCTTCAACTATTTCATCACATTTTTTTAATATGTCACCCGATTTTTCTTTCTTTTGTGGCATAGAGGTTTTTCACTTTTTCCTGCTTTATCTTTCTTTTATTTTTTTCTCTACCAAACCTTTTGTTTGTAGACAATTTCTAGAGGAATTTCCACATACTCATCCCAAACTTAATTTTTCTCAAGTGGGGAAGATAACAATTTTTTTCTTCTTCCTTGCTTTGCACTCACCCTCACATACTTGCTTTAAGCTCATCCTCTTTTTATAGCTCAACTTTACTGTATATTTAATGTGCTCAAAGTAATAAGGTACAAATTGGTCTTAAAAAAAAAAAAATTAGTTAACATATGCATGTGCTAGAAAGAATAGACTTTTGGCTCAAAAATGGATTCTATGGATATATAAAAACAATGATGGATATAAGAAAAGTTCTATCAGTCCGAAAATGACCTAAATCATGTCAACTAAGTTTTGCCTAGGATTTCGCCTCAAGAGGAATTCTCACTAATTGAAGAGGTCAAAAAGAATATAAAGGTTATAAAGAAAAAATCATTTAAAAACATCAACCCTAGATGAAAATAGCCTTATGAAGATATGGATGGATGCATAAAGTATTTGCCCTAATTATACTAAATTAAAAAAAAAATCTTGCATTATTATCAAAAATCAAAATCAATGCATAAATAAGGTAATATCATGGGAAGAGGGAAATATTGGAACATTATTAACAAATTAAAATTGTAATCTACTTAGAACAATACGAGAAAGGGAAACACATTACATCCTAGATACCAAGTCTATACAAATTATACATAAATAGGGGATAACAATTATACATATGAATAGGAAATACATAACTGAAAGTTACCTCCCCCCCAAACCTAAAGTAAGCAGTGTTCCCAATATTTAATAAAAGAAGAAAGAAAAGAAAAACAAAAGGAAAAACACGAAAGATAAAAAGAACTCTCCTTAATTCGTCAAAGTTAATATCGAATTCCTCATCTGGATGAGGAACGGGAGTTGGAGGCTCAGGGTAAGGAGATAATGTAGTAGGTACACATCCTTCTTACTGTAACATCATCTGCAGCAACTCATTATTCTGATGAATGACAACATGGTTATGCTGCTAATACTCTGCGCACTACACCTCCAAATAAGAGATTCGCTGGGCCATGGTGAGTTGTTGCACTCCTATTGATGCCAGATAAGCTAGAACTGTTGGATCACCCTCTCCAACCACAAAATTGCAATACAAGAACTTATTCATCAGCTTGTCATCGATGGGCCCCTTTTGTAATACCAATGGTTTGGTGTCCTCCCAAATTACACTAATCTCATGGCATAATTCAATGATGAGGGATAGGAACCATATTCCAAGGTGTCTACTATTCACTGCCTATAACAAGGACTGCTCGCTCCTTGGTCACATCACTCTCATGTCTACTGGGTAGCACATTTGAAAGCAAAAAATAGTACCAAACCACCACACTACATCTAACTGGCCTTGAAATGAATCAGTTCACCATTTGTCAGCTTCCAAGTAGAGTCTTGGTAGCACAGTGCATTGATTACTTCGTCATAATCCACTATGCCACTTGCATAACTCACAAACTTGTCATTCTCAGGAATGTCAGGAATGTCATAATAAGCATTAATGGTTATGCTTGTAAATGGCACCATCTTGTCCCGGACCATGACCTTGCTGTCATTATGCTCAATGAGGTTGGCGTAGAACTCTTTGACTAGTAAAACTATTCCGACTATAGGAGGTGCACACATCTTAGCCTAATGTCATTTGTCTATTTGACAGACTATGATTTGGAAGGAGTCAGGGCTGAGGTGCAGACCTTGTTGAGCCACTGTCTTCTTATTTACCAACCCTTCATGGAATCTCCTTTCAGCTTGAGCGGAAACAAATATACTGTTATCGAAGCTTGGTGCAACAATATAAGAATGCTTAGTTACCTTCGATTTCGGTGCCATTATCTTGAAAAATAACACAAACATAATCCCAATCCCCACAGTGCCTATCAACAACTGTCCACTACAGCCCATAAACAACAATGGGTCTCCAACCTAATAGAACCTTAAGCCTATATTCCCGGGCATATTAACATCAATAACATATCACCTAAGTATTGCCTATCAATAATCCATCACCCCACCCCCAAACCTAGTTCAACTATCATAAGATTGTCAAAATGCATTCAAGAATTATAGGGATAGAAAACATAGTAGGTGATATACATACATATTGCATCAATTAAATCTAACTAACCCGAAGAACACAATATCATGATTCAAAATGTAACACCCACGTAACTAAAAACCCAAAACCAAAAACTATGCACAAACCCTTAAAGAAAGATATCTACCCACTAATCATGAAGCAATTAAGGCATAAAATACAAGAAAAGCATCCTACCTACTGAAAAAAAAATCAAAGAATGAGAAAAGAAGTGGAAGAAGACTTACTTGTGTTGAAGCCACGTGAAAATCACTTGTAGACTGTGATGTGGGTGAAGGGATTTGTGCAAAAGTGATATAATTTGCAAGAATGGGATTTAGGTTGGAGGATTTAAGCCTAAAAGTTCTGATTTAATTGGTGTCATGGTTTAAGTTTAGGATGTTGTGGATTTTAAAATCGTGTTTAAAAACTAAAATCCAGACACAACGCCGCTGTGTGAAGCAGTGGGCGCTGCTACACCATGCCCTAAAGTTCAAAATTTTTAGAACATGGGATTTGACGCCACGACTTAAGTCAGTGGACATCGCGGCTCTAAGCTTTCGGGTTAAAACCCAGTTTTTTTATAAAAACGAATGTCATGACGTAAGTCAGCTGGGACCAGGGCTTGAAGCAATATGCTTGAAAGCTCTATTTTCTAGGTTGAACAGCACTATGGCAAAACAATAGTGACGCTGCGGCATGAGTGTAGGAAGCCATGGCGCAAAACTATATGTTTGAAAGCTTATCCACTCGTTATGCTAGTGCAACCTTGTGAGTCACCCCATATTTAGCAAGAAGGGCTCTCACTTGTTTATTGCAAAAGTGAGACCCTCAATCACTAATGATTGCTCAAGGTGTGCCAAAGCGTGTGAAGATGTTCTTTTTCAAGAATTTAGCCATGACTTTGGAATTATTGGTTGGCACAACAATGGTTTCAACCCACTTGGAGACGTAATCCACAACAATTGATTGGTGTATGAGAAGATGAATGGACCCATAAAGTCCATCTCTCATAAATCAAACAATTCGACTTCAAGAATGTTATGAGTGGCATCTGATTTTCTTAGAGATGTTACCTATCATTTGGCACCTATCATATTTGGAAATAAAGTTATTAATGTCCTTAAATAATGAAGGTAAATAAAAATCTGATTGGAGCACATTTTGCAACTGTTATACTCTTTCCAAAGTGACCTTCATCCGAAGCATGACAGTGATGAAGTATGTTGTCTACTTCTACCTCCGGAACAATATCTAATCAGCACAATGCTTAAATAAAAGAAGTCTAAAATGAAAATTCTTATATCATGTAAAAAAAAATTATTTTGTTGAGAAGTTAATTTATGAGGAAAAACCTTACTAACTAGATAGTTGACAAAGTCAGCATACTAAGGCTACCGTTTGTTAACAACATGGAAGAGTTGTTCATCAGGGAAGGTTTTATTTATGATTATGGGCTCAGCCACTTTATCTTCTCCTTCCAGCTTTGATAAGTTATCAGCTACTTGATTTTCTGTGCTCTTTCGATTTCTAATCTTCAAGTCAAATTCTTGTAGTAACAAGATCCACCTTATCAACCTAGGCTTTGGATCTTTTTTGTCAATCAAATACTTAATAGCAAAGTGGTCAATAAAAATAATGACAGAAGTTCCAATAAAATAAGAGTGATACTTATCAAAAGCAAATACTACTGCTAAAAGTTCTTTTTTAGTTGTGGTATAGTTCAACTGAGCACCAATCAAGGTTTTGTTAGCATAATATATAGAGTGAAATATCTTTTCTTTTCTTTTCCCTAACACTGCTCCTACTACGAAGTCACATGCATCACACATTAATTAAAAGGGTAGATTCCAATTTAGAGTTACAATTATTGGGATAGATATCAATTTATTCATCAACTCTAAAAATGCAGCAAGGCATGCATCATCAAATATAAATGTGGTGTCTTTTTCTAGGAGATTACAAAATGATTTGGATATAATTGAAAAGTCTTTGATAAATCTTCTATAGAAGCCGGCATAGCCTAGAAAGCTTCTTATTCCTTTTATTGAACTAGGGGGAGGTAGTTTCTATCTTAGCTCTATCTACCTTAACTCCCTTGTTAGACACCCTATGGTCTAGAATTATACCCTCTTGTACCATGAAGTGGCACTTTTCCCAATTTAAGACCAAGTTAGTCTCTTCATATCTTTTAAGCACACGAGTTAAATTTTGGAGGCATTCATCATATGGATAGCCTAAAATTGACAAGTCATTCATAAAAACTTCAACCCCTTGCTCCACCATATCGGTGAAGACAGTCATCATGCACCTTTGAAAGGTGGTCGGGGCATTGCATAGACCAAAAGGCATCCTTATAAAGGCAAATGTGCCATAGAGGCAGGTAAATGTGGTTTTTTCTTGGTCTTTAAGGGCAATAGCAATTTGATTATGCACAAGATAACCATCCAAAAAAAAAGTAATATTCCTTACCTGTCAGCCAGTTTAACATTTGGTCAATGAATGGAAGGGGAAAGTGGTCCTTCCTTGTAGCTGTGTTAAGCTTTCGATAGTCCATGCATACCTTTCAACTAGTAAAGGTTCTTATAGGAATGATTCATTGTTTGCATTTATAACAACTGTCATCCTTCCTTTATTTGGTACACATTAGATAGGACTTATCCAATGACTATCCAAGATTAGATAGATAATTTCAGCATCCAGCCACTTGATGACTTCCTTTTTCACCACCTCTTTCATTATGGAATTAAGCCTCTTTTGATTCTCTATTGTAGTTTTATGATTATCCTCCATTAGGATCTTATACATGCAAAAGGAAGGGCTTATACCCTTAATGTTAGCTATAGTTCATCCCAATACTCTCTTATGTTCTCCTAATACACAAAAAAGTTAGTCTTCCTGCATGTTAGTAAGAGAAGCAGAAATAATAATAAAGTAGATGAAAGACCAAGAAAAGCATACCTTAGATGATTTATCAATGGTTTCAGCTCCAAGGTTGGAGGCTGTCAATTGATGGCCTTGATCCCAATAGGGTGGATGGTGGTAAATCCAAATTTTCGAATCTTGGATTCGATTTTGGCACATATAGTGATGCATCCAATAATTTCATACACTCCATATTATCATCATCTTCTCTAGTAGTGTGTGAAATTATGGAGGCTTCAAAAGGGTCTCTTGGGTAGTCTTCCAAAAACACCTCTTGAGCAAGGTTGCTCACCATGTCAATTGCAAAGCATTTATCATGATCTTGAGGGAATTTCATGGATTGAAAGACATTAAATTTAATCTCTTGATCATTTCCCTCATGGTGAGCTCATCTTTTTTGACATCAATTAGTGTCCTTCCAGTAGCTATAAAAGGTTTTCCTAATATAATAGGTACCTCTCTATCCTCTTCCATATCTATAACTATGAAATTAGTAGGAAAGATCAATATGTCCACCTTAACTAGAAGATCCTCTACAATTTCCCTAGGATATGTAAGTGATCTATCAGCTAATTATAGAGATACTGAAGTTGGTTTTACTTCACCTATTCCTAGCTTTTGGTAAATTGATCAGGGCATTAAATTTATGCTAGCTCCTAAGTCACAAAGTACCCTACCAATGTGTTATGTGCCTATTGTACAAGGAATGGCAAAACTACCTGGATCTTTCAATTTAGGCAGTAGCTTTTTTTGAAGTATAGTCCTGCACTATTCAATAAGTGCAACGGTTTCATGATCACCAAGCTTCTTCTTTTTGGACAAAATGTCCTTCATGCATTTTGCATAGCTTAGCATTTGTTTAAGAGCTTCAACAAAAGGATTGTTTATATGGAGCTTCTTGAACACAGCCAGAAATATTTAGAATTGTTTATCAAGATTCTTCTTGTGAAACCTTTGTGGGAATGGAAGATAAGGATTTGATTGTTGAGGTTCAGCAATTACCTTCTTCTCCTTCTTTTCTTCTATAATCTCAGTAGGCAATTCTTCTTTAGAAGGAGATATAGAGGCTCCATCATCTTCTTTTGCTCATCTAATTCCTTCCCACTCCTAAGAGTGATTGCCTTGCAATGTTCCTTACTCTCCTTCCTTGGGTTGGCGTCGGTGTCACTAGGAAGGGCACCATGAAGCCTACTAGTCAAAGCATTGGCTACCTGTCCAATTTGTGTCTTTAATGTTCTCAAGGAGGTAGCTTGGCTTTGAATAACTGAATCAGTACGAGATATGTGTTGCAGAAACATGTCTTCCAACACGGCCTTTTTTTAGGGGCTGCTTACCTTTGTAAAGCTTGAAGTCCAATGGTGGATTAGGCCTTGTGGCTTGTGCACCTTGATTATTCCAATTAAAGTTTGGATGGTTTATCCACTATAATTATATATGTTAGAATATGGGTTTTTTGGCAGTTGAAATTCTGGACATATTGAATTGCTTCAGTATTCTAGCATTGGTCTATGGTATTACCTTCACCATAAGCTTCACACACTATAACAGTGACATTGGAATGTTATTGCACTTCAAAATTGTCAAATCTCTTTGTCAACCTAGCCACTTATTCTGTTAAGGCAGTAATGGCATCAAGTTCATGAACCTCAGTAACACTATGTGATATTAACCTTTCGGATGACCATTGATAAGAAATTAAGGCCATCTCCTTCAAAAGATCATAGGCTTCATCCGTAGACTTTCCCTCAAACACCTCCAGCAGCAGCATCAATGGTTGTTCTAGTTTAGTTTCCTAAACCAGTATAAAAAGTATGCACTTGCAGCCACTTGGGAATGCCATGATGTGGGCACTTTCTCATCAAGTTTTATGTCTCTCCCATGTCTCAAAGAGAGATTCTTGATCTTGTTGAAGGAATGATGTGATTTCATTCCCTAGCTTTGCGATTTTGGCAAGGGGAAAGAATTTAGCCAGAAACTTTTGTGCTATGTTTAACCAAGTGGTGATAAAGTGTTAAGGTAATGAATATAACCAACTTTTTGCCTTATGTCAGAGTAAGAAAGGAAAAAGCCTGAGGAGGATTGCATCATTAAAGACACCATTGTACTTAAATATGTCACATAATTCTAGGAATATGACTAGATAAGCATGAGGGTCGTCACTAGGTAATTCTCCAAACTATGCACATTGTTGGATCATTTGGATTGTGCCCCGTTTGATTTCAAAGTTATTAGCAGCAATGGTTGGTCTTTGTATGCTAGAATGGAGGCCTTGCACAAGGGGAACAGCATAATCCCTAAAAGCCTTATTTTCATGTGCTTGTTGATCATCGGTCATTGCACTAGATTGTTTTGGAACTTGGTTCTTCCTTAATTTTTTGAGTGTTCGTTCGATCTTGGGATCGTATGGTAATAGTTCCAAATCTCTAGTATGTTGCATACAATGTCAATAGCACCTGAAAATCAAAATTAAGAACTTGAGTTAGAATCAAGTAAGTTTATAATGATATTAACAACATAAAATAAATCTATTCCTCGGCAGCAGTGCCAAAAACTTGATAAGGATTTTACAACATAAGTGAACAATCGCCCTCGAGTAATACATGATAAGTAGAAATCGTTCCCACGAGGAATAATTTACTTTCTAATGCTAAATATCAATATTATGCATTCTCACACTACACCTAATTAACTTTAACTTAATTCAATTCATGCAATAGTTTAATATTATCCCATATTTCTTAACCAATTACTAGCATATTCCTGTGTCTAGCAATTATATATTTCTTTTAGTCCAATTCCCTATATTACTATAAGAATCATTCTAAGACAAACTCATTAAGAGTCAATCTTACTGGTTACTTCTGGTGAAAGAGTATATTTCTATCTCTTAAATAAATCAGATCATCCAAATCATATGAACAATCTAAAAAGAAGTTATATTGCCTAAAGCTAATCCCAAAACTGACTTTTCCAAGTCAATCCTAGAGTTCATAATCAATCTAACTGGTGATCAATCAATTAGAAGCATTAAGAATAAGGCAACATAAGTATAAAAACTAAAACATGCATTGAATTAAAACTAAAGCCCCATCTGCTATATGTGAGTTCAATCGTAACCCTAAAATGCGAAAACTCCATACTAACTACTGATAGCACAAATAATAAAGACTTAGCCATTACAAGTAAATAGAAAATAACAAGAAGTTGAAATTAGAAGTTGTCACGACTCCTGGTCTCCTTTAGCTCCTTAGGTACTCTCTATCACGAGCTTCAGTATATCTTCAAACTTTAACTTCACCTTATTTTATAGACCTTTTACGCATAATAGCACCGTGGCGTGGCTCTCCATGGAACCATGGTGCTGAAGGATCTATACAGTCCTACTTAGACTACAACATGTCATGCCACGACTTCACATTGATAGGCACTATAGCGTCATCTTCTCAAGTTGTTTAAGAAGTTGTCCTTCAATTTGGGTGTCATGACTTAAGTAAGTAGGTGCTGCGACGCTAAGCTTTCTGGCTAATTTGCAATTTCCTTATTTTAGCAATATTCATGGGGTAGGTCTCTCAGCTTGATTTGCCAATTTCTTCCTTTTGTCACGCTGTTACACTATCTTCTTTAAAGCTATGACGGTGTCATGAATTCCTCTCCTTCTTTAAGTTCAACTAGGACACTGCAAAGACACCTAAAATAAGTTAAATAACGAAAATCATAAAACTACTCCTAATCATAGTAAAAAGTCTAAAAATCTCATAAACAATCTAAAATAACTAAAATACTAAATTTGATTAACATTCTAACTCAAAACCCCAGGACTTAGCATAAAATATGAATTAAAAACATAGTGAAATAACTCTATTTGACAGAGTTAGCACTACTCACAGTCACTAACACTTTAAGAATCTCCTAACTCACCCACCAAGTGAACGGCCAAAAAGGGAGGTGTAGCCTACTGCCTCACAGATGGAACCACCTAAAACAAGGTTGCCAAAACAGAGCAACTGCATGGGATTTGAAAGGAGCTACTACACAAGTTTCTTAAAGCTCACATACATACACACGGGTGCAAGCAAGGAGGGACGAAGCTAAACAAGTAAAAGGGGAAGGCTGGACCTTTCGGCTAGCAAAGAAATCACAAAGGCAAAACAAGGGAAGGAGAGATCACGGCCAAAACATGGGCTATCAAGGTTGAAATTGAAAGCTTGATAGAGACTAAGTGAGCAACACAAGGAAAGGATAAAAAAAATCTTGGATGCTAGGAGAAGAGCCAAGCTCGAGAGCAAAAGAAACTCACATAGCATAATGAGAAAGAATGAAACGGGAATAGGAAAAACAAAGGATGTACAAATAGGGGATATAACTGGCCAAGACAAAGGAAAAGAGAAGGAAAAGATAAGGAAAAGATAAGAAAGAAAAAAGTCAAAGTCAAAGAAATAAAGTGAAGTCAAAGTCCAAGTCAACTAAGTTTAAAATAATTGTGTATATACTTTATGTATATATAGGTATGGTGTTTATTTATTCTATATACTTGTATATATTTTTATAACCAAAAGTTACACAAAAAATTTCTAAGTTCTTGTTACGATACCGGGTTATAACATCCTGATATCACCTATGTCATTAAGCAACTTCTCTAAAAACTAAGTCTATTTGTCTTTAGTTTCTTACTCAACTGCTGCAAATGCAAGGAGGAGTATTGATCATTAAGATCCACCCTAACTGCAACCAATAGTTGTCCACCATATTTCCCATTAAGGTGATATTCATCAATGCCAATTATTAGCCTACAAGCTACTAAGAAACCCCTCTTATAAGCCTTAAAGATATATATAGTCTCTCAGATTTTGGTCTGACTTCAAGCTATGGTCTCCACAACTTCATTTGAGAAGTGGTACCAGGAGTACTCCCTTTTAATTCAGCATAGTAGCCCTACAAATTTGAATATTGCTCTCTGTAGGTCCCTTCAATTTTTCTGTATAGCCTTTAACCTCTATATGCTATAGTCTTTGATATTCCAACATTGTATTTCTTCCTCACATCATCTTGAATGTCACACAATTTCATTTTATAGTTCACTTTCACCTTATCATAACTATGTTTGTAACCTTGGCAGAGTTAGCAAATGAATTTTTGAAAACCTTGTCACATGTGTGGTTTTGTCTCATGGTTTTCAATACATAAATCCCTTTACCTCCAACCTTGCTGCAAAGCAACCACCAACCACACCCTTGTCTGCATTCAATCCTGTATTTGATTTCATTTTTCCTAAACTTTGTTGCTCTTTCATTTAGCAAAGACCATTCAATGACTGCATCCTTAAACTCTTTCAAGTTTGCGAACTCTATTCCAAACCTCCAAATGTACTCCTTACACATAACTTCAGGTCTATAACTCATAACTCTTAGTCTTTTATTCCTTTCATCATCTGAAGCTATAGGAGAGTCCAATTCATCACTCACATAATCCTCTTCCAAAGGATGGCAATCAAGAGTAGGTGAAACTAATACAGAGCTCTCACCACCATGGTATCTCTTTTTCCTACTTATCTTCTTACTGTTTTTTTTTTTTTTTTTCCTAAGTTTCACTCATGTCAGGTCTACCAATGTCCTCAACTTCCATGTCTACATTATCATCAAAATAATCATTGTTTCTATCATCATCACTATCATATAAGTGACATCCCTGCAAACTATCCTAACTATCTTCCTCATCATCTTTCTCGCCATCTACCTCACTATCTTCCTCACCATATTCGTCCTCATATTCTTGATCCTTGATAGCATTTTTCATCACTCATATGAGCATCTGTTAAAGCCTCACTCTCTTCTACCTCTATAGTTTCAGTTTCAGTTTCATTAACAACATGGATATTAACAGCAGGTTTTACAATTACAACAGTGTCAACTTGATGTTCAATATATATTTTAGCTACCCATTACTAAATTTCATGGTTGTCTTATAAGTCTCTATAGCATTCTTGTCAGAAACAAACTCTTCCAATCCATTGGTAATAGACATACTAGGAACTCTCGAATACAACATCTTAAAACTATTGTACTTTAAGATTTTTTTCAGTCTTACCAACAACTATAAAGTATAACCAGTAGTCTATGTGAAAACAAAATACATTAGTTACACCATTCACATAAGTCAAAGTAACATTTTCAGACTCTTTATAAAACTGTCCCCCATGATGCAGTTCAACTTGATTGTATCATCACCATTGTCCCCTTTAAGTAAAAAAAGAAAAAGACAAATCAACACAAAACTCAAAGACATAAACAACAACCATGTGAGGCATTTCAGAACCACAATGCACAACTCAGATAAAGCCAATATAATATAATGTTGTGTATTCATAACATTTAAAAGGAATAAAATGCACCGAAATCAACATCTATCCAATTTATAAGGCGTAACGGCATCTTATTAAAGTGAAAGCAAAAGCTATAATAGTAACAAAGAAAAATGAAAAAAAAAGCCCTAACTTGAAAGATCTTCATAATTCTTCAACCACCAACTTCGTATTTGAGAACCTCTAACGAAATTTTCCAATCCAAACACGATCAGATCCAAGATTGAAATCGAAATCCTTAACAATGATAAGAAACCCTAATCCCAAATTTCAAATTTTCCCTCTAGCTGGCACAAATTGGAAAATTTAAAGACCAATAGGGTCCTTGGGTTCGAAAATGGCGTAGTTTCTCTTTGTCGTTTTATGCTTTAGAAGTGAGCCGAAGGAAAAAAATTGGACACGTACACGTAGGTGTCCAGCGTGGCATTTGTTAGGCCATGTCGGTTCTGTTAGTGAGAGACATGACAACAGTTTATGATAGGGACCCAATTGTTGTAATTAATTATTGGGACCCGATTGCAACAAATTAAATGATATGAACTAAAGTGAAATCCGACCCAAATTACAGGGACCAAATATATAATTTAGCCTATTTTAAAATATATTAATATTTCGATTGTATCGAATAATCGAGTAAAAAAAAATAATAATAAACACACTCACCCACAAAACTGACCCAACCTGCCTCAAATGCAAATTTTCAAACCGATCCAAAATTATTTTTTTCGAACTGAGTGGGTTTCGAGTGATAGCTATCCGATTTTAGTCGAATTTTCGGTTTATGGGTTAATATGCTCACCCCTTGTCTATATGAGTCTTGTTTGTGTAACTATTAATTTCTGTTATAACTTCAGCTAAGGATCTATCTTATGCATTCTGCTGTTTTACCCCATTTACAAAGTTACGGTAAAGCACTCACATAACCAAACGCAGACCCAGCGCGACACATGCACAACGCCTCTCTTTAACGGTCATGCCGAGGAAGGCATGAAGTCTATTAAATAGATGCTTCGCGGAACTCCTGTTTTGGAGCTACTAGACAATCAACATTTCTTGGACATTTTGCATGGCTTATTTGTGTCACAGAAATACAGAATACAAAGTATTCGGCCACAAAGGAAGAGACTTGCTCTAACTTCTTGCTCTAACTTATTCCGAAGATATGCAGGAATGTCAAGCTTACTCAGTGGAAGAGAAATTCATTTTAAATTCGTCAATGGGTGTCTTCCCTCATCTCTTTTTCTCCAAAATCATTTGCGAGCTCAACGTGTATGTTAAATGTGGGGATCTTCATAATGGTCTCCAACTGTTTGAAGAATTGACTGAAAAGAACTTAGTGTCCTGGTCTGCTGTCATTGCCGGTTTTGTCCAAAATCATTTGCGCGCTCAACATGTATGTTAAATCTCTTTCTTTATTTGGAAGTATGCATCATGAGGGAATGACAAAGCCTAATGAGTTTACAATTGTCAGCGCCCTCCAGGCATGGGACAATCTGACTCCAGCATACTATGCATTCATTGTCCAGTTAGGATATGAGTCAAATATCTTTCTGGTAAATGCATTTTTAACAGCCTTAATAAGGCATGGAAAATTGGTAGAAGCTGTGGAAATTTTTGGGAGCTGCAGATGTTAGGATATAGTGTCTTGGAATTTAATGATGGGCGGTTACTTGCAGTTGTCATATGTAGAAATACCAGGATTTTTTTCATCGTATGAATCATGAAGCAGTCAAGCCTGATAACTTTACATTTGCGAGTGTCCTTACAGGATTGTCTTAGCTTTCTCATCTTATCCTTACTGGATTGTCTTATCTTTCTCATCTTGCTTTGAGGGTTCAACTTCATGTATGGCTTGTCAAGAGTGAATATTGCGGTGAGATTCGTGTAGGAAATTCCTTGGAAGATATTTCTATTAAAAATCATAAGTTGATGGAAGGTTTCCAAGCTTTTGATGAGTTGGCTCTGACAGATGTGTGCTCTGGGACTGAGATGGCTTCTGGATGCTTGCAGTTTGGGGAGCCACGAAAGGCACTTGTAGTCATTGAAAACGTGAAGAAATGGGTGTAACACCAAGTAAATTTTGAGTTGAGACTAAGCTAAATGCCTGGGCAAATTTAGCATCCTTGGAGGATGGGAAGCAATATCATGGCACGAGGATTAAACTTGGAAGTGATAATGATGTTTGAATTGACAAATTCAGTTTGACATGTATGCAAAATGTGGATATAGTGCATTGTGTGTCTTCCAATAAATGAATGACCATTCTGTTATATTTTGGACGACAATGATTATGGATTTGCATAGAATGGAAAAGCTAGAGAAGCCCTTGAGAATTTTGGTGAAATAAGGCTGGAGGGTTTTGAACCAAATTACATCACCTTTAGTTGTGTTGTTTATGCATGTAGCAAAGGTGGGTTTGTTGATGAAGGCTGGATGTACTTCCAACAAGGAGATTACATCACTATGCTTGTACGGTTAATCTCCTTGGCCAAGCTGGATTTATTAAGGAATCGGTGGAACTTATGCAAAGAATACCATTTCAACTAAGAAAATTTTTCTTGGTGCTTGTCAGGTTCATGGAGATATTGAAACTGGGAAGTGTGTAGTATGCTTTAAAGAAAGACAGAAAAGACTCCGTAACCTATCTACTGTTATCTAACTTGTTTGCTGATTTGAGAAACTGGGACAGTGCAGAGATTCTGTGAGAAGTAGTGGAGTGTATGATCCAGTTGGATTGAAATGGAAAAGAATTGATTTTAACCTCCAATTCTTCAAGCTTTACTGAATGAAAAGCGACTCAGAAGGTTTCTCTCCCGACTCTCTCTCTCTATATTATATATATGTAAGGTTAGGATCCATTGACACCGGTATAAAACTTGTAATACTTACACCATTGAATATCTTTTTATAGGTTGTGATTTTCATGAATCCAACCATGGGATTATTAGAAAATATCATTTGGGTCATACATGTCAAATTTCATATCAATAGGACATCGTTAACTATGTTATCTACTAGTGAAAACTTTGTAAAATATTCATTTTTAAGTGGTATCGATGAGAGAGCAACAAAATTTGGCAAGTATGATCTACACAAAGAGAACTTCTAATCGTAAGGTTAAATTAGTCATATTCTGGTTTCAGTTGATCCTCAACTATATACGTATGAATACATATATATATATATATAATTTATCTATTAGTCAGTCTGTCTATGCGTATGACTGACTATCTTTTTAATGGTACTGTTGAAGCATTTCTTTCTGCTTCCTAGAAAAAAATTGCTGATGGATTTTACTACGAAATCTTCCATTAAAAAAAATGCAATGAACAATCAGTAGTTCAATTTTATCTTTTTTCCAAAACGTTTTCCATTCAAATCTTGGATAAATCTTCTGTTCTTTCTTTTCTTCTTTTTATACTCAGCAAAAACTTTGTTTGTCTTCATTTTGTCTATGAGAATACAATTACCTGTTTCTTTAATATGGAAATACAAGTTCTTCTTACACGTTTTTTTATATATATACAATTATTTTTAGGTAATTAAACATATAAGCATAATAGAAAAAGAAAAGTTGGGTGTCTACTCTCCATCCAGAAGAGAAGGAGAGACAATAACATGGCCGCACAAGAAAAAAATTTGCAGTGCATAAAAAGATTTTGTTGTGGGTTGTCTAGATAAATATTTTTTTTTTGTTGATTTATGATTTTATTTGTTACATTTTTTATTTTTATAATCGGAATGTGGAAAGTAGTATTTCAAGTCCTCGTTTGGGATCGAAAGATCCAGTTCGTAATTCGATACCTAAGTAGGGATCTCTGGTAACTATGTACTGCACATAATTTAACAGTGTGTGAGGAATACTCACTCAATTCAGCTGCAATTTTCTTATGTTTCTCTCTTTCTCTCTAGTGATTACAATATCATAAATGCACTATTGGAAATTTCTTTTGGGTAGGAAATAACATTAAAGTGCTTCGACACTATCACGAGCAGTGGAGCAGTTACTTTTTTTCCTTGACTAGAACATTAAAAGGGAACGTGCTAGATAGCAGTGAAAGCAGCATTTCATGGTACATGTTAAATGTAATAGTGAAATGTAAATGTTATTCAAGATTCATCTTCTTCCTCTAATCCCACTTCTTGCTTTAAACTTTCAGAAACTTAAGAGCCAACTGGTGCTATTTCTGATTAACAATGTTTCTAAGTTGGTTAGAAATAATGATATAAATCTGATCTTCATTTTATGGTCACTCAATAATATTCTATGTTCTGCATTTGAATCATCATCACAATTAACTAGATCAGTGATCTCAAGTCTCAGCTATGTGTTTATGTTCAGTTTCTTACTTTGTAATTAGGCATTGTTTGTTCTTATTATAATCATCCCCATCTATCTCATGTTTATGTCTTAGAATTCCCCTTCAAATTCATTTTGCTCTGCTTGCTCTTGTTCATAGTCTCTTTTTATGGACTGGTTGTTCCTCTGTTCAGGAAATGATGTATTATGACAAGACAAGATAGTAAGAGATAAAGGATGAAGAAATTAGTACGTCCTTAAAATTTTAAAGAATTGTCCCAATTGATTTCCAGTGATCATGCTTCCATGGTTATCCTTTTCTTGGAGTGAACTGCAGCTTTAAAGGCCACTTTTTTAATCTAGTTGTTGATTTGGATGCATAAGCAGAGCTTTCTATAATGGTTGACCATGACAATAGGTTGACTACCATGGTCACAATGCTGCAATAGTGATCTAAGGGGTAGTTTATTAGGCATAGTCAACGGGAGATCTTCGCTACCAGTTTGCTTGAAGGAGGAAAAGTACTTGGATTGACTCTGATCAATAAATCAGTTAATGAGCTTACATAAGCATGTTGGAATTTGAATTAAAAGGATGCTATCTGCTGTTATTGTGAAACTTTCTGTTTAACTCATATATACCGGTGTTGGCTTGAAAAATATAAGAAAGGTTTTACTACGAACTCCAAGAACTTTGAACAATCCGATTCAAACAGAAATTCTGTAAGTTCCCAAATTGGTTTTCAAGTAACTTTGTAATTTTGTTCTCTGGCTGTAGCAGCTGTTTTCTGTTCTCGCATCCATCCTGTCTGCTAGTTTATATTAAAGTTCTGGATGTAATTTTTCTGAACTTCTAAAGGAAGGTCTGAAGAAGTTGTGCTTTGAACATTTTTCCAGACTGACCTGATTACAAGTCTTTCAATGTTGAGATATAATCACTCTGAGATGCTATATTTTGTGGCACAAAGGTTTGCACAGGTTGGTGATGTGTTCTTTCATGTTCTAAATTAAAAATTCAACAATAATTTTCATGAGTGGGCATTATGATTCCACTCTGGTGAATTTCAATGTCATGGTTTCGTTATGGGTACATATGGGAAAATGGCAGTAAGTTAGTATTCTCTCCACTCTTACACCTGCATTGGTTTTCAATTCTTTTGTGTTCTTTGTACTTAAAAGTTTTTATAAGGTAAGGAATAGATGTATTTACACACCCCCACTTTGGAACCCAATAAAATGCTTAAATGTTAAGCTGTTTGCAGACATGCTTTGATCTTAATTGTAAAAGGATTAGCCATTTCATGTGTATGTGCCCGAAACTATTACACTTGGTTAATTTGGAATATACTCCAATTGTACAAAGTCTTTGACATGGAATTGTTTATAAGTAGCACTGTATACTGCACGGTCAATGGAGACATGGACTGGATACATGATGACTTTTTTTTTATAAATCTGTGTGGGGAAGAAGAAGTGAACAAATCTGGCTTTCAATACAGTTGACCCTTGGACCTCCTGGATATTAGGGAATGCATGTGCTGTGGGATCAAGAGGCCACTGGCTACATGATGAAAACTACAAGGTTGGTTCTATAAGCTCTTAACATATTTTTTTTATTAATGCCTAATACTCTCAAATACTATTTAGTTATTTTGCAAAAAAAAGTAATATTGAGTTATGATTCGTTATTTGCTTCCTGTTTTATGTTACTGTAATAATGGATAAATTCTTTGAATTTGAAGTTTCAAGTGACACTTTCTGAATTTATTAATTTGAAGAAGTCTGCATTTTGAGTTTTGAACCTTTTTTTTTTGTTATCATATTTGTTTATTTATCAGGGCAGGAATGGACGCAACACGCTTTCTAAACATTTCTGAACAAGCTATGCCCGTTAAAAACAGAAAATAAATATACAACTGTGTCTATATAAAATATTTATAGCTAAACTACATGGGCACAGCATGGATCTATATGCAGGCACTGGTACAGAAGAAACAAAAAGTAAAAGAGGAATGTAATAGTGAATAAGGAAGGGCACTTAGACAAAGGAACAATATCTCTTAGATAATCATAACAGGCAACACGTATTAATAATCATAACAGAAGATAAATAGTGAATAACGAAGGGCACATAGACAAAGGAACAATATTTATTAGATAGTCATCACAGGCAAGACGTATCAATAATACAGAAAACACTAGTGCTGTAAAATAGGTCAGCCTAGTAGTAGGTGAACCCAGATTGTAGTACTTATTGATCCTCTGATCAAGGGGATATTGCATTTGCTATATCTTGTACTCTGGTGTTTTTGTCTTAGTTTCATGGGAGGGTGTACCCTGCAAATACGTGTAGAAAGATTGCAAGGTTAGTCAACATTACATTGCATGAACTACCACTACATTACATTGCATGAACTACCACTCAAATATGTAATCCTAATTGTGATAAAACCGAACTTTGTTTATTCATTAGTTTAACTGTTGATTGTCATTGACTGACTAACTGCCTAGTATAGTTTCCTTAAGTACCACTATTTTGTATCATATTTTTTCATATTCTTTTTGTGTGTGAATTATAGGTCCATATATAAGCTAGCAAGGGTGCTGCATATGGAACATGACAAAATCCTATACAGGACAAGCAGTACAGACTGTGGGAAAGAAAACATTATAATGAAATCCATTAGGATCATATGGTTACTTACTTCCACATTTCTTTCCAGCAGGTCTGTTCCTGATGTTGCATCGTTTTGGAACAGTGATAGCAATGCCGGGATTAATTCTCGCTTGTTTTGCCAAAGGTGACAACAGAACAGCACAAAGACATCTTGGAGAAGTTCTGATCAAAGCACCCACTCTGGCACAACAAGCTGGCAGAACCTTGACTCTAGCATTCCCTGCCGCGGCCAAGCATGGACTCAGACTAGTAGCAGCAGACCTAATGGGAGTTCTCCCACACTCTCCTGCTGCCTCTGCTTCCCAAATTAAGGTCTTTGAGGCTATAAAGAACATCAGCACTGTGACAAGGCAAGCTGTAATCTTGAATTCCATCATTTTTAAGTGTCCTGATAGGTTTTCTAGTCCACTCTGAATTCTGTAGAGCTATAGGAGTACATTTATATAGTAAAAATGCAATGGAAAAAAGAGTGAGGCTAAGACTAGTGGGGTGGTTGTGGCTTTAGTATATTCAAGACGTAATGATTTAGTTCATTTGGGAAGAATTGTTCCCACTGAGCGTTAGTTAGTGACTCATAAAATCAGTGACACATTGGATTTTGTTTCACAGAGAGCTTCTCCTTCTTTAATTCTTATGTCCAGCATGTTCTATTCATTACTAGAACTTGAGCCATGCCAATGTTATAGGTGGGAAGTGTGAACATTCAAAAGTTGGTCTGCGCAAAATATTCATGCACTTTTGGCATTCTTGGAGTCCCATAATTTGCTCCACTATATGTGTATGCTGTCCATATTGAATAAGTGCACGTGTATACGTTCTATACCTGAAATTATCTATTGGGGTCGATCGTACCTATTCTTACATGTGTATAAACAGAAATAGATTGGGTATGATTGGGTATGTTCTCCATCTCTCTCAACTTTCCTTGATCATTTTTTTTTTTACAAAACATGGGCATGTGCCGTAAAATAAGACTACTGCAGTTATTTCATATAGTAATAATAGGTGGCTACTTTTATTTTTTTCTTTTTCTTTTTTTTAACCATATGTAAGGAGCTTCAATCCTTTTGTAGATTCAAGGGGAGAGAATAAGGAGTTGCAAATGTTGCTGGGCCAATTGACCATTGACATGTGTATATAGATATGTGGCTGGTTGACATATGTATATGTAATATGCATTGCCATGGTAAGGACACACATATATATACATATATATATACATATATATACATATTTTATAGGAAAGAGCACTTCATTAGTACAAAGCCTGCACTTACATAATACAAGAAGAGTTCAGAAGAGTTCAGACTGTAAATCTAGGAATACAATATGAATTTTAATATTTTGACCGGCAATTATGAGTCGGGTGTTTATTTGACTACAAATAAATACCTGAATTACATTATTTATTTTTTTTAAAGTTACATTTTAGTAAATAGATATCTAAATACGTATTGTACTCATATAAATGTTGTCGTTCACATGATACAGTAGATCTATAATACTCAATAAAAGAGGAAAAGACAATTCTCACAAAGGGAGAATTACAAACTCTCATAAACAGAAACGTCACACAATAAACCGGACAGATCTAGTAATTTATTTAAAAAACAAGCAAAACACACTTAAAAACCTAAGCGACTGCAGCCATAAAAGGGGGCGAAATCCCTTGAATGGAAGGTTAAAGGAATACAATTATAAAATTTTCAGGGCAAGAGTGTGGCATGGATTACATAAACACTAGTTATTTTAAATCACGTGTACATGAATCATATTTATATGAATAATTTGTTTAACTTTTTCTTCTTGTATTTATGTTAAATCTGAAGTTAGGATAAGGACATTTCAGAGAGTATCACACATTAATGGAGACAGTGAAAGAAAATCAATGGGCCCAAAAAAAAAAAGAGAGAAGAAGCAAAGACACATTGTAAAATATAATATATATATATATATATATTGTTGGATCAAATGGGTATTTGATATACAAATTTTTTTTTTATGATAAGTGAATAATTAATAAAAATTTTGTCAAGAAATTAACTTGAAAATCTTATTTCTGTTATATGTATAACTTATCAATTGACTAAATTGGACAAGGATCTATACGACATCATTTCATCATATTCTAGTCAACTAAAAATCTAAAGCAACTTGGTGGATACCAAATAGAGAATCAACTCACAGTTTTATTAAAGTTTTTTCAACTAAAGTGATCAACTAAAAATCTATGTCAGTCAACTGAAAGCATTTCAGTAGATATCAAATGAAGAAGCAGTGCATTGTTACATTAAAGCTTCATCAGCTAAAGATCATCAATATAAGCTTCAACATATGATGAGTCCACCTTTTGTAGACTCGGATAAAACCATTCTTATACAAATGTATGGTGACTTTGTCTCTATTTAGAAATTTATTGTTATCATAAACTTTGCAAGTACATCAAATGGATCTAGAATAAATGTATCTTGAATGACTAAATCCACGATCAAGGAATGCATCAACATCATCCATAGAGTCAGATGTAAAAACATCGTTCAACACCTGTCAATCTATCCAACTCTATTCAAGAAACATTGTTTATGCATTATTAAAGGTAAAACCCTTTGATTCTCTGACATTGTGAATTTAGATGCATAATATCTAACATTGACAACTCATCGATCCTAAGGGTAAGATCCTATCCCATTTAAAAAAGCAACACACATTCCAATAAGTAGTCTAATACATTCTTCACAGCTTGGCAAAAATCCAGTAGCATTTCCTTATGACCTCCAGAGTACACGACATAGCAATGTATAAGTATGCACCCAGAGAATATAAAGAAATGTCACCAAATTATGAACCAAGTGAACAATGAATTAAGCATACTACTTTGGTAAATGGTGTATCGCTTTCCTAAATTGTCCACTAATTTGGACAATTTAAGTATCATTATTAAATGTGCTCCACTTATTTGTAATGATACTAAAATGAGAGTCTAAGGATTTTTTAAGTGAATGCACATGGTACAAATAAAATATAGCACAACAAGTACTAAATACAATTTGTACCCAAAAAAAAAAAAAAAAGGACAATATGAATATTTTTGAGGCGACACGTCTGGATGCTTAGATTTTGTTGTGATTTATCTTTCTTAACAAGCTTTTCTGTTTTTTTTTTTTTTTTTTTAACTTTCTAATTGCAGTAGGTAAATTTATCTTTCATGCTTAGATTACTGCCCTAGGCATAGTGACATAGATGACACCTAAGTGATAGTACTTTGCGTTTGGGTTTGAATCGGTATTAAGCTATTCACAATTGTTTAATTTTTTTCTTGGAATATTACTTCTAGATATCCCTCCCAAAAAATTCAAGTTGAAGTTAAAGTGGTTGCCACAATGAGACAACCTGATCGCTACATGTGGGAATATTACTTCTAGATATACCACAGCCTTAAGTAATTCCCTCCCATACACCCTTATTCCGGGCTCTCAATTTTCATCACAGGACTCCCATTTTTATACAGACAATCTCTCAATTATTTGATTTGATGATCAAATTGGGTATCAATAATCTTAAGTCTTGAGTGTCGATATAATCCTCAAATTTATGCGAACTTAAACTAAAATTTACCCAAAATAATCCAGAAATAGGTATATGAACTCCATCAAACTTAGAGTTAGTGAAATGTCAATGGAATGAGAATTTGTTTGAGATGAGAGAGAGTAACAGTGAAACATATATATAAAATGGTCATGAAGGAGGAGCAAAGAGAGAAAAGGGTGAGGTTTTTTATTTAATAAGTTGTAGATATATAAAATATGCTGCACAACTAACAAAAGCCTAATAAAATTTAAGTACTAAAAGCTCAAAACAAAAATTAACAAACATCACCTATACACCTTGGAATATTGGTGGCTTATTGCATTTTGCAATTTGGTGTTTGGAATGTCTACGAGGGCTTGCGATGGCTGTTAGCTATTTTCCCTTACTTCAGTATAGTTGGCAATGCATCGGGTCGTGACCCGGATGATATCCTTGTTAGATCAATTTTTCAACTTGGATTGGATCAAATTATGATTCATAGATTGTTGAAATCAGGTCAGATTATCTATGGTTCTTTTTTTTTTTTTTTTTCACTGACAAATAAATAAAAGTGTCTCTATTTCTTTATTTGATGTATTTTTATATATTGTATAACGCTATATAACAAAATAAAGTGATATCAAGAGTTGACAAAATAAATTATTTACCTAAAGAGTTATCTAAATTTTTTTTATTAATTATTTACTTAAATAATTGTTACAGGTCTATATAAGAAAATTTGTTAAAAAATAAAACATTATTATCCATAATTACCTATTAAATTTTAGATAGTTTACTAAAATAATATTTTGAAAATAAATAAATTAGTTTATTTTGAACGATTAGCTTCCATTTTGACTAATGTAAAGATTTTGTCAACAATTTTATTTTATTTTTTAAAATAAGGATAGATTAGATCTATTTGTCATAATACATAAATCAGATTTAATCCAATGCATATGTTATCTTCTACTTGTATTTTCTAGTTGTAAATTTTTTTCTTTTTTTTGGTTAGCAATCACTTTTTCAAATTATTAAAAAGCAAAAAAAAAAAAAAAAAAAAAAAAAACTGAAAACAAGTCAGGTTGGTCAGGTAATGATCAACTTGATCCATGAATCAAGTAATGTTGGATCGAATTTGATCCAAGACCCTTTAGATCACACATTAGGTCTGATCGGATCGGACCTAATCTGATCTATTGCCAATCATACTTATTTTTCAATACTAAGATTTCTTTGCAAGTTAAAACAATTTATTATTTTAGGTCATATAGATATGTGGCTAATTTATGTGTTGACACATGTTTAATTTAGTTGGGATAAAGTACCCCATTTTTACTATGGGTACCATATAGTTCATTCATTCTTATTATTATCTTTTTATTCATTATTCTTGTTAAATAATATTTTAACAAGCCTAAAACTCGATATGTTGAAAGAGTTTACTAATGTTGCCTATATTTTATAATTATTTATGCCTATTTGGTCAATCAATAAGCAGTTTAGTGAGTTAACAGCAGTTGAAGTAGATTTTAGATGAATAAAAAAGAATAGCCTTATGTAATGTTTTATTTTTTAGAATTATATCAATTTTTAGTTCGATTTTCTAAAACAATTTCAATCAATTTTATTGTCTAAAATTCAAAAAAATTCAATTAAATTTTATATTTTATTTACGTATTATGAATTAACAAAATGATCCCACTTACCTAATAATATTAATATACATAAATTATATTTTTATATTATAAATTTTTTTATTATTAAATTATATAAAATTATTTTATTTATATCTAATCGAATATAACTGGATAAAAAAATTAAATTCTTAAAAGATTAAAATTGATCTAAAATATTTTCAAATTTATACAACGGGGAATTAAATAGTAGGTGAGCCAAAAGAGTAACAAAAGTCGAATTTAAAAGGTTAATATATATACATAAGTTGAGATTTACATATTTCCATTCCAAATCAGAACTTCCACTACGGCCTACCCTTCTGCTTGGCTGAGTTGGTTTTCTTGGGTTATTATACTTTTTAATCCCCCGGTCACCGTTTCGCTTGTGCACAATGAAAACTCGCAGGTTGCAGCCTTTCCTTGTACGCCATCCGAGGAAGATTAATTATTAAATTGAACTTTTATCTGTAATTGCAAAATATCTCTGCAATTGTCTCCTGGTTAACCTTGGGAACCGAGAGATAGAGAATATTGAGAAAGAGATGAGTTCCGTTGAGGATGACAGATCGATTTTGGAAGAGGGTCTTCTTCAGGTTCTACTCTCTCGCTCTTAAACTTGTTAATGGATAAACATACTAATTGTCCACATAGAATAATATGTTTTTAATGTATACTGGATACTTCAATTGAATGACTTGAAATAGCAGTAGTTTAAACTTGTTTTTGTTGCTGCAACCTGAAAAGTAATTAGGGTTGGCCCAAAATGATAAATGTAAATAATTGGTTGATGTTGGTGACAGGTCAAAATATATGATGCTTTCTTTTCAATATAAGGTTCTCTTTTGGGTTGAATTTATTGGACACTGGGGCTATGAAGAGAACAGCTTTATAATTAATACGCTTTCCACTTTTCGTTTGCAGAAAAGAAACTAATTACAGTTCTTAATTTGACTCAATTTAATTAAGTATCCAAGTGATTAGCTTTTGTTGCTTGGATTATTTAAGGAAACTAATCTTACCAGTGAGGCAGTACACATGTACTCTCTTTTTCTATCTGATACTATGTACACTTGTATCCTCAGTTATATCTCTTGCATTATAAGTCTAATAGTTTAATAGAAGTAGACCTGAAACGCCAATTCTTTCCTAGACTTAAAGTTCAGAATGTCTTATTGAGTGGAATTCTGGAAATGTGACGCCCTGTGGAACATTAATTGAATTGGATGAATTTGAGGATGAAGAGATAAACTGGGCCCTGATGGATTAATCTGAGGCCTGAGCATTCTTCTAGAAATCAATATAGCAAAAGTGGCGTGATGTTATGGATGTAATGTATTTTTATTTCGTACAAATTTAGTCCATGACTTTGGTCCTCAAGCTGCTTCGTCAAAAATTTGTGTGTTGTTTTTTGTCAGTTCAGCAATTTTCTTTTGCTTCTCTATTCTGCTGTGTATTATAACCATCTGACATTTTTTTAGTGTTGTTTGTAATTTATAATCTGGCTTCCTAAGTTTTGTGAGATTGTAGATGTATAATTTTGTTGCACTCTGGATAAGTTACTGGAGTTTGTTCAAACAATATCATGAACACAGCAAAAGCCCAAGGATATTGATGTCCGCTTAGTATTTCTACACTCATTCTTTAGTCCTCGTCTCTTTTCATTCAATTGTGTTTTTCCTCAGTTTCATTTTTCATGAGCCATTTCAGAGATACAGTGTTGTTTCTTGGGGATAAGTTGGGTCTTGCTTCCTATTAATGGTAACCAACATTGATTCTTTATATTACATCTGCAGAATGAGGACCGCAGACTATACTCTGGAGATGGCTCAGTTGACATTAAAGGGAGGCCTGCTTTTAAGCAAAATACTGGAAACTGGAAAGCTTGTCCCTTTATTCTAAGTAATAAACTTAAATACTTTTCTCTGGTATGAAACTATGCTTTTCTATTCCTAACATAAATGTAATATTTAATATAGGTACCGAATGTTGTGAAAAATTGGCATACTATGGCATTGCAGCAAACCTTGTTTCATATCTTACCCATAAACTACATGAAGGAAATATATCTGCTGCAAGAAATGTCACCATTTGGCAAGGCACTTGTTATCTCACGCCTCTTATTGGAGCTTTCTTAGCAGATGCTTACTGGGGAAGATATTGGACAATTGCTGTTTTCTCCGCCATTTATTTCATTGTAAGTTGAATTGAAATTAGATGTTTTCTTCCCCTTTTTAAAATATACATCCATACAACTTATCTGGTTAGTGATTTCTTTTTCATCTAGTTGCACATGAATCATGATGCACATTGAATTTAGGCATGTCATTCTTGCTTAATTCTACTTTGGATTGACTGTCCAAATATGACACTGAACCTGGTAGGAAAATATAGTGGTTATATAACAAGGATCTCAGGCATCATTTTGCAATGAACCTTTGGCTTTTTGTAAAACCAAAAATGGTATTTAGTGAAAATATACCAGAAAAAATATTGCTGGAAACGACCCCTCCTATGTTTTAGGGGTTTTCAAGACTAGGATTTTTTAGTAGTAAATCTTTTGGAAAACACAATCTTTTTCATTGTCGAAAGTTCTACCTTTAGATACATTCTGTAGATATCTTCTAGCAAGTGCCATATACAGTGTTCCACAAAATTGTTGTGGAGGAATGATATCTCAAAGACATTCAACTATGTATATATACTATTACCACTACTACTATTGAAGTCAAGAAGGGCTCTTTGGCTTACAGCCCTCTAACTGCTCTTTTTTACGAAGAAAATATCAAATATCACATTTTTGAAAAGATTATATTGACCGTTAATGACTTTTGTTCTCTCCTGGAAAATTGGCGACGAACAGGTACCATCTCACTTTAAAACTTAATCTTTTATTTTAGGAGGGAAGAAAATGGATGGGCACCCAAGTAATGTGTGCAAGAACTTAGTATCTACAATTATTTGGTTATATTAGGTGATTCATGGAAGATGGGCTATGCTTATTGTAACACACCCTAGCTTATACCTTTGACATAATGGACAATGGTGACAAGTTTTAGTATAAATAGGTATAGACTTGGATTAATTAGAATTTGCTTACTTATACTTGATTTTAGCTAGTCACTTCCTTAGATTTTTCCTTTCAGTAAGGAAATCAAGGGTATAGGGAGTTTACTTTAACCTTTAGTTTAATACTTGGAAGTTTAATTCATTTAAGTTTAAGTTCTTTTCTTATATTTTATAAAATCATTTACTGGAATGGTATTCTTGTTTTTCAACCTTTCTTTCCTATTTCGAGCTTCATATTTGCATCTTATTTTATACATGAACCAAAACCTTTTGTCAAAGTAAATTTCTCATTTTCCTAAGTTGTTTGAATCTGGTTGACCAATCTTTTCTGGATTTGTCTTACCAGCTCTGTTTTGCACCTGGTAGGTACTAAGTTACACTTGAAAGTTTAACTCAAGGATACATATATAAACATCTTCTCATGGCAGTTTTCATTTACCAAAGTACATTACTACTACAAAACAAAGGACTCTGTCTGTTACAAATATACGCATATGCATATAACTTATAAGTTCCTAACTTGCTATTGGCATATTTACAAGCCAGCAAGCTTACAAAACAACCTAGTACAGTTATACTACATATTAGTTTCCAAAAGAAAGAGATGGCTGATCTTCTTCATAGTATTCCTCTGTAATTAGTCAATACTCAAAACATGCAAGAAGTCCTCTTGCTGCACCACAATGCACACACACAAACATTGGCAACACAGAAGCACATAAACCATGTTGTCAACTCCACTCCAAGTCAATCTGTGTCACCTATATTTATAAACAGTGAGATAGAAATCTCAACAAGTAACTGCAGCTAAAATTATCAATGCATGGTGTCCAAGTTTAAGAAAACAGGCAGTTTTCAACACAAGTTTTATGTATGTACTCCGTGGATTAATCGATTCAATGTTCAGTGTTATACATAGGGTAACCCTGGCCTGATTAAAACCGGAATAAGTCATGACTCCTGAGGAAACCCCCCTAACAATGCATCCAAATGTTAGGCTAAACAGCAATGTTAGGCTAAACAGCAACAAGTGCCTCAATTGATCAAACAGAACACATCATCCACAACAGTACAAAATATGCAGGATTTTCACAAATTCCAGTAAGAAAGTGTTTCAATCAAATTCATGCATGTACAAGGAGGAGTTTTGCGGGAAGTAAATAGATAATTTACACACACACACACCCAAAAAGGTATTTTCAGGAAGCATACAGAGCACTTGCCTAAATCACAAGCAACCAGCTACAATTGCACTCCTGTGCCACTGGTTCTGTCTCAATTGAAGCTTTACTTTCCGAGAAATTTACACTTCCTTCTTGCTTGAAATCTCTTCTCAATTCACTCAAACTCAGAACTCAAGTCTGATTCTGATTTTCCTCCAATTCTTACTGGATTCCCTGCAGATTCACTAAATTCCTACTCAGTATTATTCAGCACCCTCAATTACTCCTTTCCTTCACTTCAAATGCAACATACGGAGTTTCTGTGCTTCATTCTTTTCGGCCATGTCTTCAGACTCTCTCACTCTATTCTCTCTCTCTCTCTCTAGCAATCGGTGCATTCAGCAAAATGAAGGAGACAATTGCCATGTTCTCCTCTGCCTCCACCATTATTTAGCCACTAAACCATTTGACTCTTTTAACCCTCCCCTAATTGCTGCAAACTTTGTCTTTTAATGTCTCTTAGGTGTACCAACACACCAAACACTCATTATCCCCACACACATCCTAAATCTTGTACCTGAGTGGAGAAATTCCAAAACTTGGTTGCCAAACACTCTCACACACCACTAACTAACTAACCAATTTCCTATATATTCTATTAAGTCCCTCTGAAATGGACTAAAAATTTCATTCATGTTTATTTCCATTAACATCTCTTATTTAACTAGTTTCTTATCAAATTCAAGGTTTAGTGTTCCAAATTTCTATACCATGCTTCCTACTTCAAATTCCTTCACTTATATACTTAATTCATTTTTATCCTATTATGTCTTTCATTTCCACATTAAGCCAAATTATTTCCAATATCCCTTAACTATTTGCTATACTAAATGTACTTTTCTTCATGCAATTTCCCACAGCTACTCATATCTCTTATCAAGTTAAGAAATCAGACAACACATATCCAGTTAATGTACAACAATGACATATTTCACATTTTTACACATATGTATATCACATAATACTAGAACACACGAAATGGGGATGTTACACTTGTAGCACTAGTGATGGGGAATGCAATATGGATCATTTGGGAATTTAATTTGATATGATTATTTGTATTTTATTCTATATTTTATGATGTAATTTTAGAATTTGGGAATTTACTTAGTAGTAATTTGGGGGTATGTTATTAAACTTTATGTTATCCTGCATCAAATTTTGGTATCAGAGCAAAAATCTTGATTCATCGAAAAACTATTACACAAATCACCTGAGAATTCAAATCCAGCTGCTGCCAACAACTCATACCACCAAGAACTGCCATGTAGTACTCCGCCGCACCACTTCACCGTTTCCATCACCTAAGATGACCACTGTGTTTGTCCTGTCCTCCCTCCCTTTCTCTCAATTTCCCCTTAGTCCCTACAGTCCTGCATCAACAAGGCTGCATCACCCCTGAAGTTCTTGAAAATGGGGTAAAGTGGACTACAAAGAACCAGTCTGGTTCGCTTTAAAGCTGGAGCTCAAATTTTCTCAGAAGGGGGGATTGGATTACTTAGCCAACCGCAACCTTGTTCATGCATAAAGCATCCTAGCACTGCTCCAACTTCCAAGTACTTCTAATGGGTCTTGTTGAAGGATTCCGTATAAAAAAAAAAAAAAAAAAAAAAAAAAAAAAAGATGAAGAAGGAAATGTAAGCAAAACAAATATAATCTTTTTAAGGAAAAAAGTTAAGAAGAAAAATCACAATGTGCATGTACTCTGTCTGATGTGCCTTAGGACTTCATTTATCTTAAAGAATCAGTTTAACCTGAAAAGAACATTTCCTCTATCAGAATGGTTCATTCAGGGTATCTCTTTGATCACTACTATTTAAATATGGTAACTATAAAAGTCTCACAGCTAATGCTTAGTACCTTCTAACACATTCACATCAGCCCATTAGAATCAATTTTTGATCTTTTCTGCATCCTGCTTCTATATGCATGCTATGTGAGTTCCACTTCAAAGTTGTAAACATGACATTGATATCTTAGGGAATGTGCACCTTGAGTCTTTCTGCATCAATTCCTGCTCTGAAGCCTACTGAATGTGTTGGTTCTATATGCCCTTCACCTACTCCTGCTCAGTATGCTGTCTTCTTCTTTGGTCTCTACTTGATTGCTCTGGGTACCGGTGGTATAAAACCATGTGTTTCCTCTTTTGGGGCAGACCAGTTTGATGACACTGATCCAAGGGAAAGGATAAGGAAGGGATCCTTCTTTAACTGGTTTTATTTTTCTATCAACATAGGTGCTCTTGTGTCAAGCAGTTTCATTGTGTGGGTTCAAGACAATGCTAGCTGGGGTCTTGGATTTGGAATTCCTGCTTTGTTTATGGGCATTGCAATTGCAAGTTTCTTTTCGGGCAGTCCCCTCTATAGATTTCAAAAACCAGGGGGGAGCCCACTTACAAGAATGTGTCAGGTTTTGATAGCATCTTTCCGGAAAAGGAATCTGAATGTCCCTGATGACTGTACTCTCCTATATGAGATACAAGACAAAAACTCTGCATTTGAAGGAAGCCGGAAGCTGGAGCACAGCAATGAACTCAAGTAATCATCCTCTTACATACCGAGTTTTTCTGTGTTTTCATGTTTTACAACTGTTATTGGCTGTCTATCACCGTCCCAAAAACTCCTTACAAAGATATGAAGAGAAATATCACGTACTACATGTTGGTAGGGTGTTCTTGACACATACCTGAGCCACAAAAAGTAATCTTTCGGTCTTTCCTATTTTCTAATTGAAGTAAACTTATGCTATGTAAACGTGGATATATTTTGATATGATGATAGAATGAATGAGAGATTCCATGAGGTAATTTATGCCCTGAGGTTTGGCTAGCCAAGTAGGTATTACTATTGTATTGGTTCACTGTTTCTCGTTACTTTGTGTTTCTAACATATATTTTGAAATTAATGTATAGTTGCCTGTGAAGTAATGTTTGAGATTATTATTATCCTGATGTACCAGCAAGGCAGCAACCAATCAGAGTTATGTGTTCTGCAAAATTTTTGTGTCATCCAATATTTCTTTCTCTGTCGTGCTTGTGTAAATTGTATGCGCTAAAGAAGCCACAGATTGCATATTCAACTAGTTTACTCTCCATGCTCTTGTTTAAATCGGTTATGACTGAAATTTTATATAACTGATATTTTGCTCAAGAGTGAATTGTCTGTGAAAATCTCTCTCTTTCCCCCACACGTACCAATAAAAGAAAAGAGATTCTCCACAAGATTGCTTTAATAATATGCATTTCATTTGTCAGCATTCATTCCTTCTGGAAGATTTAGCAAACTCTTGAGAAGATTTGTTATTAATGGAGGCAGGAGGGTGAAGGCTGTGGGTGGTTTCATTGTTAATTTTGTTTATTGATGTTTCTTTGCTTCTCTGTGTCTTCTGAAATTTTAGAGGAAAACTTGATGCAGAAGTTATGCTTTAGAAAATCTACAATAAGTTGAAAAGTTGAATCCACACAAATAAGAAGCAAACATTATAGCCACTGAAGTTTGTTTATCTGTACTGCTTTTTGGGAATCGGCATGCTGTTATTTGCATTAATTATATCAACCACAAACTATATTTCTGCTAAATATTTTCCATGTTTGAGTTTTTCTTGATGCAGGTGCCTTGATAAAGCTGCTGTACTGTCAGCTGCTGAGACAAAAAGTGGGGATGTTATCAATCCATGGAGACTCTGCACGGTTACACAGGTGGAGGAATTGAAGATTTTGATCCGCATGTTTCCAATATGGGCTACTGGGATTGTCTTTTCTGCTGTTTATGCCCAGATGTCTACAATGTTTGTGGAACAAGGGATGATGATGGACACAACTATTGGTTCCTTCACTATTCCTCCAGCCTCCCTTTCAACTTTTGATGTCATAAGTGTCATTTTCTGGGTCCCAATCTATGACAGGGTAATAGTTCCAATTGCAAGAACATATACAGGCAAAGGGAGAGGTTTCTCTGAGTTGCAAAGGATGGGAATTGGCTTATTTATTTCTGCCCTCTGCATGTCCACAGCTGCTGTCGTGGAGATTAAGCGATTACAACTTGCAAGAGAGCTCGGGCTTACTGATCAAGAGGTTGCTGTTCAACTTAGTATATTTTGGCAAATCCCCCAATATTTCTTGCTGGGCTTAGCCGAGATATTCACATTCATTGGACAATTTGAGTTCTTTTATGACCAGTCTCCTGATGCCATGCGGAGTTTATGCAGTGCTTTGTCACTTCTGACTAATTCATTGGGAAATTACTTGAGCTCTTTTATTCTAACAATTGTAAATTACTTCACAACAGAAGGTGGAAAACCTGGATGGATTCCAGATAACTTGAATGAAGGTCATCTTGATTACTTTTTCTGGCTTTTAGCTGGACTCAGCTTCTTAAACATGATGGTATATGTATTCTGTGCTAAACGGTACAAGCAGAAGAAGGTTTCGTAAGATAATTCTCGAATTGCTTAGTTAATTACAGAAAATTTCTGATAGAAGGGTCGTATTGAAACTAGAAAGTCTTTATGAAGGTGACTATCTCTGGCCATTTTGGATCTCTTTCTTCTGTTATGGTTGTTTTCTGATTCTCTCAATTAAAAATGCTCAGCACGAACTTCATTTAATTTCCTGTACATATGTTTCTCTTGTATCTGTGCAATGACACTTTTTTCTTTTAAGCTTTTGCATGAAAATATCCGTAGCTTGAGTTATAAACATCAAATCATAGTTTTCATGAATATTTATTGGTATTGAAATATCGAATGTATCCAATAATATAGTTAAATGTTTTTGATATCTCTCCGAATTGTGTCTTACAAACTCAAATTACAAAATTTTAACAAGTAATTTTTTTAAGATTTTCATAATGCTAATATAAGAAAAACCGTAGAATAATGTCAAGAACCAACAAAGAATTTTTTTAGTGATAAGTTGTTTGGTTTTTTGTTTTTATTTATATTTTCTTATGAACAAGTAAGTTATATAAATTAAATTATATTTATAAACTATACTACTATAGATTTGATAAGTATAAAAAAAAATTATAAATTAGAGAAAAAATTATTGTATGAAAATTAGTCAAATAGCAAGAAAACAAAATATAGTTAAGTGTTAGTCTTATTTCTAACTAAATTTTATCATTTTATTCGGTTAATATGTGTTCGTTGTAGTTAAGTATTAGTATTATTTCTAATTTTTATTATTTTATTCAGTTAATATGTATTTATTACATTGTGTACAGTTTTATAAATGATTAAACCTACAAATGCATTAGAAAAATATATATTATGTAGAGATACAGATCCTTTCATATAATATGTAATATTTCTACATGTTCGATATGTTTTAGAAACTCTACACCATTTCCATAATTGTTGTGTGGAAGAATCTAGGGTTCCAAAGTTTTGATGTTGTATCTTCAGCTTTTGAGAGTACTGTAGCTAAGCAAATGAGAAAGAACACAAAAACTAGTACTAATCTTGCCATGGAAGCTAAAGAGTAATTAGGTAAAGTAGATGACGTTGTTGTTGAACTGAAATGGAAATTTTGTTGTTCTTAATTAATCAGATGTTTAATTCACTCAAAAAAAGAAAAGGAAAAAAAAAAGAAAAGAAAAGAAGAAAGAATAAAAAAAAAAGCAGATGTTTAACATTCGTATCGTATAAATAAGAGCATGGAATAGTAATTGGGTTCCATAAAATATGGGTTTGATTTGTAATTCTCTATTGGCTCAAGAATGACAAACTAATGAATAGTTTGTTAAAATAAAATCCTCCTGATTTCAAAATAAACACCATATTTTGAATAAAATTCATCTAACAGAGTTAACATCACAAAAACACTAAACAAAAGCAAGCAGGCAAAGCATGCCCAACAGTCCATGTTTCTACTAAATTGCAAATCCGTCTGCAAGCATTAAATAAACAAGGCTTGATTCACCCACTTCTTGCTAAAACTTTCTAACACGTCTCTTCCACTAAGAAACAATTACTAAAGCCAAACGACCTATAAAGTTTGAAGAGTGAAAGAGAAGACAATAAGATACAATTGACTGAATTCATATTTACAAATTGAAATCTTCTAAGCCATTATAATTCATCAATCTCAGCCAAGAACATTTTGTTTTAGGAAAGAGCCAAACTTTCATATCATTCTACTCTATTGTAAACTCATCCAAAACCTTCTGATTTTGTGATTAAAGATTCTTCTACACTTTGTAATTTGTTCTTCCTTGAGGGGAAAGACAAGTTACACTACCTAGAAAACAATAATTTAGCAACAGATTTTAGCGACGAAATAATTATGTCGCACGTTGATACATAGTAATGGATTAGAATTTCGTCATTAATTTGACAGGAAAATTCTAATTTATCATGAAAATTAGTGGCGTGCAGATATTGTGACATATTAGTGACAAAAATGTTATCGCAAATATGTCGTTGGCGACAAAATAGCAACAAAATTTTGTCTCTATACATCATATTTTATTTATTTCAGTTTTTACGACAGATTTGAGATGGACAAATTTCATTGCTAATATGAACTTTTGATTTTGCGACTGATTTGTGATATAATAATCTGTCTCTAAAAGGAATATAATTTGCGATAGAAAATCTGTTGCTAATCAAAATAATGCTTTTGCCATAACCCTTTGCAACAAAATAGGGATAGACGTCAGTTTGTCGCTAAAAACGTGATTTTGACACCTTATTAGATTGAGAAAGATTATATTGCCTTCTTTAACAAAAAAATAAAAAATGTCACACCACTCATGGAGGCATGACTAGCCGGATGAATAATAATCAAACCTCCGTAACCCTGACTCTAAAATAAAGAAACAACTATGACTCTTTACCAACCAATAAATAAAACTAAAAATTGATAAAACAAAAGTTAACAATAAAAGTTTGTTAACTGAATTAAATCACAACTTATTGAAAATTTCGGCAGAATTTCTCTGAAATTTGGAATATGCCTTAATATATAAACCTATAAACTCCTGTTCTTACATAACAACAACACAAAGAGAACAAGGAGCTCCGCTCCATTGACATCATAAACAAGACAAATACTAGACTATTACATCATACCAAAATTAGACACCCCACAGTTTTAATGTGACTACAAATTTTCATCATTGACTTCAAGTATGAGATTCTGAAGAATACATTGTCATCAAACTCTCAGCAAATCCCATATCAGTGGTTAACTTCCTTTAAGATCCTATTACTAAAAAAAATATCCATAAAAAAAAGGTGAGTCCTACGGACTTCGTGAGTGAAAAATATATCCAAAGGTACTAGCATCACTCAAAGCACATATATCATCATTAAATCTCAAGTAATAATATTCATATCTTAAATTAATAGTACACTCACATAACTATAAAGGCTCGTTTGGTATACAAATTGCAAAAGTCAGATTGATCATAAGTCAAATTGCATAGGTCAGATTACATAAGTCAGATTGCTATAAGTCAGATAAGTGTTTGGTATAGAAATTGTAAATAAGTCAATTTTGTGTGTGGTACACAGATTGCATAAGTCAGTTTGGATATGTAATTACTATCGAGGATATGCATAATAGTGTGTTTGGTTTACAGATTGCATAAGTCAGTTTCATAAAAAGTTATTTTATTTAATTATTAAATAATTTTAAAATACTATATTGGTAAATAATATCAATACCATAATAAGCTTGTTATATATTACATAGCATTGCATAATTTAATCAAATACATAAAATTAAAATAGTTTAAATTTTTAACTAGGACCGTTAGTAATAAGCAAATCTCTAATATTATAACGCACTAGTTCCATATTAGAATTTGGTAGAGCTCTCAAGTCTTCAGGTATCTTCGTAACACCAAAATTTTGTTCCTCCAGATATTCTTCATTCACATGGGGTAGTAAAAGATTAACATCAAAATCATATTCAGCAAATATCGGATCACCGGTTGAAAACCTTCTAATATAATTATGCACAGCCATAGTTGCAATAACAATTTCCCTTTGAATTTGAAACTCATAAGTCGGCATGTTGTTCAAAATTGCGAACCTAGCTTTCTATATCCCAAAAGTTCTTTCTATGGCACCCTTAAGGCTTGAATGATACTAGTTGAATATTTTATTGTTTGATTTAGGCACATCACATGTATTTTTAAAGTGAGGAATGTGATAAAGCTCTTATTTATACGGTCCTAGGTATCCACGAGACATTGAATATCCAGCATCAACAACATAATATTTTCCTTCATTCAGAATAAAAATTATGTATGAGAATTATGAACCAGTAAGTAATCAATGCAAATGAAAGTATAACATAAAAATATTTATTACCTAAGGAGTATGTGAGAATTTAAGGCATTGATCATTTAGAGTTTCATTCAAAATTCTGCTATCATGAGCGCTACCTTCCCAACCAGCACATGCAAACGTGAATATCAAGTTGAAATCACAAACTGCAAGAACATTTTGGGTTGGATAACCCTTCCTTCTAATAAATGCTATATAAGATTCAAGATCTGGATGGCATGTAACATGTGTTCTATCAATAGCACCTATACAATCCTTAATGTAAGGAAAATATCTCTCATCCTAACTAATTTGTTCATTTAAATTTTCAAATGTGTTGTCTAATGGTTTGATTAAATCCATAGATAATCTTAACACACTTATTTTACTTTAGATAATAACCTGCCTATAGTTTCCCCTGAATGTTAAAATCTCTCATGAATAGCTCTATTAGACCAATTTTAACCTATATGTGTAAAAAACATACCCACCATCTCATAAATATTGGTTTTTTTTGGTTGGTTTTAATCCATAATGTTGCCCCAACAAATTACAGAAACCATGAAAACAAGGTTTAGTCATCCTAAAATTTTCATGTATTCTTGTGTCGTTACCATCCATCAATTCCTTAACCCACATCCAACCAGTGAATTGTGATATCCTGCATAGAACTTTGTAGAGGTTATTTTGTGCATATATCCCACAATGAATAGCAACAGCCCCCATGACCAAATTATGATGTTGTCGTCATTGTAAATATGCTTGCATTTGTGTATCATATTGAGTTTGTATGGCTTGTACATCAATGTCACTTTTCTCTTCATCTTCAGAACGATTAGTATGTTCACTAGATGAAACCATTCCTAACAAGTATAGAATCAAATGTCATTAGACAAATTAATTAACAAGAATACAACTACATATTGTAACATAACCAAATTAATTAATAACAGTAAACTAATAAAATTATGAGTATCATAATATAATGTTGTAATTCTCATGCCAAAATATCAAGTAATTATTAAATTGTACCAAACATAACTAGTAAAATTGTTCAACTAAAATACTTAATTTTTTCTTAAAACATTAAATATCAAAAACAAATCTAATATTTCCCATTGCCCTTAAATCCACCACCTCCAAATTTACAGACCTCCCTTTCCAACTCAACTCATCTGTTGGCATTGCCATGAACACCTCACAATTTGCTGATTTTCTAAACAAGTCATCACATTTGAACCAAAACTTGTCACCTAAGTTAATATTAGGTAGAGTGTTCATGACATCCATACATTGTTGGAAAGTAATTGTCTTTATATTTGGAGGCATAAAAGGAGATGGAAGAGGGACAGGTGAAGATAACTCAGATGACAATATATCTACCATTCTATCAAGGGTTTCATTCGTCCTAGATGCAGTTGTTCTCTTTAATCTTTTTTTTTGCTTGTCCTTTGCTAGTAGAAGCAGGTGCATGTGTTGTAAGGCTCTCAGTGTTACTAGGTTGGGTACTATGTGTACAGATAATAAAGTGCCGATATTAATTGCATTTACTTCATCATCACAATCCAAATTATCTCCTGAACTCTCTGATGTCTGGATTGTGCCATCTGGTAAATGATCGTTTGAAGGGCCCCAATGAAATTGACCAGTGGCAGTGCGACTAGTAAATAAAAACTTCATCTTCTTCCGATATAGTAATGTCTTTCCCTTAAACTTAGCAATTTCAAGATTCTCCTACATTTAAAATTATTAACAATGTGACCAATCAATCAATTATAATCATAGAGAACAAAATTACCTTAAAATAAAAAATAAGAATCGTACCGCTATTTTCTTCTCCCACCATTCTTCACTAGCAATAAAAGTTCCTTCCTCCTCACTCCACCCCACACCACACCTGTCTCTTTGACTAAAATCTTAAACCATGCTTGCCAATCTTTTTTCAAAACATCCCATCTATTCTTAATTTGTTTCACCATATAGTTATTTCCAGTTTTGAGGTTAAAGACTCCTTGAATTTTTTTCCCATCCTTTCCCATTGAAAGAAGCACCAGCTTTTCCTCCTTGTTTTGTCTCAACAATACATACATCAAGAAAAACCTTAGTATGTTCAGCAGACCATTGAGCTTTTGATCCGGACGTCATAATCTCAAAACGTAAATCAACACAATATACTAAGATTAATTACAGAAAATTTATAAAAAAAAAGAGAGGAGATATGGGGAATCAAAAACATATGACAGAAAATATATAAACAAAAGCCCGTAATAGATAAATTATCTTGCCATGTGAAAAGACTGAAACCAAGGAAGAGAGGCACCCTATTCGTTAGAGTAATACACAGACAAAAGAACATGCAATGGTCAGAGAAAAAGAACATAATGCAAAATGATATCAAATTTTAGTGTTTTCAAGCAAAAGAAAAGGAAAAGGTAATACATGCCTCCTGAAATTCTTGACAAATAAAAGGATGAAATAGTACTAACATGAAGCAAAGACAACCCTAATAATTTTATTCATCATATGATGTTTTCTAGTTCTTTTTTCTTGAAGGAATGAACATGAAAATTTAGTCACGCTGACATTTAAAACACTTATTTGGATTTGGTCCAGCTGCTGTTCTACATATGTTTACCATTTAACACTAGCACCCAACTAAACTCATAATTATTTTGTCCTCCTACATTTGATTTTTAAGAAGGATTTCAAATATTGTCTATTGTAGATTAGAGGGAAAAAAAATTCCCAATTGAATGCTTAAAAATAAAAACAAATAAAATCATTTAAAAGTTGCACTGCATGTTCTAATCTAGATAAAAAAAACAAAATCATGTAAAAAATTTGGCAATTCTCTTATAGGTGAAGTGATTGGAGAACCACCTGGTGATCCACATATTCTAGAAAGAATGGGCTTCAGTGTCTTACAAACCCACACTAGTAGAACAATTGCCACAACCACTACTATGGGTACAGTCATTGCTAGAATAATTTTACAGCATCTATAATCTCAGAATCAAGACAAAAAAATAAAAGGCTTTAAAACAAGATTTGATGATTTCATAGTATATTTAAGTTAATAAGTTCATAAACTTGAGCACTAAATGATTGAAATAGAACACGATAGTCAGAAAATACTAATGCATATTTTCCTTAAGACATAGAGGCTTCATATTTTCATTCATAAGGTTTATTCATTTTTTTTCTGTGTAGGAGAAAACAGTTTTTTAATAAAATATGCACTTTTTTTTTCTTTACTACACTCATGCACTTTCTTGTTTGTTAAGAAAAACTCCAACCTTTAATTATCTAGTGCTTCAACAAAAGTTTGAAGTCTTAGGAAGAAATGAAAAATATCAATCTCAATATAGAAAAAAGCACACACAGACACAAAGGATTTGCAGTATTAACTATTCTCTCCAAACCCAATTAGTAGACTATAATATATATAGCCTTCTTAAGTGAAATATGGAAAATTTTATTCAAAGAGCTATGCAACATACAAATTTCACTTGAGAAGAAGAAGGAAGCAGCATATATTTCTTGAGGGTAATCATGAAATTATTCTTATTACCGAATCAATTAAAAAAACACTAACTTTACTAAAAAAACGTATGAAGCAAAGATCAAGATTTGCAGGAATTAAAAAAAAAAAAAAACCAAACATATCAAATTAGTAAACAAATACAAAGACCCATTTGCAAGAGATTAAGAACTTGAACAAAGCAGCAGTTTATTAAGAGGAAATAGAAAAAGATTCACACCTAAAGGAAGTAAAATGTGATTGGGTTACTTTGTTCTTTCAAATATAAGCCTTGGCTACTGCACTTGATATGATACTTTTTTGTTCTTGCTTCACCCACCCACTCGTTTTTCAGAAGCTAATAGTCGCAACCAAACCTACAAGAAAAATGGGAGCATAAGGAAGAGCAAAGGCTATGAAAAGGCAGAGGAGATCAAAAAAGTGTGGGAGGTCCAGGACGGACATGGCTTCTTCTAATGCTAGAGAGTTATGAAGATACCTACCTGATCAGAGATGGAGTTATGAAGAGTTAAGGACTCTGATTTAAGAGATAAGGATAAATTGTAATTGTGTTAAAAAATTAAGGGCGAGTGAGATATTTCATATTTTTATACAATTGACAAATCCAAAAGCCACCCAATATCTACTTTTGCCAATAAAGCACTTTTCACCTATTTCTCTAGATTTCATTTTGATCCAATTAGAGCTTTTTGGGTGCTAGACACCCCCAATCTTCCGATTAGGCTTCCAATGTTGAAAGCCAATCTTAAACTCTACACCAGACGAGGCCTAAGTCTCATAAACCCACGATTCACATGTTTCACAACATATATATATATGTCAAGCTAGTATATCTAAAGTTCCTAATTCTAAGCAACATAATCAGAACATACAAGCAAACAAAAGGCTAACAAGTAACCCTAGCCCCGCACAACAGTATCAGCCCCACCGGGCATTTACTCACTCTCACAACAGATTAATTTATGTACATAATTCATTCCACCGGAGCTGAGCACTCAAATTTTTTTAAAACATTTATCATAATCAGAATATCTCAAAATTTCAAATCAATATATCCTAGGTGCACCTGGATCTCAGTTCCGGAAATAAAAATCATTTCTCAGAAAAGTTTCAATTTGTTGGCCATTATCAACCACAACCAATATCGAACAAGCATAATCCAAATAAATCATTGAAATACTACACTCGCTTATTTTCCATATATCACATTTATTCAAATACATATATAATTACACATAATAATCTAGCCCCGAAAGGTAACAGTTAGCCACTCACCGGTTTACAAATCTTGTTCATCACTTCCTCTTGCGTTCACGTATATCATCAGGCCTATAGAAGGGTCCGGAATTGAAATTCATAATTCCAAACAATACTTAATGCATAAACGTTATTGTTATGATCTTTTAATTACTAAGCTTATAAATATCAACTTATATAGGTTTCTTTATTAAAGTTATTTATTAAGCCACTACATGTCAAGTAGTATGAATTGTACATTATGTGGTAAGGTTGATAATGAAGAGACATTTTAAATGTCTTGACAATGCATAGAGTGGAAAAAAAAAACTATTAGAAAAGATAGAAAAACACTAGTAAGTTAAAGATATTGAAACCGTCCAAACTTGGGGTTTGGACCAGTGTTCACTTTAATAGTCACATCTTCCTCTAAGAAATTCCAAATCCAATTTCATAAATTTTATTAAATATTAGACACATGTAACTTTATAGTGGTATATCATTTGTAATTTTTATATTAGTATATCAATATAGTTTAGTTTTTGAAGTTGCATCAACTTCTGTAAAACGCAGGATTTTGGCAACATTGACCTTACCTTAGTTGATTGGACATAACTTTCTCTAGAAAAAGAAAATCCAATTCTATTTGTTGAATTTATTAATAGACAAGTATATCCTTATAGATAGGTATCATATGTATTATTTGAATGAGTATATTAGTACAGTTAATTATTTAAAGTTTACTTCTTTTAGGCATTTCACAAACCCCTTGGATATATGCTTATTTTCACTTACCTACTTAATCAAATTCAATAATACCAAGTTGAAACATTAACTTTAGGAAGTTAGCTAGCTTTCTTATTTAGAAAATTTTCTTAAAATCAGCCTTGAACTCACTTGATTTATCATATAAACAAAAACAGAGCACTTGTAAAATTCCTAACTACCAATCTTTGATTTTGATGTTTATAAAATCTCATACTTGGGAATTAAATTACAAAACTCTCCAGTCTAGTGTTTGAAGATGTTAGGAACAATTTCATTCAAAGGTCCTAAGCTAATTCCATCCATAATCCCTGACGAAGTCTTCCGGATTGACCGAGGTTCACTAAAAATCCTACATGTCCTAGTCACAGTCTAATAGCTCTAACTAACAATACACTTGGAACCAAGCTATAAAATTTTGTAGACAACATATCAAGATCCTAAGATACACTTTATCTTTTGAACTTTTAATTTAATTCAGCATCAAAAATGCCCGAAATGCTAGATTTCTATAACCTCTAAAGTTTGTCCCCTGCATCCTCTTCATTTACCACTTAACTCACATATCCATCATCTACTTACACTAACCACCCTTTATGATCAAACCCTTTACTCATTTTTATCTCAGAACATAAATCATCCATTCTCTACTCTTGTTCATGACTTTTTATTCTAACTCAAATAACAGTTAACCTCCCAAGAATTGAGTAAACCAAGTTTCATTCATTATGCTATAACTAGTTTCTTTGAGACTTTTTAACAAATACCTTGAGGGCATCTCATTTCTTTCCATGTATATGTATGTATAGGTATGTACATACCCATACAATTCAACACAAGTTTTCATTTTACACACCATTCCATCAATCTTTTCTAATCCAAACTTCCTTTTTCCTTCAACATTCAATTACTACTTTTTCCCCCCACTCAACATAGTTCAAAATACTAACTTGATATTGAAATAATCATTTACGGTAATAAAACTTAAATCTCAAAACATCAACACAACTCTTAGATTCCTAGGTCTAACTTATTAAATTACCAATACACTAAAAGTATTAAGTTAAAGGAGCTACCACAACCAAGGAGGAGACTTGCTGCCTTCCTAAACTCCACTCACGGCTGAATAATGGAATGATAATGGTTTGAACAGAAGACTGCTGAGTTGCCTCCTTGAGAAGTTGATGACTCTTGCAAAAGGAGGAAGAGAAATATAGTCCATTGTGCAAGACAAACAACCAGGGCTAGCTAACTCACGTTTGCACCTTGACTTGGCTAGAGAAAGGGAAGAGCCACAATGCAGAGGCAAAACAGGGGATGACTGATACAAGGTCTGTCCCAAGCTCACTCCCACACACACGGTTTGTAGCACAACATGGAAATTAAACTACAAGGCAAGAATAACACTCGGCTGCTGCAAATCCCAAACAAGGCAGGGATTGGCAGCTCCTCACGGCTGAATCAAGAACTAATCAAGGCAGCTAACATGGCAGGGAAGGCAAAAGAATGACTCACCATGTCTTGAGCAAGGGCCAACTCACGGCAAGGGACAAACTAAGTAATACCTAGCTGGAATTTCTTGGTTGTAGCTTCACATAGCAAAACCAAAACAAGGGAGAAGGAAAAGAAGGAAGCTTCAAGAGAGAAAAAGAAAAATCAGCCAAGATGAAGAGTTATGGCTACTCCAAGGAAGAGAATGACCACACCCAAATGGAAGAGAAAGCAAAACTTGTGGTCCTAGCAAGAAGAGGCCTCAGCAGCATGAAGGAAGAAGGAGAAAGATATGGAATTTTCGTGAAGGAAAGAAAAGGAAACATAACATGAAATGTGAAATTGAAGTGGCTAAGAAACATCCAGGAAAAAAAGAACAAACATCAAAGTTGGTTAGCAAGGGTAGAGAAAAGTAGGAATGAACAAAAAAAGAAAAGAATAAAATATTACAATTGATTAAGTCTAGGGTAAACTTTCTACACATGTGGTGTAAATTAAATTTACTTATATGTATATATTGAATTTTTTGTTTTCTCATTTATGGTATTAATACATAAATTTCATTTATCATTAAAAATTACATAAAGCAAAGTAAAACTCATAAAGTAGAACATGTGGTAGAGATTTAATCTTAACATGTACTGTATATAAATTCTTGTTATATATATATTTATTAAATGTGTGGTTCAATTTTATTCTTAGTTATATATATGTATATATACACATGTGTTAATTGTATTGTTTATTTATTTAATTTGCTTGTGATGGAGGTTAAATCTTGATAGCTTTATAACTATACATTAATTACTTACTTACTTGAATTCATTTGGTCACAATGTTTTTACTTTACGACAATAAATACATGACATTTTTAAAATTGTATACTAACATATCGAATTATAACATATTTAATTATATTGTTATTTAATTAATTAATTTATTTTATAAAGTAAATTAATCCCTTGCATATAAAACTCGATTTTTCATTATCGGGTTATGAGGGTTATAACAATACAAGATTATATTGCCCTTCAAACTAAAACTCATACTTAGTTTAATAATCTGTTAAAAAATTATTTTAATTAACATAAGAGGAAAAAGATTACAGTAAAGACGTAAAAAGTGATAACTTATAAATTAGACTGACTCCAATTAGTGACATATCCAAATTAGAATTACTATAACACAAGTATATGGTGAAGCTAATATAAATATATATTTTTTTCTTTATCTACTTGCAACCTAGTGTTCAAATATATATTATTGAATTTGCAAAAAGGGTCATTTTCTTTTTTGGCTATGAAGCACGGATACATATACTAATGTTTCGAAAACTGGACATGCCGATTAGATCATCTGGACCGTCACTCGAGTTGAACCAAAAAATGTTTTAGTGGTAGGCCTGGTAAAAATCGAAAGAACAGGTAGAATTGGTATTGGGATGATTGAACCGAATCGATATTAAAAAAATTATTATTTGTATTAAGGATGAGTAAATATTTAAATTTTATATTAAAAATTAGTGAAACAATTGTACTTTACATTAATGTTAATTATTTTTTATTATTTTGATGCATTTTTTAAAACTTCAATGTTGTGGTGTAAAATTCAATCGGCTATCATATTATCAATTAATAATAATATTTGACTATTTGTGATATAATTTTCATATTATTTAATGAATATTGAATTAATTTTTTTTTATATTAGTATTTATAATTAATAAAAAATTTATGTAATATATATAATATTTAAAACATATAATTAAATATATTTATGATATCATTTGAACCGCATCGTTACCAATGACTCGAGATTTGATACATTTTTCTGGTTGATTCGGTCCAATTTTTAAAATATTGATAGATACAATATCAGACATAGAGATATGTCAATTTTTTAAAATATAAGATACGATACGTTTAACATACATTAAAAAAAATTAAAAAATATAAAAGATTATATGTATATGAAATTATGAAAACTTAAAATTAGGTACAAGAGTATAAATTATGATTATAAAACATACAAATATTTTTAAAATAAATATAATAATATATGAAATAAAATACGTTTAATATTGCCCAGACTATTCTTTAATTCTATCTGATACTATTCGAATTATTATACTATATTATATATATATATATATATATATATATATATATATCATACCAATAGAATTGAGGTGTCTCTTATTTCTACCATTTACTCCTAACATCTCGATGCGAGGAGAGCTTGCCGCCTCCTTTCTCTAAGCCTATTTATCGGTAAACTAAAGCTTAAGCCGAATCGTAGCAGCTGCGTAATCAATTCAAACGGAATTCCCTTCACGTTAAAGTTGGTATCAGGACAAAGCAAATTCGACAGCGCTGTCGTTTTAGTTTTCGACGGAAACTAATACTTAACTGCAAATTTTTGATAGTGTTACGACGGAATATGTTATTGCAAGTTAACAATAGTTTTAATTGCTTATTTCTTCAAATAATTTGTGATGGAATAGCGACTGAAATTTGTCACTATAAGTTTTACGATGAATTTACGATTCTTTCGCAAATTCAAACTTAAACTAAAAATAAAAGTACCAATAATATCTCATTTTAACTTTTTTTTTTTTTTTTTTTGAAAAGACACTTCAGGAGTTATAAAATAATTTTTTGGTACCAAAAAAGAATCCACAATCAAACTCTTACATAATGTTAGGCTCTTAATACTTTTCACGTTTAAGATCAATTTTTCAAATTCAATCTTAGCCTACTAATACCACCAAACTCTTCTTCCTACTTCCATTATTTAATTATTTTTCTCTTTAAATAAATATTTCTATCATTGCGTTGATTTTATTGGATAAAATCATTAAAGGTCCCCTACCAACAATAATTCCAAGCCACATGGGACCTAATGCAAAACCTGATATTCCAAAACTTTAGCCTCCACCGAATTGATTAAATGTTGTGGGCAACAGGCTGAAGAATTTATTTAAACTGTAAAAACAGTTCAACATTACAAAAGCAAGCGCATGACTCCTCATGTTATGATTGTTTTAACTCTATTACTATTTGTGTTTGTTGGTCTCATATGAAATGCACGAACAATAAGTTGTTCACGGTATCACGGCCCTATTGAGTGGGATTCAATTTGTAAAATAGCCATTCCTCATAAAATTAAAGTCTTCCTATGGAGATTGGATCATGATAGTCCTCCTGTAAAGAGTAATTTAGGGAGAAGGATGAGAAAAACTTAAGAGAGACGTGCTCTCGAAGTAAGTAAATAAATAGATGCCACAATGACAGCTAAAGAATCATGTGCATCCCAAATTAACCCAACCAATGGGGTAAATTAATAACTCACTGGGTCTAACTTTTATTTTCCCTTTATATGCTAAATATATATATAATAAACACCAAAACTTTCTTACCAACAATTTATGAAAATAATCATTAAAAAATACAATATAAAATGTTTGGTATAATAAGAGCAAGTTTGGTAAATATAAATTATTTTTACAAAATTACAAATTAGAATGAAATGTTGTTAAATAGAATGATAATTTATTTCATTGTTGAGTAGAGTTAGTGATAAATATTCATTCTATTGTATTTATTTATTTAATATACAATTTTAAATATAAAATGACAGAAAAATTATACTAAAATGACAAAGTCATCACTAAATAAGAAAAGTAACAAAAATAAACATGTTTTATGAAATTTATATATTTATTAATTTATTTTAAAATTTTAAATTTTTATTATTTAATATAATAAGAAGGGTTTTTATCTTTAACTAAAATAAATAATTTATTATTAATTTTTAATCTATTTTATTTTATTTCATAATATAATATATTTTTATTATTTGATTAAATTAAATTATTTTTTATTACTTAGCTAATTTATTTTTTATATTATTATTATTATTTATTTATATAATATAAAAATATTTAATGTTATATTTTATTATTTGATTGAACTTATTTAAGAAGAACCTATGAGTTTAAGGATTTATACCCTATTGAATAAAATGGCCTAATAGAATAGTTCCAAAACTAAATATGTACCAAACAATGATAATCAATTCATAGAATAGATTGTCTATTTTGCGTTCGGAAATCTATTTTCCAAATGGATAGTCCAATATACAATACACAATGTTGATATGTGGCCAAAAGTAGAAAAATATAGTCTCTTTTATTTTTTATTTTTGTCCTTTAATCCATTGATAGAACATCTAACTGTTTTTTGTAGTCACATGACAATACCTTTTCAAAATTACCTTCCAATCGTATATTGTTACAATGACTAATGCTCAAAACACAGATAAGAACTCAGAAAACAAAAGCCAATCCCTCGACTTGCCAAAGCTAAAAACTTTGAAATTAATATGCTCAAGATCTATATCTTGATATTAAAGTAATCTGGGTCAAAGTGATGTAACCGTACATAACCATCTTCACCTCCACTTGAGAAACTGAAAGAAATATTAAATTAGTAAGAAGCCACGGGAAATCTTAATGTTGAGGAATTATAAGTAGGCCAGTAAAAAATGTATACAAAGATATAATTCAAAATCACAACTCAAGCTGTAGACACAAAGGAATCTCCAAAATTACATAGAAAAGTAAGTATTAGGGAAGAGAAAAGCCTGTAAACAGAGTTATGTACCATAGAGGTTTCACGATATGAATCAATTACATCATCTTCATAAGAAATACTTCTGTCATATTTCTATCACTTCATAATATCGTAAATGGGATTTATACCTTCAACTTTCCACCCAAAATCAAATAATGAAGTAGTAATAATGCAAAACGGCTTCTCTTTATAACCACTTTGGAGAAATTTTCTAGGGTTATTTTTGTAATGGAGTTGTCATACTAGTGCTTAGTATAACTACTTCAAAAATATAATAACAAGATCTGATTATTGCTCAAAATCGAAGTTACGCCCTTATGTCATAATGTTCATAATGATCCAACCAGAAAAGTTCCATACTTTAGCTTGCCACTTTTTTTAGTTATTTTTTAGTCTTTCTTCTATAAGTACACAATCAGTAGAAAAACAAACATCAAATGACTTATGACTGTTGATTTCCAACCATAATATACACAATGATGTACTATTGATCATTACTACTAACACAATCAAATTATGTAATGGAAGAGACACCAGTGATCAACAGTTGAAGTAACGGTAGCAATGGTTAATAAATGTTATTAATTGGCTATGATGACAAGAGGGAAGTGGGGGCAGAGGGAGAGATAGAAGGTAAACTATACCTTTTTCCATCAGGGTTGAAAGCCAATGCATTTATTGGTCCGAAATGTCCTTTCACACCTCCAATCTCTTCTTGAAGAATCTAAGCAAGTGGAAGTTGGGAACTTTAAATAAAGGACTAAGGCACCATGGAATCAATAACCCTCACAACATACAGGAAAGCTGTTTAAAGCAAAACATTTTACCTTATCAAAGAATTTAGCTTCAAATTTCCCAGCACGATGATCAGTTGTCGTGACAGCAGATGCATCCTGACCACCTCCAAGTACCACCTTCAAGCCAAAAGGCATGGAATTAAGAAAATGATATAATGAAGATAGAAGACAAAGAATATGCAAAAACGTAAAACTGGACCCTGCTTAATTAAGAACATTGCTCTATTTGGGATATTCTTGAACAAAATGTGCAAAAAGGTAAAACTAGACTTCTGCACGTGCATGGGTGTTTGTGTGAACAGTAACATGAGCACGCTATGCAATTGCTTTGGAGATCTAGGATTGCCAATATAGGTTAATAATTTCTACAGTCCTAATTGGAGCATCAAAAAAGTTAGATAGCTTCAACAACAAGGAACTAGTATGAGCATGTATAGAACCTCAATATAAATCTAGGGTGTCAAGCCCAAGAGTTCATCTAATACTCTGCACTCAAGATCAAACCACCATGAAAGGAATCAACAGCACTCATCTCTTTGATGTTGATGGGTTGCAGCGAACTTGGCTAGTCAGACAAGCATTCAATGGAATTGGAACTCATAATTCTTTGTTCTTAGAAATGGAGATCCTTTTTTGTTGATAACTTCCAAATCTGAACAAGGAAGTCCTCCCCTCCTCCAAAACCCCACATGTGGCTAATAAAAGGAGCTCTAAGCTGACACCACCCGTTTTCTATGCCATGTTTCTTGGTTCTCGTATGACACAAGGTTTTTCTTAATGAGCATTTTCTGGACAAATAAAACTTAGTTGACATAACCACCATTCATGTTGAGTATGATCCTCTCTCTCTTTTATTTTAATTACAAATTAACATGCTCAAAATAATTTTTTCTGCCTAAAACTGCAATAAAATAACTGATAAACTAAATAGTAAATGAAAAACATGACCACTAGAAGAGAATAAGAAAACATTTCATGGCACTGAAATCAGACCCAATAGCTACCGGATACTGTCGAAGTTCCAACACCAATGACTTCAATGATGAACTATATATAAAGATTAGAAATACAAAAATAAAATATAAAGACATAGTTATTAGTTGCTCTGGAAGCTTATGATCAAAACTATTAGCTTAATATCAAGGTGACAAAGTTGATATCAGATTGATATTTAATGATATAGCCATTTTAAAATTTAATTTTGACAAGCTTATACCTTTCATCGACTTATATCAAAAGTAAATCATTGTATCTATCATAAGGATATGCATTAGAAACTGATAGCAGCAGTCCTTTGAGAACTTAACATCACCAAATACTGATGCAGTGAAACACAATCACTTATTTTGAAACAACAAAAATAAAGAAAGATCCATTGCAAATGTGCTTAAATTCCATTTAATTTTATTACAGGAACAGTTGATAGACCATACTAATTTAAAAGATGATCACATCACATACATATTACTGAGAAGAAATCAAGTGAATACATAAAACCAAAGTAATGACAAACATATGGAAAGAGATTTTGGTCTCTTATGATATTACTGATAAGTGTACCGGGAGAAAGTCATAATAGAAGTTACATCATAATGCAGACAGAGAAAATAACATAATAACTAATAAGAAATGAAAATTAACATTATATAGATACCTACATGATCAATAAGAGGAGACATAGCAACTGCATTGACTGGACGCTCTGTCACGTATGTCTTGATAAGAGTCAATGTTCTGGTATCCCAAAGCTACAATATTTTATTTAAAAATAATAATAATAAGTGAAAAAAGATAAATGTCAACTCCTTATAAAATATCACAACAAAGCTTAAACAGAGTGATGAATTATTACTTTAGCAGATTTATCTAAGGAGCCAGTAAGGAAATGTGAACCATCTGCAGATTTTGAAAGTGCAGTTATTGTTTTCTTGTGGCCAGATTCCTTGTCAGATTCTTTAAGCAATTTGCCTGACTGCAAGTTCATGAGGTTAACCAGAATAAGTTAAAGTCCATAAACGAGGATTAAAACTGCAGGAACCACCCCACTACAGAATTTAAGATAGAAACAATGGCATATAAATATTATTTCCACTTACCTCAGAATCCCAAATACGTATTACAGCATCTTCTCCAGCACTGATAATGGTCTTGTTCAGGGGACCCCAAACAGCTCTATTTATTCTTCCATGAGGGCCCCTGATTACAAGCACAGATTCACCAGACTCTGGAAAATGGTTCGTTGACAATTATAAGTTAGTATAAAGTTCTTCTTCTTTTTTATAGGTATGTTAGTATAATGACATAATGTCCTTTCGCTAGCTTTTATTTAATACAGCTTACAAATGAAATCCAATCAGTATTACAAGTTTACAACAGAGAAATATGGCTACAAATTTATACATGGTATAACTCTCATTTGACACTTATATATAAATGATTATTGTCTGGCTCATGCTTCACTCATTAACATATGTTGCTATTGAAAACACAATTATGTAAAAGCATTGAATATGATATTTCAAAAGGATATTGAACTGAAAATTTTAATGGGAGCCTTCTTAGCACTCACGCCTATAAGACAAACGAAAACATAAGTTCTATTATCCATTTCCAGTGTGTCACTGAGAGATATACATGTAACAACTACTCAACATAATAAACCAGAGCTATAGTAAATGGGAACTGTTGGAAGAAGAACTCAAGAAAACTATACTGAAAGCAATACCAAAACCATAGAAGCAATGGGAGACATTGAGCTTACGATCACTGGAGTCTCTGGCAATCCGTTTAACATGAATAGCAGAAGTCAATTCCATGAAGGGGTCAGTTGTAATCACAGCAAGCTTATCACCAACAGAAAAGTCCACAGCTCTTGCCGGAGAGTCAAAATTAAAAGTGTAAAGTTGCTGCCCAGTTTGAACATTCCATAGCTTTGCCGTCTGGTCAGCACTCCCAGTTATGAGGCGCATCGAATCTCCTGTAATATTATATATATGTAAACTTATATTTTGTTCAGAGGAAAACACTGAAATTATTTTTGAGTGTGGGTTACTGATAATATGTAGATTTCTCAATAAGCAATCATAATATAAATTCTAATATTTGCATACTGTCTAACCCCATTTATTTATTGATTAAAAATAACCAAATCTTACGACAAAAAACTTGATGCTTGCAAAATGAACCAATTCTACAGTACATACGATGCTAAAGCTAGAGAAAGAAATTAGTCACAATTAAATTTTCCATACTTGAAACGTCGCAGCACCAGACGGCGCCGTTGTGGCCACGGTAGGTACCCAATCGTTCACCGTTGTCAGCGAACCAAACGGTGGGGTTGTGATCCTTAGCACAAGAGAATAGGAGATCACCATCCCTGTTGTACTTCAAGAACGTTAATGGTCCTTTCATGACCTTTCATCAAAATTGGCCTCATGGTTACTTTTTTGCTTTTTTGGTTCTAAATGACCAGAGATGGCAATGTATTTCTCAAACTACTTCGATTGATGGAGGACGAGGATGGGGACGACAAAGGTTAGAGAGTTAGGGTTCTAGCTACTCTGGCAGGAAATCTTACCGGATGAAACAATCGTCCTAGCCTAACGTTTTAATGGGCTGGGTAAATTTGGGTGGTTAATGGAGGCCTAAATATTTAGGGGGCATATTCCTTTTCCATTAGAACACTTCTAAAGCCTAGTATGGAACCCATACAATCGTTGTTATCTATGTCAAATCCCGGAAGGGTGAGTTTGGTTTAGCATTTAGTTGAGAATTGAGATGCAATTTGATTAATATATACCTTTTTTTTTTTTGGTGCTGTTTGGGTGATGTGAAAAATTGTAGTTGTAAGTGAGATTTTTTTTTGTTTGTTGTATAAATTACCAAAAAGAACAGTGCATGGGTAATATTAATATTATATTATTTGTATTAACTTGAAAGATCAATAAATAATATATTAACTAAAAGATTAATAATATATAAGTATTAAAAAATAAATGTACTAATGAGGCAAGAAAATATAATTATTCATACTAAATATAAAAATATAAATAAAAATCATGAACGACCAGTTGTACTAAGTTCATCTCTTATACTATCACATATTATAGACATTGAACCTAGGTAAGGAGGCACTGGTGGATTGTCCACATCGAGAGGGTTCTCTTTCTTGAATGTACTCCTCTCACAACTGAGGTGGCAAAAGAATTGATTGTCATAAGGTTGGAACTCCGAGTCACCAAAAGTTTCCCTTCTTATGAAGTTATGTAAAGTCATGGTAGCATTTATAATATTTACTTGCACTTTAAAAGAATAAGTGGGCATATCTCACAAAATGGAAAATCATTGCTTCCATACCCCAAATATCCTCTCAATCGCACACTTTAAGCTAGAATGGTGATAATTGAATACTTCACAATGTTTCTTTGGAAGATGTGAGGTAAATTGAAAGTGTGGCATGGGGGCATAAATCCATCCAACATGCCAATGGTAAGTATTTGAAATAAACTTATAACATGTCCTTTTGATTCATATTATTTGTGAAAACTCTGAAAAAAGAAGAAGTTATTTCACAACACTTTTTGAGTTCTAATTTAAGCTAGATCATTGACTTTAGAGTTAGATTTCAAAAAGAATTAGTATTTTGAGTCTACTCTAGTTTGTTTAGGAGTTAGTAGTGTTTGAGTTTAATTGTGAGTAATTTTTATTAAGACACTCATTTATTTTGTTTTTGGATGTCTTGAGTAGTGTCTTAGTGCAAAACGAAGAAGGAAGTCTTGAAATCAAGGCCACATCAAAGATGCCATAACGCTTAAAGAACAAAAAATAAACTACATGTTAAAGAGCATTGCACTGCGACATAACACTACTTGAGGCCGCAGTGCTCAACTGTCAAGAAACCAAGCAATCAGGCTAAGAGTTGAGTGTTGCTAATGCCACATCAAGGGTGCCTGCAACCCCCTTACTATCAAATTTTAAGTATCAAGTCAGAGAGGATTGTGTTACAGGTCTTAGAGAGTCAACGTCACGGTGCCACTATGGAGGACAACTTTGTAGGCAAACAGAGATGCTTAGTGCTGCAGCTCTATGCATGGGGAAGCCACAATGCAATGAAGCAGAGTTCTACAAGGACAAGTTTGAGGTTGAGGCGCCATAGAGCCAAGGAAGTAAGCTGTGGCACCTACCCGTGTTTACTAAGCACTCCTATAAAAGGATATGAAGGCTGGGAGTTTAAACAGACATCAGAACAAGTGAGTGAGAGGTAGCAAGGAGCTTGTGAAGACCCAGAGCTGTGACAACTATATTCTACCTTTCTTCTTATTATTTTCTTAATTGCTTGTAATGACCTTTTTCAATTATGTTTTTGTTTTCCTATAGCTAGTATGAAGTAATTCTATTCTAGGGTTGCAATTGAACTCACATGTAGCCCATGTGACCCTTGCTTTAATTTAATTGCTTAGTTCCTAATTGTTTATGTTTGTCTTGATTTTGATGCTTCTAATTGCTTGGTCACCAGTTAATTGATTATGAACTCTAAATTTAGCTTAGAATAGTGAATTTTAAGGTTAGTCTTAGATAACATTGCCTATGATTGGATTATTCATCTAATTGGATAATCTGACTTGTCAAAGAAATGGGAATATACTATTTAGTCATAGGTAACCAGATTAGAATAACTTTTATTGAATTTTTCTTAGTATAATTCACATAGGAATATAATGAATTAAGCTAAGGGAAATATAAAATTATTAGACATAAGAATATGCTTGTAATTGATTCTGTCACATCCTTTCACGGAGGCATGATTGGTCGAAGAAATGGATAACAAAACCTCCGTAATCCTGACTACAAAACAAAAAAGTAACTATGACTCTTGACCAAACCAATGAATAAAAGTAAAAATTTATAAAAGTTAACCTTAAAAGTTAGTTTACTAAACAAATAACAATTTATTAAAAATTTAGCCAAGGCTCTCTATAAAGTGGAAGTCCAAAAATACGAATACATCATCCTATTTTTATACAACAATAACAATAACAAAAACAACAAGGAGCTTCGCTTCGTTTCTTATCACAATAACAAATAATTAGACTACTACACAATATAAGACCAAACACCCCACAGCTCTAGTGTGATTGCAAATTTTCACCCTTTAACTTCAAGATTGAGATTCCAAAGAACTATCTTGCCGCCATCCTCGCAAGATCTTGTTACTAAAAGAAAAAAAAATATCAACAAAGAGAGGGATAAGTTCATATGGACTTAGTGAGTATAAAATAGTATCCAAAGAGTACTAGCATCACTTAACACATGTAATATAATACAATATATGTATAGTTATTTAATATATCAGTATATTCTAAATCACAAAATTACTAATGTTGCACTTACATAATTACATAAACATAACACTTGACAAACAGAGTTCAATTAAAACAATCAAGGCAATCAAAGCATACAAAGCAAGCATAGGGCCAACAGAGTAACTCAAGCCTAGCACACCACCTCCCATTGAAGTAGTTTTGTGCCCACACACCAAATAGAATCAAAAATAAAATCACTGAGATCAGAATCACTGAATCTCTTCTTCAAATCCACCCATCGGGTCTGAGCACTCAATTCTTTAAAAACACTTATCAGAATCAGAAAATCTTAAAACATCTTAGGTGCTCATGGATTTCATTTTTAGGAGTAAAAATCATTTGGAAAACAATTCACTTCGTTGGACCCTCATCAACCACAACTAATTTCAAATATTTATAGCAATACAATTCTTATTAATCCTCTATATAACATATATATACATACATATATCAAACAATCCAATACACTAATCTAGCAACCAAAGGGTAACAATTAACCACTCACTTTAATCAATTTCATTTTTCACTTATACTTGTGTTTACACATCTTATTAGGTTTACATTAGGATCTGAAACTGAAATTCATAGTTCCAAATAATACTTAGTTCATAAACGTTATTGTTATAATCTTTTAATTACTAAGCTTATGTATCAACTTATATAGGTTTCTTTATGAAAGTTTTTTATTAAGCCATTACATGTCAAGTAGTATGAATTGTACTTTATGTGATAAGGTTGATAATGAAAAGACAATTTAGATGTCTTGACAATGCATAAGGTAGAAAGAAAATATTAGAAAAGATAAAAAAACACTAGTGAGTTAGAGATTTTGAAACTGTCAAAACTTAGGGTTTGAACTAGTGTTCACTCTAACAATCATATCTTCCTCTAGGAAATTCCAAATCCAGTTTCGTAAAATTTATTAAATACTAGTCATATATAGCTTTATAATGATATATCATTTGAAAATTTTAGATTTATATATCAATACAGTTTTCTTTAAAGTTGCATCAAATTCTACAAAATGCAGAATTTTGACAACTTAGACCTAACCTTAGTTATTTGAACATAACTTTCTATCTTTTTAGATAGGTATCATATGTATTATTTGGATGTGTATATTAATACAGTTGATTATTTAAAGTTTACTCCTTTTTGGTATTTTCACAACCTCCTTGGATATATGTTTATTTTCAGTTATATATTTAACCAAATTTAATAAAACCTAGTCTAAACATTATCTTCAAAATGTTAACTACCTTTCTTATTTAGAAAATTCTCTTAAAGTTAGCCTTGAATTTATTTAATTCTTCACATGAATAAAAACAGGGCTTTGACCAAATTTCTGATTGCCAACCTATAATTCAGATGCTTATAGAATTCTCATACTTGGAAATTAAATTACGAAACTTTCCAATATAGTATTTCAAGATGTTAGGAACATTTCATTTGTAGCACTATTCTCCTAATTCATCCTTTAAGGCATCCTAATCTTTATTACTTCAAAACAGGTACATTCAGGACCCGAAAAATCCCAACCAAGACTTCTAATATCTCCAAAATACACATAAAATAGAATTAAGACTTGAACCACTCTAAATTTACTCTTTAGTATGTTAAAATTTTTTATTTAGAGGTCCTAGGCTAATTCAAACTACAATCTATGACAATGTCTCCCGAATTGATTGAAGCTCACTAAAAATTATATATGGACCTAGATACAGTCCAGTAGCTCTATCTACAAATATAATCAAAACCAAGTTACAAATTTTGCAAACAACACCTCAAGACCCTAAGCTACACTTTCTCTTTTGAATTCTTAATTTAATTCAACTCTGAAAACACCTGAAACACAAGATCTTTCTAGCCTATGAAATCTGCCCTTGCATCATTACCACATCTCCCTAAATTATACAAAAGTAGCCAAACCCTTTAAACATGACAACTCTCTCTTATGGATTTTTAAGCACAATTTACTTAATTTATTTTGAGCAACTTATAGCCAAATTTGGCTTTAAAGTATAGCTAGCTCTGGCCTCTAAATGTTTTACTCTAGATTCATAAAAGTGCTTTGGTGGATTACAACAAATCTTTCACTTTTAGGTGCACGGCTCACCACCACCATTTTGATTTCAAAATTATTATTTTCCCTTCTTTTACTTATGAATCAAATCTTAACATATTCTACCATTAATCATCCTATTCTACACTATATCAACCATCAACTCACTAGTTTCAATCTCTCACACACCATATAACTCAAAACCTTTGCCCCCAATTCCTTAATTCATATCTTGCTGCCACCTTATATAGTTATATCAAATCAAATAGGTAGCCCACATATAGATCTTCTTGAACCTTCCTACGCCTGTCCTACTTGAGTTTGACATAAGCTTTGTCTTTTCTTGGTGATAATGGATTTGCCCAATAAGTTTAAGAAACAACAAAGTCGGTAAATATCGGCAAAAAAACGAATGGAAAAGAGTATAACAAAGATTTGAAAGTAAAAAACTCAAAACATCACCATAAAAATTGTACCTTAATAACTTAGGGGCAGAGTTATTGAATAAGAACACATATTTTGAAGAAAGAAGAACGGTGAAGGTCCACGTTGCTACTCTTTCTCTTGTTGTTCCAAGGATGAAGCATATAAGGTCTTGAATAAGGGTCTTCTCAATGGCAAATCAAAAGAAGGAAAATATAAAAACTCTAAAAGGCTCAGTTGAACTTCCAAAGTGGAAAGGCAATGCTAATTGAAGGAAAGGAAAGTCCGTTCAAAGAAAAGAGAGAAAAACAAAATTGTAAAAAATATACAAGTCAATGTTCAAGTTCCAAATATATAGTATATATAAATTCTTAAGTTGTACTTGTATCTACCTATATATATATATATATATATATATATATCCAATTTAATTTCCCATAATTTATTATATGCTCACATTTATCTAATAGCTTATATAAAACAAAGTAAAAAAATTAAGGTCCAAGTGAACTAAGTTAAAATTTCTATGTACATGCATTTTACATACATATAAGTATAACATTTATTTATTTTATCTATACTTGCTTTTATTTTTATGACCAAGACTTACACCCAATTGTTCAATTGTATTATTATTTATTTAATTATTTTTATGTTTTTATTAATTTTATAACAAAAATTTACACATTACGTCTAAACTCAATTTTTTTTTATATTAGGTTATAACAGATTCAAAATTCTAGGTTAATAATTAGAACTATTGCATGAGTTAAGTAAAAGTAAGAAACTCTTCTATGAAACAAATCTAAATGACATTCTTCTATTTGTAATTTCAAGCAAATCTTTCTTCTATGCACAATCCAAATGATATAAGAATATGTTCAGTTAGGTGGCCTACTAGGAGATAATTCAAATGCACATCTAATGACATTCTTGGAGTTGTGCGATACCTTCAAGTACAATGATGTCTCTAACAATGCTGTTTGTTTAAGGCTTTTTCTTCTACACTTCTAAAAGCCAAAACTTGATGAACAATTCAAGAAATTTCTATAGATATTTAAGAAGCTTCATATTAATTTCACTTTTGCCGAAGCTTTAGAACAAACACCTAACTATGTCAAGTTCATGAAGGACATCTTGTCCAAGAACGAAGGATAGAGGATCATGAAACAGTTGTCTTGACGGAAGAGTGTAATGACATCCTTAAAAAAAAAGAAAAAAAAAAAAAAAAAAACTACCACCAAAGCTTAAAGATCCAAGTAGTTTTAACATCCCAATTTCTATTTGAACTACATTTTGTGGGGATGTTTTATATGATTTGGGAGTAGGCATCAACTTGATGCCCTTCTCAATATTTCAAAAAGCTTAGAGTTAAAAAGAGAAAAATCAAGCAAACCAATGTAACCTTGCAACTTGCGGACTAGTCCTAAACTTATCCAGGGGAATCATTAAAGATGTCTAGTCAAAGTGGATAAGCTCATGTTTCCAATTAACTTTCTCATCCTTGATATGGAGGACAAGGACATTTCCATAATATTGGGGAAACCATTCCTAGTCACCGGTAGAACTCTTATAGATGTGCAGAAAGAAGAACATACTATGAGAGTTTTAGACCAAGAAGTGAAGTTCAATATCTTCAAGGCTATGACATTTCCTTTGAAGCCGATGAGTGCTATGCAATTGAAGTGATGCATGGAGCCACCAAAGAAGGAATTCAAGAGTTGGGTGATCCTTATGATACTTCCTCAAAGCACCCTTCAATTGCCAAGCCACCACCTTTTACGACCAAAAGGTTAATCTAGAAGGAGGTTGTCAAGTGGAGGGATTAAATATTAGGAAACCTAAAGCTATCAAAGGATAATCTTTTTCGTATGAATGAGTTGGCCAAGGCAAGCTCTAAAAGGAAGTACAAAAGGAATAGAAAGAACTTCAAGTACTGTTTGAAAGATAAGGCCTCAATTACTTTGGAGAACAAAGGTTAAGCATGTCAAAGTTAAGCTAACGACTATAAATCAACACTTCTTGGGAGGCAACCCAAGTTTCTAAATTTTTCTTTTTTCTTTTAATTTATGTTTTAAGTTCTTAATGAGAATTTTCTCATTAAGTGTTATTTTTCTTTTTTTTCAGGCATGCCATTTTTTTTACCTACTACCAAGCTTGGCTGCTTCAAGGACGAGGCTTTTGAGCCTACTTGTTTTTTTTAGGTTTAGTTAGCTAAGATGTTATTATGCTTTTATGGTAAAATCCCCTCATCCTATGATAATTTTTTAGTTTTCATGTGATATTGACATTTATGTTAAATTCTTGAGTTAGCAGCATTGTAGGATGTGATTTCCAATATAAATTATGCACTTGATATTTTTTTTTTTTGGATTGTTTTGTTTATTTAAAGACCATTTATGTTTAAGAAGTTTATAGTTAGTTAGGAACCTTATAATTTGATTGATTCTAGGCGAAATCCTAGACAAAACTAAGTTAAGGACTTGATTTAAGTCATCTTTAGATCATTTGAGTTATTTTAAGCTTATCATAATTTATATTATATCCCTAGTTACCCTATTGACCTAATATTGCCTTTTCTTTGACACCTATATAATTTTTGCCTCACCATTGTTAAAATTCCAGTTTTGAACCTTACTATTAGGCTTGTTGATTATTCTAGGAATTTATTGAACTATCTTAAGAAAATGATGAAAGCTTGGAATTGTATTAAAAAAAAAAGAAAGTATATGTTGTGCCTCTTGACTAACCTTATATTCATAGCACAAAAAAATAAGTTTGGGGGGTGTGATAAGAGTTAGGCAAAAAGGAAAAGAAAAGCAAAGCAAAGTAAAAAAAATACATGAAATGGTAAAAAGAAAAGGGTATGCCAAGTGGGTATTACTTGGGTTGTGAAAAGAAAAAGCTCTTCAAGGATCTATATTGATTTATGTGCTTAGGGTAATTTAAGCCTTAAAATTTCCTTTATCATGTTGTTACCCTAGCCTACATTCCAAGTTTAATAAAGACATTTTGCTTGAGGACTAGCAAAACCTTAAATTTAGGGGGTATGATTAGTCTTTGAAATAGACTTATTACATGTCCTTTTGATTCGTATTATTTTCTATATTCTTGGGTTTTTGTTTAAGTTTTGCTTAGTTGAGTTTGTTTCGTATTAAGATGCTGAATCTTAGTTGAGTATGCTTAGGATTTAGTTTTTAATTATGAATTTCATTCATTTTTAACTTAGATTGTGTGAATTAGAGAGTTTAATGTTTGGAGGACACCTCTTTAAAGTCAAATTGGAGGCAAATTACGATTTCCAATTCCTCGGGCACATTGTCACGGCCATGGAAAAGAGGCGCCACAGCGCCTAAAATCTTGCAAAAAAGTAACCAAGTAGTAAGGGTGAGCAGTCAGTCAATTAGCTTGATTTGAGCATTTTGCTGGCCAACTGACCTATATCAGTTTTTGAAAAATTCTGACCTACTAAGCAATCGACATTGTCAGTTTTTTAGATGTATCACCAGCCTCTAATTTCATCAAGTGTAATCGGTTTTCAATTTTTAATTTACAACAATAAAAAGTTTGAAATTCAATTCCCAGATTCAAAAAAAAAAAAAAAAGTGAAAAAAAAAAAAAAACCTTTCAGATTTGTTAATAAGCTAAGAATGGAAAAGCTTCCAAAATTAGAGGCTTTTTGTTGAGATTTGAGACATGATTTCTTCTATTCATCCATTCGGCCTTTGCATAAAATTTTCATGAGGTTGCAACCTGTGTGCAAGCAAAGGAAAAGAAGAAATATAAAAAATAAAAATAAAAGAGCAGAAAAGAACAGCTACAACTATGAGAAAGATGGAAGATTGTTTGACTTTTAATTGTAAAGGTTTCTTTAGGAGTTTTTGATTTGTTTTATTGGGTTGTATCATAGTTGGATATGTTTGTAGTATTGGGCTTTAGACTTGGGCTGGGATAATATATAAAAAGACTTAATTTTAAATATATAAACATAGTACATAATATCGGTCAGGTTGGTTAATTGGGCTTTAATATTTTTGAGACCCGATAAATCGACCCAACCCAATATAAATACAAAAAATCCACCCGATTTGAAAACTAGTATTTTCAAGTTAGGTCGGTTGCGGCCTAAATCGGTTGGTTGTGGGCCGGGTTTTTATTTTTTTAGGCTTTTTGCTCACCTCTACCAGGCAGAGCATGTTGGCGCCTAGCAGCCCCCACGTGATAGTCTCTTCCAAAATTTAGTGATATGACACCGACCCGATTCCTAGTCTAAATTGAACTCAAATTAAGTTTTTTAAATCCTATTTTGAGAAGACTAACTTAGGAATTAAATACACACAAGTTAGCTAAGAAGTTCTGAAGATTAAGAGGTGACCAAAAGTGCAAGGAACAAGATGAGCTTGGATGAGTTAAGATTGAAGCTTGACAACCTATTGATTTCCAATCATATACTCTTTACTTTCCTTATATTTGTTTGATGTTTTTTTTATCTGAATCCATGTTTACAGTAAGTAGCATGGAGTAGTTTTCTTTCTAAGATTGTAATGAAACTCAACATGTAACTTGAATTTAATTTATTTATTGATTGCTTAGGGTTTGGTACACGAGTTATTTATTTTATTCTATGCTTAATGCTTCTAATTGGTTGGTTATCTCTTTGATTGATGTGATAACTTAGAGGAACCTTGATGAAAGAAATCTATGTTTTTCCTTGAATAAGATAGCACTTGTTTGAATTCATTCACATACTTCTTTGAATTTGATTCATATGTAGCATAGAAACATACCTTCATACCTACCTTCATACCTTGTGTATCTATGTTAGGTATATTCTTAATGAATATTTCTTAACTCAATTTTCATAAAAATATAGAGAATTGGTTTAGTGAGATATTATTTTAAGCATCTTGAAAGATATTTATAATTGAATAAGAACCCTAGGTTAATAATTCAGTACCACAACTAAGCATTACAAGATAATAATAATCCAAGTGTAGTGTTAAGGGAAATTGTAATTCTAGGTTTTTTTCTTTATATTCCTAAGTTTACTTGCTTTAGTTTAGTTTAGCTATTCACCCTTAAAGTTTCTTTTGTTTGGATAAAGTTAGGAAGGATTGGTTAATTTTAGTACTTAACGATACGTGCGCTTACGTTCGTAAAATTCATAACAGCCATATCCAAAATCTACCAAATAATACCTACCTAACAAACATATTGAACATTCAATTAAGAAACAAGCTAATGTACCACCATCCATATATTAAAGTAATCATTATAAGGCGAAGTTTTTGTATATAATTACCTAGTGGTGGTATAAGAAATTTGGATGATGACTGCAAAGCTTCCCCGAAAATCCTGTTGTTATGTGTAGTACCAGCCCATCCCGCTAATATATAAGTGAAGCTAGGGGTGGACCCAAGAATTTTATGTAGCCTAAGTTAATATTATACTAAAATAAAAATAAATAACTAATGTCATTAATCATCCATGAATGTAAGATCTAAATAATCACTTAAGACAACACATTTTATATCTTTCATCACTCATTAAAATGGGGATCAAAATATTCAAAAAAAAAAAAAAACATAAATTCTTGGTCACCTTTGCATGCGAGAATCCAAATAAGAAAGGAAAAATAATTTAAGCATTATTTAACATCAAATAAAATACAAAATATTAAACATGCATATAGTGAAATCCAGCTTTAACAATAATAATAAAGACAATTTTGAAAGTAACCACTAAAGAAATACAAAAATACATTTTATTTAAACATAAACTGAGCTCGATGTTCCTTTGTAGAAGTGAATACATCTACGATCTCATTACTAAAAAATTGATAAGTAATTTCCTTCTCAATATACAAAAGTAAGCCATGTCTAAGAAAATTATTATTCATCTTACTACAAAGTTGAGTCTTGATATTAGACATTACTGAAAATGATTGCTCTAAAAGTTGCTGTTGAAACAGGAAGTGTTATAACCAGACAAATTAACCTGTCAACCAAACAAATTTTTGAACACTTGGCAGTCAATATCATTTTTTGGCAAAGCTCAAAAAGTGATGAATATTACATGTCAGGATTTTGACAAACATTATCCTCATAATTTCGTTACTCATATTGAAGCATGAACAAATTTTTATCTATGAAAACTTTTAGATAGTACTTTTCTACAAGTGTATAGAGTTTTTCAGCATTGAACAATTTAAAAAAATCTTTAGGATCCAAGGATGCTTTAAGAATAAGTAGTTCAACAATATTTTCATTAAATCTAGTGCTCATTTCTTGTAATTAAGAATTTATGACAAGAACAAAATATCAACTTGATACTGATGCTCAACAGTATGTTCTTTTTTATGACGACGACCACGACCAGCTAGGTATGGAGAATCCATATCAAGAATTACAACATTGTTTGTTTACAAAATGATTTCATCTCTTCAAGAAAAATATCCCAACCTTTTCTCTAAGTTGATGTAGCAATTTTTTTGTTGATGAAACAAGATTCATAGCATTTAGAATGTCTTGAAATTTTTGCTGCAAAGCTTGACATAAATGATTTGTTATCTCCAAAATCTCTTTCATTAGATACAAAATAAACACAAACTTAAAAAACATCAATGCATCAAGTGCTCCACTTGCCTTTATGCGTTGAGATTGGTTACCCTCATCAACTACTCTTTGGAGAACAATACCAATTATAAAACAATTTCAATAAATTTAATATAAAATTCAAATGCGAACTCCAACGAGTGTCTCTCAGAACATTGTAAAGATAAAAGCTAATTAGCTCCTGTTCCAATTTGAACTTATTTTCTAGCAATTATATTAGATGTATGTCATGCGTTAAGTGCATGTAACTCATCAAAACATTTTGAAGAAGCATGATGAATATTCATAATTACTCTTAGCATAGAGAAAAAAAAATTATAAACAATGATCATATCTTTGGATACTCCAATTAATGCTAATTGTAACCAATGGGTGAAGTAATGAATAAAATAAGCTTGTAGACAATCATTGAGAAATAGAGCTTGTAACCTTTTAAATGCAACATGCATATTACTAGCACCATAGTATCCTTGTCCTCGAAGACTTGCTATATTAAGATTATGATGAGAAAGTACATCAAATATTTCAGACTTCAAAGTTAATGATGTAGTTTCTCTTACATTAACAAGATCAAAGAATCACTCTCTAACAAAACCCGCTTTGTTGAAAAATCTCAAAGCAATTATCATTTGCTCTTTTAATGATTCATCAAGAGCTTTATCAACTAAAATACAAAATTTTGCCTCACCTATTTTATCACAAATCGCTTACTGTATTTTACTTGAAAGAATCTCTAAAATCTCATTTTTTTTATTTTTGGAGAAATGTGTCATGACCCAAATAGAGGCCATGATCAGTGTGAGAACCAAGGCAAGTTAAAATTCACCTTGGTCCAAGCTAGCCTCAAATCAAAATCAAAGAAAATGAGCACTCGATCAATGAATTGTGATATACAATAATTGAACAACTTTTCAGAATTTATTGTAACTACGGAACAACTTTTTAAGAATACCAAGTATCAAAATTTAGTGGATAACAAATGCTAACATTTACAAGACTCCAAATGGTGACATGGTTAAAAAAATATTAGCAAAACTAGAAGATAAGAGTATAATGAGCTTCAACAAGTGCAGTGAGTTGGCAAGTATACCATATGCACAAGGATGGGAATGCACGAATTTTTTTTTTACATGAAAACATTACATGCATTATCTAACAAACATTACCTTTCATAAAACTTTCATAAAAAATAAAATAAAATTGATTTCAATTCACAAGAAGTATTTTCAAAACATACAATCGTTTAAATTTCAAATAAATTTTAGTTTAACAAAAGTTATTCTCGTAACATGTTCATAAAAGTTTAAAAGAATATTTTAAAAGAAATTTCTAGTGTGGTGCCATGAGTACTAAACCCCAAGGTCGCACTTAAATCCTTAACTGACATATTAAACTCCTAATGAGAACAAATCATTACATTAACCAACCAATCGATTTAAATCTTAATTATAGAGAACTAAAGAAACCTCAAAATAATCTAACTAAACCTCGAAAATCAATTACAAGATGACTTACCAACAACACCAAAAGAAAATATTAAAATCCAAAGGATTCCCAAACAAAACCTAAGAACAATCAACTATACAAACTTTGACTTAAAACCTAAAACATTGCCTTTCTCATCGACAAACTTAAAACACTATAAACTAAATCCTAAAATTACCAATAAACATTTAAAACACTAATGACCTCAATGCTTTACCTCAAAACTCAAACAAATTATACCAATTCATCCAATACACATCTCAGATCAAAATAAGATATACAACCAATAAGACGGTTCCAAGAAAACCACTACACAAAAGAAAAACAAGTTAAATATCACAATCTACAATTAATAATCTACTTAAATCTAAATCTTAATACAAAGTCAAAGAAAAATCTTTAAGGCTCGAAAAATATCCTAACTAAACTTCATACATTACCACTCTCTATTATAGCTCCAGCTAAAACAATAGTAAATAGAGAAAAATTCAATTTACAAGTCCATCTATAACTTAAGTGCCAAAGTCTATCAACTCGGTGATTTATACAATTATTTTTCATTTCCCAAAAAAATAAACTCCTAAGCAAAACAAAAGAGAAACAAAGCAATCCAAATAATTAAATGACCAAAATGTAAGAACGATTCTTGTACAAGTAATCCCAACCCAAAAATGGATCACCCTTCAATGGTCCTATAAATTACCAAAATAATTATCAACCATACCCATGCACAAAACTAGATTTTTACATAGCAAACCACAAATTCAAACAAAATTATTTTTCTTCATAGTTCTTATAGCTCAAAATATAATGAACTTCAAATAAACCATCAACTAATTATATTTAAGTATAAAATACAGTGCATCAATATTCACTTCATGAAAGTTTATTTACGCATCAAGAACATATAACTTTGAACAATGCATTTCAAATTGCTCAAAATAAACAAATAACTTATATATATCATCATAAGTTAGGCAAAACAAGCTTAAACCTGTCAATTATCTAAATATTTTTACAAAACTATATTTAGTTATTCAACAAATTTAAATCCATGTATAGTAATTTTCATAAAACTAATGAATGAAGAGAATGCTAAAAACAAGTTAGTAAATACTTTTTTTCTTTATTAAACATTTATCCAATTTCATGACTAAAACTACTTTAAGAAAATATATATATTTTATCAAATATGGAGGATTCCAAGACATAATGTCACAAAATGAACCAATGGACTATGCGCCTAGAGGGTCAGCATCAGTCTTGAAGACTACGCATCTCAATATGTATCAGTATAACTGTATCTAGACAAGCCAATCCACATGCTTGGCCTAGCACAAGGCCAACATCACCCTTGCTAGCTATGGTTGAACCAAGGTGCATCAAGGCTAACAACATCTATGTTAGGTATGGTATTCTAACAATGTTTTTTCCTCAAACTATCTTTATCATATCAAATTACATATTTTCAAGATCTCATAAAACCAAAATTTTATCATTTTTAAATTACGATATCTCCACTACTCGTGGATCAATACTTCAAACATACAATATCTTCAAACTATATATACATATGATATGTCTTTAAATATCATATCGATCATATAGTAAAAGCAAAGTTTTAAAATCTCAATCATGTTATAACCCAATATTTTTATATGTATATTTTAAAATGGTTGTACGTAATTCATTGTGATGAGGTAAACAAAGTTTACTTTAAGTTAAAATAAAATAAAATAAATATTAAATAAATAAATAAAAATAAAATTAAGGTAAATGAATAATTATAAGTATATATACATAGAATGTAAAAATTTAATTCTACAACTTTATTGGTTGATATGGAAATTGAAGATTAAATTGTATTATTGAAAGGTAAAATAAGTATGTGGATGTAAACAAATGAGAAAACAATTATATATATATATATATCCTCCTTGTTTCATCTTAGCACCACTGACTTCATTCTTCCATTTCTTTCCACCGATTAGCTTCTTCCACTTTGTCCTTCCTCTGTTCTTTTTTTCCATCCACCATAGACTTCTTGAAGTCAAGGAATTTGGTCACTCATCTCTTGAATGGTTTAGCTAGTGTTATTGTGAGAAAGCTTGCCTTTGTTCAATTTTTTTCATTGAGTTGCTGACTGAGACAGCTTTTGTTAGGTTGAATTAATTCATTTGCTTGCTGTGAAGTTTCTTGTGTTGGTTGAGGTAAACTTCTTCTCTTTTCTTGGTTTTGTGTTGGTATCTTATAAGTGTAAAAGGGTATGAGATTTGATTTCTTATCATCTAGTTGCCAAGGGGTTGCTGCCTTGTTTTAGCAATTCGATTATGTAGATTTACTATTGTTGGTATACAAAATCATTGTGATGATCTTTGGAGGTTTAGAATACAAGTTCTTGATCGACTAAGTCCATGTGGAGGTAGTTGACTAATGAAAATATGGTTATTTTGGTGAAATAAATGTACTTTAGTCTAATACACAAATTGTATTAAATTTCAACCTATAGAATCTATTCAAAAGTATGTATTATTTTGGAGACATTGTAATTGGCAAAACGACCTTTTTAGCGGAAAGCCTTCTTTTCGTGTTTTTTTCTTTTTCTTTCTTCTTCTTATTCTTCTCTTATAGAGATTGTTTTGGGTTAAAGGAGAGGAAGCCTTATGTTTACGAAGAAGCAATTGCAATAGACTATAGCTAAACTAGATGTTGTTGAGATAGGAAGTAGGGACATGAACTTTGAATTTCAATCTTTAGCTGAAAATATGATGGAAGACGAATATATTAGCTATTCATATAATTGATTGTCAGATTAACTTTTAAGATATTTTACTATTTTTTAAATTCCTATTTATCAATGATGATATGTAATATGTTAGTTTTTAGTACATTTCTTTCTTGAATAGTTGTACCTTTGGTATGAATTTTCTTATATTAAGTTTAATGGTTGTTAAGTTAATAAAAGCTTGAGCATGAGGAATTAAGATAGTTTAAATTATAAACTAAAATCTATTAATACTAAATATACATAAGATATTTGTATAAAATTATGGAAATAGGAAGATCAGAGGCATGACTTAAGAATTGGAATTTAAAACATGTTGATATTAAAAAGTTTAGTTTAAACTTTTGATGTAAGCTAGATAATTAAATAATTTGAATTCAATGTTTAAAATATGTAGGGTGTATAAGATATAAACTTGTGTTGTCATTTATAAGCTTTATAGGTAAATTATTTACTATAAATGTGCTTAATGTATGATGGTCATGTTGTCATTTATACATTAGTTTCATATGATTTTTTTTCTTATTCTATTAAACTATTTTTATCTACAATAGATGTTCATTATAACAATCTGAAGTAGACGGGCTACAACTATTAATATGTTTTGTCATTTCATTCATGGTATGTAACATATACTTTCTTTTTGTGAAGTAACCCATCTTTTATCCATTAAACATTGATGAGATCGAATTAATTCCGTTACTTTATCATTTTTTGTGTATTTGAGATATAAATCACTATATTTTTTTTATTTCTTTTAGTATTTTTTTATTAAGTGAAAATGAATACAAGTAGAGGAGAATAAATTCTCCTAAGTATATTTAAAAAGAAAGATATGAACTTATTATAAGATGACTTCGCTAATCATATTGCATATGACATTTGCCTAATCTTTCTTAAATATACAACCATGTAAATAATATATTTTGAATATATATGTAATAATCATGTCATAAATTTGTGCACTTTTCTTCTGCTATGCAAATAAATTCTTGTTTGTCTTTTATGCTCTATATTTTAGCTAATTGTTATGTAAAGGTTTTTGGTTTTTTTGAGAAAGGGGAGCAAGAATAATGAAATGATACTTCTAATACCACAATTCTCAATTGATGTCTTATGTTATTCTAATTACTTTGACAAGTATTGAATAGAGAAAAAAAAATAGTAATTGCTACATGATTTTTTTTTCTTCATGAAATCATATTACATAAATTATATTAATGACAAGTGAGAACTGCTATGTGCATTATTCTTTTATTTAAAAGTTACTTTCTCTTTAAATAATTTTTAGGTGGAAATAAATGCAAAAGTGAATGATGAGAGACTCATGAATATCATCTTATTATCTTTGTTGGTTGTTACTAATTACATTATGATTTTCATACTTGCCTTTGATTATGTTATAATTTGAAAAATTAAATATACATATAAACATCTCTTTTACTCAGTTTGAATCATAATTTTGACCATATGATGTTGTTACAACAAAATTGTTTGGGGTTTTATTCAAGCCTTTATGGTGTTCTTTGCACCACTAAATGTTATTGCATCTCGCTGTTAGCAAATGCTTGTTACAATGCAACCCCATATGAGGCTTGAGCATGCCTTATACGGTTCTATTAGAAATAACAACTACTATTGCCATATGGTGACAGTAGGTACTACTATAGGATAGTACCATTAAGGGAATAACTAATCTCATTCAGTGTTGTTGGTAACAATAATTGTTGTTAAGTAGCTAGTGTTATTGAATATTAGCACCACCCATAACTTAACTAAGAAGTATTTAGGGCAATACTATTTACAGTTCGAGGAATTAGTAGTAACAAATATTGCTTCCATAAGCTACTACCATAAGTTTCTAGCAATTGTTAGTTGTATACCAATCAAATGGTCCTCTTATCATTTGGGTGATAAAAAATGTAATATATTTTCAAACTTCATAGAAAATAATGATATATACTTTTTATGAATTTGATATACTAATAATTTTTTTCTTTTGACACAAACTTGCCAAAAGCACTCATAACTACAAAAGATAGTAATATCATTTTTTTTTGGTAAAGTGCAACATCATTGTCAATTATAGATTATGAGTTGCTTGCTGTAATTATTTTCGGGTGACTCCAAGTCAGTAACTGTTCCACTTTTGATCTTATTGAGTTATTAGTTTGAAAAATTTTTATATTTTGAAGTCTCATGAGAAAAGTTATTATTATTTACCATTGCTTGTATCTCAATTAGACATTATTTAAATTATCTAATTATACAACCATGAGTTTTTGCAAGATATGGAAATACTTTGATTTATTTGTTTGCGATTCATGCAAAAGAGCTAAACTTTGGATAAGCAATCTTTATTGAGTCAATTTATGTATAATGTCAAAAACAAAGTAAATTTGGTTTCTAGTTCCATCTTTTGTTATTTTAATTTTGATACTGCTCTTTTGTTTTATATTATTTTTAGTTTGAGTTTCCTTATTAACATAATGCAGGTAAAGAAAGATTATTTAATAGTTGTGTCAATGTTATTTGGTATCAATTGAAGGAGCTCCTTATGCTAGGTACTTAGTTTCAACATCAAAAAACATAACTTATAATATATTTTTTTTTCTCTTCATTCCCTGCAAGACACAAGTACTTACATGGAAGATATGTTATATTAAATGCTTGATGCAGTCAATTACTTATGTTCTAAAGTTAGCTCAATTTAACTTTAGTTTAAAAAACATATGTATTTATATGACAAAAAAAACATATTGGCTAGAGTGCCTTCTACCTAATGAAAAATTTATAATATGTCCATACTTAAAATTTGGTAACCATTACCTTAATTATATGCCTTTTGCAACCATGGGAAGCTCTCGAGACAGCATGTGATTAAACATATCTCTTTCACATGAGCAAATGGATTACCTTGGAGTTTTAATAGATTTTGGTAGTCATAGTAGCTTTCTATCCCAAGTCTTTGAATTCATTAAATAAAATGATGGACTTGATGCTAATGAAGCTTACCCTTCAATGGAATGGATGGTGTTCATAAAATTTTAATTGAAAATGTTGTTATCGAAGTCCTTGACCATGTAAGCATTACATTAGTAAGTGAGTGCAAACTTTTTTTTTGGCTTTTTTATGAAATTGTAGTAAACAATGAAATATTGTATTTTCTGTTTGATGTGTCAATCATGATAGAATTGATTGTTTCGTATAAGTGAAGATGTTTAAATGAGATAGCAAGATAGGTGGCATTCAAGCTAGCCAGAGGCATTTACTTAAAACTAATACATGTGGTTATGTATGGTTGCAAGGTGTTGCAGGGCCACACTATTTGAGATTTAATCAAGATCCATTTGGTGTTGTTAATATCAAGAATTGATGCTGTCATGTGTTAGGAGCAGGTGGTGCTGCAGAGCTGTACCATTTGGGGTTTAGGTAAGCTATATTGGGGTAGAAAAAACAAAATCTATTTTTAAACTAGGTATTAAATTTTGATACATTTTGGTTCCCTAATATTTATAAAGTTTAGTTTGTTATAGGTATTATTTCATGCACTTTTTTCAATTACAATTGCTTTATCGAGTCCTATGTTTTATTTTTATTGTCATGTATTCCTTTCACAAACAAGTTATTATTATTCAAGGTCAGTGAGTCATATCTTGATTTTCCACTATTTTCAAGAATGAAATATCTTCATTTTCTATGTTTAGAAAGGTAGGCGAGCACACGTGAGTATTGAGTTTAATGTTTTTAATTGATTCCAATTTATGTACTCTAGCTGAAGTTTAATGACTGTATCATTTAATCTTATCCACGAGTAATTACATTGAATGCATATGAAAAATATAAATTATTATTTTATTACGATTGTAGGTTGTGTTTATGAAAATCTCCTATCGTATCTATTTAACAATGCTTAACATTTAGAATATGAAATGTTGAAAGCTTAGCAGATAATTAGCCTAACTAATTTGCATATCATCACTTATTTTTCTCATTATCAAAATTTCAGATATGTGTATACAAACTCAAATTTTCATAATCTTTTTTAGCTTATAAGTATTCTTTTATTTGGTAATTATAGATTTTAAACTTTTGATTAAGGAATTCTATTTCCATAATTAAAATTAATGGTCTAATTTTTTTAATCCAACTATGGTTGGTACTTCACATACAGTGAAAAATTTGACTATCTTTCTCTAATTACCTCCAATGTATGATTACCAATCAAATGGTAAACCTATGGAAGATTTATATGAAACCAGATACAGTGCTCCTATTAATTTATCAATTGGTCTTTCTTATTTCTTAATTATCATGCGCGATTTATGTTCAATTCCACAAAGATAAGTAACTAAAGGATATGGGACAAAATTAAATCACGATGAGAAACAGCTCGAGTGCAACTATGTTTAAAGCCATTTTTTGAGAATTTGATTGTCCCTATTTAACTATAAAGTGCTTAATTACTTAATATTGAGGTTGTGTATTTTTTTATTTTCTTTTTTGATGTTCTGTTTGGTTTTTGAGAAAAGAGTAAAAAGAAAAGAGAAAAATATTATATGATGCATCTCTTAGAAAAATGAATACTGTAAAACGAAAATTTCATTTCAGGTAGACCATAGATACAAGACGTGAGAAAAATATAAGTGTTATAGGATTGTGACTCTAATAAAATACATATTTTTTTATTATTGATCATGCCTAGTTTTTTTTTTTTTTTTTACTCATTGTTTTCTTATGATAACTCTTACCCTTTTCATATACAACTTGTAAATTTTTTGTATTGTATAGTTAAATCAATTCAATTCATAAACCTTAATTAGAATTTTAGAAAAGGTTACTAACTATAATCTCATTAAAACATCATAATTATCGTTGCATAAGATAAAACTTTGTAGAAAATCAATTAAGTTTATGGAAAACTTAATCAATTTCAACTTTGATTTGATATTTTGTACATCTTAACAAGAATAACATAATTCATATCATAACTTAAAAATTTTCATCTTACACTAAAACCAGAAAATTTTGAAAGCAAAACATTATCAATTTCAGCCTTTTCAATTAAAACAATTTAGAAATTCTAAAACATTAACTATTGACCTTAAAAATCAAGTATATATACTATGTTTTTTGTTTTAACCATTTCTACCCAACTTTAGTACTAGTACTAAACAATGTGTATAAATTCTAACTACAATATTTTGAACATTTATAAATAAGTATATACTCAATACAATTCATTTTTACAAGTTAAAATTAACAAGAATGGATTTCATTAACTATTTCTTAAGACTCTTCACATTAATACTCTACCTTACCCCTGACAAAAGTTTCAGGTCTACTTGAATTAGATAAAAATTAGGTTCCTTATCTTATGATTGTTTGATGTATTTAGGTTTTTTGCATTTTTCTTTAATTCTTGTAATCGGATAGTATTCCAAGTTTATTTTGCAAGCTTTTTGTTGTTTCCTTGGTTTTGACTCGACTTTGGCTAATTTTTTGGACTTTGTTTTTCATTAATAAAATTTTAAGGATTGATTTAAGTCCACGTAAGTTTAGGTTAAAAAAGAAAGAGTTTTTTGGGATGATGAAATTTGAGTTTTTCTTAGATAGATTCATTAATGCATTTATGTTAATTTTGACATTTAATTGAAGTCGAACTCTGTTAAAACATGGAAGCAGGTGTATTTAATGCTTAGAGAAAATGGATTATAGATAGTGTTGTTTGAATGTTTGCTACACATAGATTAGCATTGTATATTGGTGTAATATTTTTTTGTCTTTGTTTCTAGTGTTTATGTAGGGTCGTCATAAATAGATAAGAAATATGCATAAAAGATGTTTAACCGGGGTTTTATTGTTCAAAATGTGCATTCTTATACACTGTTATTTATATAGCATTTCTCATTACAAATCTTCATATGCTTGTTCCTTTTTTCGAGGCCTGAATGATCTTTACAGCTGAAAATTCATTTGATAATTTTTTATATGAATATGACACTCAATGAGCAACATTTCTTACCCATCTATAATATATTCTAATCCTTCATATATATGTCATTGTCATAAATTAAGTTTTCAGAATTTATTGAAACATAAGTTTTAGCTTGATCAATTCTAATATAGTTTAGTCGAAGGTCTTATACATAAAATGCCTTTAGTTTGCATGAGAAAGAAACAACATTCAAGTTTTGATGAAAATAGTTCTCACCAATTCATTTGACATGAAATAGACACAGTCAACAATCAAAAGGTTTATACATTAGTGCAAATATCAAAAAAAGAGCCTATAAATATTGTTGTCTTCGTAACTACTTACAAAATACCAGAAAGTAGTAAGTAAAGTGATTGGACTTCCCAATGTCCATGCACTACTAAAAAATTATTATCTGCATCTATCAAACGTAGCACACAAAAGTATACAAGTAGACACAATAAAATTAGACTCACATACAAGTTTTTGTGTATGAAGTGATCTGTACATCTGCTTCTGCGAATCAGACGCAAGCTAGTTGCCAATATTTAGCTGCCAGGTATCTGTGTCTAGATCCCAGACGCTGAAAGATAGACTTTGTTTATTTTAATTTATCTGCATTTGAATGTTGTTGACACAAAAAAGAAGAAAGTAGACATATATATTTGAATTGTTTTATTTATTTATACTTAATTTTAATTTTTTACCTACAAATACCTAATTCAAATCCAAAATTTTCATAAATCCAAATTTTTTACAAATATAAATATTAATATACAAAAATTCATGAAATTAAAATACATAAATCTAATTATCTTTTTGATAAAAAATGCACTTAACCCTTAAGTGAAACTCAACGAAGCATAATTCACATTGACCATCACCATTGCAAGTATTGTAGTCACTGTGAGAAGTGCATGGCCATGGCCCATTCACTAATGAGTGGGATGAGCTCAAGTCGATGGGCAATGAACTCATCGTTTAGGATCGACAAGTTAACCTGTATTTTCATGAGATGAAAACAAAACATGTCAGTAATTTAACAATATATTAAAATGAAATTAAAACTTAAACAATAATAAAATTGAACTTACCACAAAACTATTATAGCATAAAGTCTTAATGTACTCCGAGAACTTCTGATACTAGAAGAGCAAACTAGTAAGGTGCTTCATGATGATACTGGAAATGGTAGTCACCACATTCGTGTTCTTGGGCCGTTTTAATGAATACACTACATACAATTTTGTAAAAAAGTCCAAAAATATTTTGTCGTAAAAATTTCTATTTCCAAATAGTTTTTTAGAAAAACCTAAAGCTCAAAGTCATTTTAAAAAAATAAACCAAATAGGGACATTATACTATATCATAAAATAATCCAAGCGGTTGGATTAGCCATTGAAAAGTGCTAATAGTTTGAATTTGAGCTACACCAAAGGTTTAAGCAACATCAATACAACAAACACTTTTTATAAGGTAAAAAGGAGTAGATAATAGGTATATAATCATGGTAGTGCAGGTAACATGAGTTCTTGTCGTTAAGCTTTTGTTTTAACAACATATCTTCATGGAATTAAGCTATTCCATAAAGACAAATTTTTTTCCTGTCAAATGTTTTATTTTCTTTAAAATGGTGACTCAGTTTGTACTTTGTAGTAGCTCTTCCACTTATTCCTGTAATAATTTTTGACACATAAATATAAATTCCCTCCCTATTGAATTTCCCTCTCTCCCATTTCCATGAGAATGACTCTACTTCACTAATGACAAACAAACAATCTAGTCATCATTTGTCTTAATTTAACGACCTTACAGTGTTTGATATTAAAATAAACATAAGAAATCCATTAGAGTTGCTTGCTCAGTAATCCGATTACAAATCAATTCAAGGATGTGTTTTCAAGAGTGGAGTATGCTTATCATGTGTCCCTTATATAGCAAGGATAAATACACAAATATATATGAAAATCACTTGTTAATTAGGTTGACTATTTTTCCCTCTATCAAAGAAAGCTATCATGGTGAATATGTAATTCTTAATCCAAATAATGATGAATTGTGTCAAAGATGTTAGAAGAGTCACAGGGATAAGAAGAAGATAGACAGTTACAATGTTGTGAACCATTAAGCTAGTAACAAGAGTACAATAGGTATAAGTACAAAACCTATAATAGCTCCATATCTTATTTCCACTTAAACTCAGTTCTAAACCTTAATTACTTGTAGTCTAAAACTAGGTCATTTGCCTTTAATTATACCTAACTTAGACAACTTTTTTGTGCATTTTGTTCATTGTCATCGTTGTAACATCTATAGATGCCACTGGCATGACCAACGGTGCTATTGGTACCAATGCTACACCTACCATTGCAATTTCTAGTGCCATCGCCATTGCTGCAACAAATAATTGCATGGCTATTAGCTTCCCTGGCTTTGCTTATTATAAGGTTCTCAAGGTCAGAAATTTACTTTTAAACTTCAATTGTTCTATTTTCTGTTTTGATTAAACCATAAATCAATAATTAAGTAGTTAAAATTTGAGATGTGTAATCCCTATCACTATCTCTCTCTTCTCCCCTTACTCTTAAAATGCAGATATCAATAGGTAGACAAAAACTTAAAAAATCTCTTGACTAAACCAAACTACCTAAAATTTTAAGAGAAGATGAGAAAGTAAAGGCTGACAAATATCAAACAAAATTTATGATGAAACAAACGACCCATTATAAGAAAAATCAACCAAATATCACAATTCTTGGATCCCTAAATTGAAACTCAGTTTAAATTCTCAACAAATTCTAGACAATGAAAATTATTTTCTAAAGTTTAAATCTGCCATAAAAATTTAAAAGAACCCTTTCCCCTCGAGAATATCATATTGAAAATACAGTTTTATTTTTTTTACTATTAGAATACCTGTCAACACGAAGGTACAAGAGGGACTTCAACTCTTCGGATTATAATTGCAAGACAGAGGTTGAAGGCATGAGAGTCAGTTGAGGAATAAGTGTTTGAGACAAAACACAAGTACTTTGGTTTGGTGATTGATGACTGTAATTAATCGAAAAGATTGATCTGGAAGAGAAATTTTCAAAGGAAGATTAAGAAAGGTGAGTTGTAGAGGAAAAGAGGAAGAAAGAGAAAGGAAATTCGTAGGTTACGATTCTATTTAAGGAAATTCGCAGGTTACGGTTCTATTTAAGGAAAATTTTCTATATCTGTCACTATAGACGCAAGAATATTAAGTTACAGACGCAGATACTTAAAAATCAATATGTACTATATGTGTTTACAAATACATACGCATATAATCTATCAAAAAATAATGCTAAATTTTACTCATTATATGTGTCTGTATTATTATTATTTAATGTCTTTTCTAAGTCTGAAAAATTATAGGTTCAGACAGATTAATTACAAATGCAGATAGGGTTCATCTGTGTTAGTTTTTTAGAGTCTGCCATAAGACAAACACAGATATTGTATTTTCTTGTAGTTATGTAGCCTATAGGAATCAAGTTCACAAAATTATGAGATTTAGGATTAACCTTAAATAAAAATAAATTCAAGAATATAAATAAATGTAATGATAAAACATGTTACAAACATTGTATAAGATTCATACATTCACAAACAGTTTATAAAAGCACATTCTAAAGTTATGTCCTTATTACTTGTCCATTTTAAAATTGAAATACTGTATATTTGGTTTCTTGCATGTAACATGATTATGAGACATTTTTTTCTTTTTTTGTTTGTTTGTTATATTAGAAGTAATAGAAAAAACATTACACATTTGAAATGCAATAAAATAAGCAAATTTTTTGGACTTGTTGGCAAGACTTATTAATTCAAATAATTGGAAGGCAAGTAATGAGATATTGAAAAAGGGTTATATAGACTATCTAGTAAAACAAATGAAAGAAATGTTTCTAAGTTGTAATAATATAGATGCTAGTGGTATTGAACTTAAAGTTAGGACACTTAAGAAACATTATATACAAAATTTATTATGGATCCCCCAATACCTAACTTGGATAATTTATTGTCATTTTTTGACCCAAGAGATATAAACCATCCATGATGTATATGTTCTTATTATAAATTTTATCTACATTCATAATTAAAATGTAATGACAACGTCATATTTCCTCATGTTTTCTTATATTTGTTATATTGTAGTTTATATTGCTTTATCTTCTTATAGAAACCATGTTAGAAGATGTGAGGATTGAATTCCAGTCGATGTTATTGCTGTAAAAAAAGCTACAGTTCTTAGAACATGTCATGATAACAAGGGAAAGTTAAACAGTATGTTCCTAAATTGTCCATTAGTAAGCAATCATAATTTATACAGTTGAAATAGTTCTTAAAAATATAAATAAACATATTTTCAAACAATATACTGATATATGATTTCAAAATTGTTTAAAATGTGCATTTTCTGTGAATAGATTAAAATTGATGAAAATACATAATGTGAAGAGGTGTCCTCATATTCAATTGCATCTGAATTCGAGATTCAACAACATCCACAAGTGGATGTTAATTTTTATTTTTACTTTCTGATTGAAAGGAAAAGAAGAAACAAAACTAAAGAACACTAATTGTAATTCTACGTTACCATGTAACCCCTGTATTGTTAGAGTCAACAAAAAGATGAAGAGAAGAAGGAACTTGCAACTAGTCAAGCTCACAATCCTGACTATCTAGAGCTAAATTTGCCAAATGTTATGCAACTTTATCACTACAAGAAAACTCTTCAATACTGACCAACTTAACGACCAGTCGACCAAAACATAGAACTACTATATTACCAACTAACTTTGGGTCGATAGGTTGGTCAGTATATTGGCAGGAATGAGTTTTATTTTAGTAAGAAGGTTACCGACTAACTAAGGTTGGTTGATAATGAATATTATAAACTTACCAACTAGCTATAGTTAGTCGGTAAATTAATTTACTAGTTTTTTTTTTTTTTTAAATTTGAAATATGTTTTCTAAATCCATAATCTCTTTTTTTCTTATGTAACTTTTTTTTTTCCATGTCTTTTGCTTAGTTCCTCCATCTTCAAGATGATGAACACCCATTGATCTCATAAACACCCACCTCCTTAGCAGTAAGGAAAGAATCGACATCATTAGTTCAAGGGCTTTCCGTTGAGAAGAGCAAAGGTACAATGGCAGAGGAAAAGCAAAATAGAGGGTAAGCAAATCTAGTAAAGGTATGTTCTGGTACAAAATAAGCTTTTTTATTTTATTGTCTCAGTCATTTGATTTCTTTTGGGTTTCAAATAAGAGGTGATCTGGTTCACTTCTATTATCCCATCTCTCTTTTTATTGCCATTGAATACCAATGCAGCCACTTTCTCCATTGTTTGTCATTATCTTTGCCACACAAACAACTCCTTATGCCCCTAAAATTATGTGTTATCGTTAAACCCTCAAAGATTCATTGTCTTCTAAGTGGTTAGCGATGAGTGTTAACCAAAGTTGGAGAAAAAGACAGTTGCATAGAACTTTGTCAAAGGGTAGAGAATAAAGCTCAAGTTAAACAAAAAGAATTGGAAAAGAAAGTTAGCAGGGTACAAATCTCATTTAAATAAATAATGACAAATACAAGCAAGAAAGCTTACAATTAAAAAAATAATACATTTCTCAAATTAACTGGGCAAGCCTAATACATATGCAAATGCTTATCCCAAAAATAAGATATGAGAATTGAGAAATGTAGAAAAAAAAAATTAAATTTCTTTTTTCTTATACATACCTTTATTACTTTTGTTTCTAATTTGGTGATACAAAGCATATTAAGAGATATCAACTAAGTCACCAATATTTGAATTGAATTTCTCATATTTGTTTCAAAGATAATGGTCTGGCAACTATTAAAATAAATGTTCACCCAAAAGTAATTCCATGGCAAGTTTCTTTTCAATTGAATCTATAATTTTCTACAAAATAGACAAAATGTGCAATCAATTCACTGTTCTCCATGACCATTAACTCTGAGAGATACAACTTATGTAAATAAAATCGAACCTTGCAATTTCCATTTTGAAACTTGGATTTCAAATTTGAATAATCCCTGGATGGCAAGTAAGTTTGCAGATTATGTTCAAATGTTGTGTTACCTACAAGCATTAAATAAGGTAAGCTAGGAACCCTAGTTATAATTGGTAAGGAATAAGAAAGGAAAATGTCTAAAAATTCTACTTGTTAAAATGATTGCAAAAGACATGCCAGATATCACATGGAACCTCATTTTACCAAGGTTGACCTGCAATTTGAATAAGGAAAAACAGAGATAGAAAATAATATTACACTATAATGGCATACTATAGTTTATACATGTTTACATCTCTATGTACGCTTGGCATGACACCTTGCATATCCTCACATTGCTTTGCTCTCTCACACAAACATGCAATAAGGTAAGAAATATGGTGTCTGATGGCTTTTTACCCTCACATATTTTCATACAGCTAGTCCTGTGAGATTATAACTATTCTCGTAGTAAAGTAATTTGATATAATTCACATGCAGAAGATGGTCTGTGCGTATGAGCATACAGGCACAAGGTTGCACAAATCAGGACACTGCCAATTTAAATAAGTACAAACTAAAAAGATACTTAAAAAATCATAAAACTATTATTGAAAGTGATTCATTTTCCCTAATTCTAATGGTTTAATGTGGAATTTGAAATATTCTTTGCAATTTTAATCAAAGAGTTTATATAACTTTATCATTGCCTAAGTCCTAAATCATTAGTTATATAATTTTTTTATTTCTTTTTCTTTCTATTTGTTTAGCTGAATATGTAAAAGTTTACATAGATCATATGAAACACATAAAAGTTGTTAGCATTTTATATAAAAGTTTACAGTCTTGTATTGGATATTCAATCTTGTTTTTTTGGTTCCTATATGTCCGCAGGTAGGCTTGGATACTGCAGAAACTAAACCTCAACAAACACCTAAGTTGTAATTGTTTTTTATTTTTCAATATATTGCTCATTATTATAAAAAGTTTAGGACTTCTTAGGAGCTATGTCAGAAGCTAAATATCTCCACTTTTTGTCTTCATTTGATGCAGCAAGTTCTAGCACGCGTCCTTAAGAAAGCAGGTTATACAAAGTAGTCCTATTCAGCCTTGTCTTACATTAGTTTTTAAGGTATTTTAATGGGCTTAAATTTATTTTCGTTATGTTAATGTTGTAAAATTAATAATTACATACTTTTTATTTTCATTTTTTTTTAATTTAAATAGATTATTATTTTTACATGCAATAGTCATGGTGTAGTTAGGAAAATATTAACCGGAGATATTGTGTAAAGAATTGAAGTGTTTTAATGATGGTTCTTTTCTAATTCCAAAATAAGTACAAAAATCATATTTGTCAATGAATGTAAAGACTTGAAGTGAAAGTGAATTTAAAAACTTAAAATAGATCTATAGTATAGTCAGATCTTCTAATTAGTAAATAAATGGTATTCTAGAATAACAGCCAATTGTATTTTATTTATGTTTTTGGGAGCAGATGCCCCACCTAATGGTTTTATTTTATTTTATTTTATTTCTTTGTTTGGTCTATGCTAAATGCTGATTATTGAGTTTGTTTGAGCTGTAAATTGAGATGTAAGTATAATATAAGTAATGATTTTTAGGTAGACTTTTACTTTTTAATACAAGGTATTAGATAATATTGATCTATGTATGTTGTATGCCTCTTTTAATAGTTCTAGTAGAAATAAAGGCTTACTTATGTAAATGGAGCATGTGAAATTTTAACTAGATACATGAAATCATTATAATTAAAAAATTTGATGAGTAGAAAATATAGAAAAAGATCATACTTGGTTTGAGGTGACCACAGTTGGATGTAATGGAAGGTTAAGAATCATAAAGTTATAGATGAGTTTATGTATAATGTAAATAAGTTTCTTGATTTTGTATATAGTCATCCGAGAATTGTAGATGATAATAATACAATTTGATGCCCTTTGTCTTGTTTATAAGAACAAAAAGTGGATGTCTTGTGATGAAGTAACTGTTCACTTATTTAAGAAGGGTTTCTTAAGAAACTATAAGTGATGGACCTTACATGAGGAGGGTAAGGAGTGGTTAGGGGTAACTTCAAATAACCAAGCTGTTGATATCGAAGATTCAAGCAATCGGTATGTTAACATGGTTACAGATGTTGCTGGTCTAGATTTTAATTAGGACAAGTAGAGTCAACTTCCCGATGAGCCAAATTTTGATGCAAAAAGGTTTTTTGAGTTGTTGCAAAATGCTGACGAGGAGTGGTAGGAAGATTGCAATTGGCATACTTGGTTATCAGTAGTGACACAACTATTGAATTATAAATCTGAGTTTAATATGAGTGAGAATTGTTATGATCGGATTGTTTCAGTTGTTAAGGGTATGTTGCTTAAAGGCGAGAATTTGCCTGCAAATTTTTACAGATAAAAAAAACTAGTCCAGAAATTAGGACTTGGATATGAAAAGATACATGCATGTCCCAACAATTGAATGCTTTACTATGGCGAAGCAGACAAGAAGTTATAACAATGTCGTGTGTGTGGGCATCCGAGATATCAATCCAAAACCCAAATAAGTAAGAAATATGTACCATACAAGATGTTGCGTCATTTTCCACTTGCAAAGAGGCTACAAAGACTATATATGTCAAAAACCACAGCTCAATATATGAAATGGCATGATCAGAGACGTGTCACTGGTTTAATGATTCATCCAAGTGATGGTGAAGCATGGAAACACTTCGATGACAACTATCCTTCATTCTCAGAAGATCCAAGAAATATAAAGTTGGGTATTTCCAAAAATGGGTTTTGTTTGTTTGGGCATTCATCAAGCCGTCACTCTATTTGGCCTATTTTTGTTACTCCCTATAACTTGTCTCCTAATATATCTATGAAAGAGCCGTATTTATTCTTGACACTTTTCATTCTTGGACCAAAATCTCCTAATGAAAATCTAGACATCTACTTGAGACCTTTTATTGATGACTTGAAAGAGTTGTGGGAAGAAGGGGACAATACTTATGATGCTTACATGGCTCAAAATTTTATTGTAAAGGCTGCATTTATGTGGATCATTAGTGACTTCCTTGTGTATGGAATGTTATCAGGGTAAAGTACACATGGAAACTTAGCATGTTAATATTGTATTAAATGAACCAAATCCTTTTGTCTACCTCATGGAAGTAAACCATGCTGGTTTGATTGTCACCAGTTCTTGCCTGTTGATCATCCATTTCGATGACAAAGAAATAAATTTAAAAAAGAAATAATAGAGAAAGATTTGCCACCACCACGATTATCTGGAGAAGAAGTGTAAGATTGTCTTTCTGAACATAATCAAATCACTTTTAGCAAACAAACAATTTTCAAATTTGGAAAAGAACATCATTTGTCAAAAATAAGTATATTATGGGAATTACCTTATTTGTCAACTAATTTTATTCGACACAATCTTGATGTAATGCACATTGAGAAAAATATTTTTCATAATGTCTTTAATGCAATGATGAATATGAAAGGCAAGACAAAAAGACAATCTGAATGCAATGATGGATTTGAAATTATTTTGTAAGTGTCCTTAATTGAAATTGAAAGAATGTAATGGAAAAATTATTATGCCGAAAGCTTCTTACAACTTATCAAAACCTTAGTTAAAGGAAGTGTGTGAATGGATAAAAGGCTTGAGGCTCCCAGATGGGTACTCTGCAAATCTAGCTCGTTGTGTGAACATAGATAATTGTAAGTTGTGCGGGATGAAAAGCCACGATTGTCACGTATTCATGCAAGAGCTAATTTCGATCTTATTTTGCGATTACTTATCGAATGGTCCATAGGAAGCATTTACAAAGCTTAGTAACTTTTTCAAAGATTTATGTACAACTGAATTGCGTGTGGAGCATATGGAGATGCTTGAGAAAAATATTGTTATTACTTTGTGTATATTGAAGAATATATTAATTCCAGGTTTTTTTAATTCAATGGAGCATTTGATTGTGTATTTACCTTATGAAGCTAAAGTGGGTGGATTCGGTGCAATATGTTGGGTATATCCGTTTGAAAGTTTTTTTTTTTTTACCTTAATTTGATTTCCACCTATGTATTTCTAATTAATGCATTCATACCCTTCTTTCTTTATCCCCGTGGTTTTGGTAACCTAGTCTTCCTAGTTTGGTTCTTTCTTATTTCATTCTAATTATTCCTTAACTATATAGTCCCATTTAGGGGTGGCAATGAGCCGAGCTAACTTGTGAACAACTTGTGAGCTACTCGGATCAAGCTTGACTCGTTTTTTAACTAGTTGATCTTGAGCTTTATTTTGAGCTCGCTTAGTAAAACAAGCCGAGCTCAATCTCTCTAAAGCTTGGCTCGTGAGCTCATGAGCTAGTTCGATTAATATTTTTTAATAAATTTTTTATTATTTTTAATAAATCTATTTATATTAAAAAAACTAACATAAATTGTTATTTGGTTTAGTGGTAATTTACACAAATACTTACTAAGTGATTTTAGGTTCAACTCTTATTGCTTACAAAACTTTTTTAGAATTTTCAAAAAATCTTTAAGAAGCCCTTAACAAGCCAAGCCGAGCTTGAATATTTGATCACGAACTTTTAACGAGCTTAAGCTTGCTAGCCTGAGAAGAGCTTAAAATGACACCCCTAGTCCCATTGTAAAATGTTTCCATAATTGGAAGTGTTGATGTCATGGTGATATCATCCTAATGACGTATTCATCTTTCAATCCTAACTAATCTAACTAAATGATGATGTCATCAAGTTACATGATGATGTCATCATGATGTCATTGTATGATGTCATGATAATATCATACTTTTCATTTTTTGGAAATTTACCATACTTTCCATATTTGGAAATTTACCTTAAGATTCCCTAAATTAAATGCATAGAATGAATGCATGAAAATTTATACCAAATTCATGTATTAGACTAATTTCCTAACATTTATATGCTTAACCAGTAATTAACACATGTTTAGTTCAATTAAATTAGATTAAGTTTCTCAAGGTGTTACATCACTCCCCTTCTCAAAAAAGAATTTTGTTTTAAAAATTCATACTAACCTCATTAAACAAATGTGGGTAAGTTTGCCTCACTTCGGTTTCATCTTCCCACATTGCATCCTTTTCTAAGTATCATTTCCATGCTACTTTCACCAATGGAATCATTTCCCCTATCTCGAACTTGGTGTTCCTAACCACTATCCTTAAGGGTTCGGCCTTAGCTTGAAGATTACTCTCTATTCCTATAGGTTCATATCCTAAAATGTGATCGGGACTCAGTTTGTACTTCCTGAGTTGTAAAACATGGAAAACATCATGCACATTGTCCATGTTAGGTGGTAATGCTATTCGATATGTCATATCCCAATCTTTTCTAGTACTTCATAAGGTCTTACATACCTCAGTCTAAGCTTTCTTGTTTTCCTAGTCCTCCTGAAACCGGTTGAAGGTGTAATCTTTAAGAATACGTGTTCCCTTTCCTGAAATTCTAATGGCCTTCTTCTCCTATCTGCATATTTCTTTTGCTATCCTGAGCTACCTTTAACCTTTGTGTAATCTTCCTAATGGCTTGTTGAATTAGATAAGGTCTTAACAATTATTTTTTGCTTACATACCAACATAATATAAACCTACATTTTCTCCTATATAACACCTTATAGGGTGCCATTTTAAGACTTTGGTGGAAAGAATTATTGTAGGTAAATTCTACAAAAGGTAAATGATTATCCTAGTTTCCCTTAAACTCCAAAATACAGGCTCTAAGCATATCTTCTAGAGTTTGGATAGTCCTTTTGGATTGTCCATCAGTTTGCGGGTGATAAGTAGTGCTAAACTTAAGTTTAGTTCCTAAGACTTGTTGTAAGGCTTGCCAAAGTTTTGAAGTAAACCTAGGATCCCTATCCAAAATAATACTTCTAGGTATCCTATGGAGTCTCACGATCTCCTTTATATAGATTTGTGCTAGCTACTTAAGAGAATAATTCAACCCAATAGGAAGAAAATAAGCCGACTTAGTAAGTCGATCTACAATCACCCAAATGGTATCATTTCCACTAGTAGTTCTCAATAATCCTACTAGAAAATCCATGGTTACCTCATCCCATTTCCAAATTGGTAACTCTATAGGTTGTAATAATCCTATAGGTTTTTAGTGTTCTATTTTCACTCTTTGACATGTTAAACACTTAAGACACATATTCAGCAACTTCTCTTTTCATCCTATGCCACCAAAATTGAGTCTTTAAATCCTTATACATCTTTGAACCGGGATGAATGGAATATCTAGACTTATGGATTTCATCTAAGATCAATTTCTTAAGACTATTATCCTCAAGTACACAAAGTGTATTCTGATATTCAAGCAACCCCTTATCATTCACCCTAAAATCTCTCAACTCTTCGATTTGCATTTTATGCCTAATCTCTTTTAAATAATCATCTTGATCTTGTCCTTCTTTTATCCTTTGTTTCAAATTTGATTGCCACCTAAATCCTCAAAGTGCCATACATTTAGACTGTAGTTTGATCAAGTCACAAACATCTCTAAAATCCTCCAACAATTTGTAATCTTGGATCATCAACCTAGCCATGTGCCTGGACTTTCTACTTAAAGCATCAGCAACTACATTAGCCTTACTAGGATGGTACTTCAATTCACATTCATAATCCATTAGAAACTCCAACCACCTCATTTGTCTCATATTTAACTCCTTTTGATCAAACAAATACTTCAAACTCTTATGACAAGTAAAAACCTCAAAGTTCTCAACAAACAAATAATGTCTCCAAATTTTCAAGGCAAACACTACAGCAGCAAGTTCAAGATAATGGGTAGGTTAGTGTTCCTCATTAAGCCTTACTATCTAGAAGTATAAGCTACTACTCTACCTTGTTACATCAAAACATAACCCAACCCTTTCTTAGAAGCATCATTGTACACGATATATCTTTCTTTAGGATCAAGTATAACTAATCCAGAAGTAGTAATTAATCTTTCCTTCAATTCCTTAAAGCTCATTTAACAACTCTCGGTCCATATCCATTTCACTCCTTTACAGGTTAATCTAGTTAATTGCATAGCTATTTGGGAAAATCCTAAATAAACCTTCAATAATAGCCTACCAAACCTAGAAAAACTCCAACTTTAGATTGTTGGTACTTCCCATTTCAACACCGCTTTAACCTTCTTAGGATTTATAGCAACTCCATCACCGCTAATCACATGTCTTAAGAATCTCACCTCATATAGCCAAAAATCACACTTACTAAACTTAGCATATAATTGTTCATTCTTAAAGGTTTGCAATACTATCCTTAAATGCTCCTCATGTTCTCGCCCTATTCCTCGAATATATCAAAATATCATTTGTGAACACTATCACAAACCGATCAAGATAAGGTCTAAACACCATATTCATCAAATCCATAAATACTGCAGGTGCATTCGTTACTCTAAAAGGTATAACTACGTACTCGAAATAACCATATCTTGTCCTAAAAGCTGTTTTGGGAATATCCTTAGACTTAACCCTCAATTGATGGTATCCTGACCTAAAATCAATCTTAGAAAACATTGCAGCTCCTTGCAATTGATCTAGAAAATCATCTATCCTAGGCAAAGGATATTTTTTCTTAATGGTGACCTTGTTAAGTTGTCTATAGTCTATACATAACCTAAACGTTCCATCCTTCTTCTTGACAAATAAGACCGACGAACCCCAGGGTGAAACACTAGGCCTTATGTAACCCTTATCAAGTAATTCCTCTAACTGCATCTTAAGTTCTATCCGGTGCCATTCTATATGGAGGTTTGGATATTGGAGTGGTACCTAGTAAAGTTTCTATGAAAAATTCTATCTCTCTTTCGGGTGGTAAACTGGATATATCCTCAGGGAATACCTCAAGGAAATCTCAAACTATCAGGCTTTGGTTTAACTCCTTCTTCTCCTCCCTAACCTCAGTTAGGATAGCTAAGTACCCTATGCAACCTTGCCACACCATTTTCCTAGCTTATAGGGTTGAAATAAGCATCGAGGTAGGTTTCAATTTTGGTGAACAACTATGGATTGGGGGAAATATTATCTTATTATCCTTACAATCTACTACTGCTTGTTGTTCTCCTAACCAATCAACTTCTAGGATCAAATCTAAGTCTCTTATAGGTAAGCAAACTAGAGTATGATAGCTTAACCTATCTTGTACTTCTAATTCCACTAACTTACATCACTTACACACAAAAGCTTGCTGTTGGGGTTTCCACTAGCAATCTACATGTCATATCGGTTATTTCTAATCCCAATCTTCTAGCACATTCTATGAAATGAAAGAATGAGATGCTCTAGGGTCAAATAAAGCAAGTATGTCTTGACCAACTAATAGACACTTACTGAGAATGACGTTATCATCCTTTTGTGCCTCTGTTTGATTCAAGGAAAATACTCATCCTGGCGCCATTGGTTTCTTAGTGGCTCTTGGATTGTTCAACTCTGGACAAAACTTAGCTATGTGACCCTCCTTTCCACACTTAAAGCAATTATTAGTACCCATTTGACATGGCCTACCAGTATGAAGTCTCCTATACTTATTACACAATCCTTCCTCCCTAAGTTGACCCCCTACTTGCTTTCCTTTATTCGCCCAATATGGTTGCCTCCCAGCTCCAACTCCAGCTCCCATTCCCCGTTTATTACCCTTATTCTTCTCCATCTCCCTAAATCTCTTATAATTCTCGTATCTCCTCTTCTTCTCCAATTCTTCATTCTTACATATTTTCTCCGCAATCTTACTTTTTCTTACTAACTGGGAAAAGTTCTCTATTTCTAAGGTTGCTATCTTACCCCTCACATCAAGATTTAACCCTTGTTGGAACTTATTGGCCTTCCACCTATTGTCATAAAGGGTTTGCAAGTAGATAGAAAACCTTAAGATCTTGCTTAATGCTATCGGGAAAGTATCTCCTATAGAAAGCCTCCTTAAAACTCCTCCAATTCTCTTCTACCCCTCTAGTTGTAAGTAACCTTTCCATGCTCTACCACCAATACTTGGCTTCACCTTCTAACATATACACTGCCAACACCAACTTATCATTCTCCTTACATCCCACTACGCTAAAAATCTTTTTTAATTGCATCCACCTCTCATCTACGGTATACTCACAACTCCCTAAAAAACTAGGTGGGTTGGCTCTCCTAAAGTAGTCCATCAACGCCTTAACTTCTCTTAGCCTAGTTCCTCGTATTCAAGGCTTAACATGCTTCTTCTGCACCATTAATTTGTGTCGCATCATTAGTAACAACATTGGTAGCCACCATTGCAGCTTCTACAGTCACATTTTAGGTATCTACTTGTTCCCTTATTACTCCTAGATACACCCTCTAGTGTATTAAGTATGCCTTCCAGGAGTTCATTTTAGGATCTTTTCTTAAGAGCCATCCTAGAATGCACACATAATTACACCTTTATATTAATTTCTAGAATGAGATATCTTAACATCCTAGTATGTCATGCTCCTTTCCTTTTTTTTCTTTTTTTTTTATATGCATGCATGTCATGATCCTTTTATTATGCATGTTATGTTCATTTCCTTTATTAAGCATAACTATGCATAACTATGCATGTTATGTTCATTTCCTTTTATTATGCATGTCATGTTCCTTTCCTTCTACTATGCATGCAACATTTAACATTTTCTTTTTTTTCATTTCCTTTTCTTTTTACATGCCATAATTAGCATGTCCTTTCCTTTCTTTTTCATACAACATCAAACACTTCCTTTCCTCATCATATGGCATATATATGAAACACATAAACACATATATATGCAAAACATATAACATGAAACACCTTGTCATATCAACAATTTGTAAACAATACTTCATGTAATAAGCAAACAATAGGCAAACAATGTTTCATGTAATAGGCATAACATCAAACAAAGAGTTCACAATCAAACCTTTAGAGGAAGTGGTATGTATGAAACCTTGGCAAATTGTCCTCGAACTCCTCATCCTAGCTTTTGCCCAAACCATTGCTCTGATACCATAAATATGATGCCTTACTTCCTTAATCCTATACGTAATTTAATTAGCATCTTAATGCCTAAACTAATTAGTAATTACTCCTTAATTACCAAAGAGACTAAAGCTTCTTTTATACCTTTAAATTTTTTAACTGACCTAGACAATTACTCTACCAAAATTTTTCTTTTTCTTTTTAATCTTCTAGGACCGAATTCATTAAATCAAATTACCAAGTTTACTTCCATCTTTTACTTTGGCCGAATTCAACTACTTTTAAAGAAGTGATATTTTATTCTTTACTTGTTATAAGAGAACATGTTATATCAATTTTCTTTTTAATTAATTAACCTTCTTAATGATACTTATTACAAGGCACACTTTAACAAATTTTTCTTATTTAATTTGCCTTTTTCAAAACTTGTATTTTATGACTTGGTATTCCTAGTAGGATTTTTCATTAAGCCTTTAACTTAATTAATTCATAGACTTTGGATTTCATTAAATCTCAATCTATTAACCAATTTAATTCATATTCACCACTTTGATTAATTCATATTCCTATTTCCTTATTAATTTCCCTTGTTACACTCTTGATTCTTTCATCTATTTTCTTAGCTATAACTTATTAGACCAAAATTACTTCTTTTTACCCCCTTTTTATTTCTTACTTGTTATAATTTTATGTCTAATTACCTATTAATACTAATATTGATTTTCTTACCCAATTTTAGACTTTTATGGCTGATTAGTACTAGACATCTTAACCAATTCTTTCTATCTTGTACTTTACCATTTGTTTCATTTGTCTTATGTTAATTATCATCTTTTCTTCTTGCCTTAACCTAAGTTGACACTTTCTTTGCCTAAAGTCTACTTAGTTGAATTGGACACCTCCTTTTCCTAGGAAATTCTTCTTGACCGATTTTACCATATGGACAATTAAGACTTACTACATAGTCTTTTATTTCATTTATTTACATGATACATTTTATTTTCATGGACTTTATATTGAGTTTGGACCAGAAGGAAACTATTACAAGTATTTTACAAATTTATTTTAAACAACTAAGTTAAGTCCAAACTAGATATATATTTATACATTTTGGCCATCACTAGATTTTCCTTTGAACCTCTTAGAACCTAACGACCATAACTCAAAATTACTAGGCCATCTTTCCACTTAGGTAAGCAAAATCACACAAATGGCAGTCAGAGGGCTATCCTCATCCCCCCCTCTTTGTACCACCAGTTCACAATTTGCCACCTTTTAGTAACAAACACAATGCCCTCCTCCAAAGAAGAGCAAAATACATAGAAACTTTAAACTATAAACACCTCCATAAAGCTTAGTTATCCTGCACATCAAGATGAAAGAAAAGTGAGTTGAACCTTAATAAGTATTCACACATAGCAATGAAAGTTATAGTGATTGAAGTTTTAGAAATATAGGAATATGCAAATGCAAGATTCATTCTTTTCCTCTTTTCCACTCCTTAGTAACCATTCTTGAACGATTCACGTAAACTCGAGGCTGCCTTACAAGGGTTTCGATGTACCGTGGATACCAACCTCTCGTATACATGGCACCACTTCTTAATAGTAGGATCCATACTATGGTTTGGACATCATTCTTGGATGCCAAGGAACTTCGGCCAACATGAACTTAAGACAAGTTACTAGAATTATTATCCTTTTCATTTTCCTTTAAATTTCCCAAAAATGGAATCCTTTTCATCATTTTCATTTCACAAAGATATGCATGAATACTTGCCTAATACCCTTAGCCTTTTTTTTTTCTTTTTTTTTTTTTCATACGCCTCCTCTTCTTGGTTTTTCTCTTTCTCCTTCCTTGTTTCGGTTTTCCTCGTCCTTTCTTTCCTCCTACGGTTTTGCTTTTTCCTCCTTTGGCTCACGTTTTTCTTATTTTTAGTTTTCCTTCTTTCTGAATTTGGTTTACGATTTTGCTTTACTTTTCTTATAAGTTACGGTTAGGTTTTTTAGTGTGTGATTGTGTTTTAGGACTTGTCTTCTAGCTTGGTGTGGGTTTACAATCAACAAGGAATGTGTGTATGTTAATGGTGCATAGCTGGTTTGATATAGGAGTTTAATTCCTTTGGCTCTTCATTAATGAATGCTAATCATTTCTACTTTACATCCTCCACTAGTTTTTCTCTAAGTTGACACTCTCTTTTACACTTGGCTATCTTCTCTTAATTCACTCATAGATTACCTACACTTGGCTTGCCACCTATTCCAACATGTTATTACACCTCACCCCTTGCATTTAATGTAAACTTTCCACTTATTCCCACATGTTATAACACCTCACCCTTGCATTTAATGTAAACTTTCCTCCTATTTCCACATGTTATAATACCTCACCCTTGCATTTAATGTAAACTTTCTACTTATGTATTTCTAATTAATGCATTCACACCCTTCTTTCTTCATCCCCACAATTTTGGTAACCTAGTCTTCCTAGTTTGGTTATTTCTTGTTTCATTCTAATCATTCCTTAACTATATAGTTCCATTGTAACATGTTTCCATAATTGGAAGTTGTGATGTCATGGTGATGCAATGATGATGTCATAATGATGTCTCTATCTTTCAATCCTAATTAAGCTAACTAAATGATAATGTTATCATGATGTCATTGTATGATGTCATGATAATGTCATACTTTCCATTTTTTGAAAATTTATCATACTTTTCATATTTAGAAATTTACCTTAAGATTTCCTAAACTAAATAATGAATGCATGAAAATTTCTACCGAATTCATGTATTAAACTAATTTCCTAACACTTACAAGTAATGCTTCCATATTTGTAAAGTAAAGATTACATCTGCCATTTCAAGATCATGGGTAGGGTAGGGTAGTTCACCTCATACTTCTTTAGCTACCTCGAAGCATATGCTACTACTTTACCATCCTATATCAAAACAGAACCAAGTCCAATACAAGAAGCATCCACAAAACATAATGTACTTACCCGTACTAGAGGGAAGTATAAGAATAAAAGATGAGGTCAAACAAGTTTCTAACTTTTGAAAGCTTTCCTCACAAGCCTCGGACCACACAAACTTAACTCATTTATGAGTTAATCGAGTCAAAAGAGAAGTAATATGAGAGAAATTCTCAATGAACCTTCTATAATAACCAGCCAAACCCAGAAAACTTTGAGTTTCAGAAACAATTATTAGTTAAGGCCAGTTTTGAACTGCTTTTAGCTTTTTAGGAAGTCACCCAAATTATTTCCTTAGAAATTATATCCCAGAAAAATCACCTGATTCAACCAAAATTCACACTTAGAGAATTTAGCATAAAGCTTATTCACTCTAAGTTTCTGCAATAAAATGTGAAGATGCTACTCATTCTCCTCCTTGCTACTAGAATATACCAGAATATCATCAATGAAAACAATGACTAAATTGGTCCAAGAAAGGTTTAAACACCTGATTCATCAAGTCCATGAACACTGCAGGAGCATTAGTAAACGCAAAAGACATAACCAAAAACTCGTAATGTCCATACTGAGTACGAAAAGCAATCTTTAGAATATCTTCCTTATTAATTTGAAGTTGATGACACCCAAAAGAAGATCAATTTTGGAAAAATATTGAGCTCCCTGCAACTAATCAAATAAGTCATCAATCCTAGGAATAGGGTACTTATTTTTAACAATGACCTTATTTAACTGTTGGTAGTCAATACATAGTTTAAACAAGCCATCCTTCTATTTAACTAGAAAGAACAAGAGCATCCCAAGGATATGAACTGGGACAAATGAATCCTTTATCTAGCAAATCATGCTACTGCACCTTCAACTCTCTTCAGTTCATTAGGAGCCATCTTATAGGGGGAATAGAAATTGGTTGAGTACTAAGTAACAACTCAATACCGAACTCTATCTCCCAATTAAGAGGAAGCCCAGGAAGCTCTTTATGAAATACATCAGAAAAACTACAGGAATATGATCTAAATGAGGACACTCCAACTGAGTATCTCTGACAAAAGCTAAATAAGCCTACTGCTTCTTCCTGATAAGTCGTCTAAACTGAATAGCTGAAATCAGATTATGAAGAACTTCACTTCGATCCCCTTGAAAAATAAAAGTCGGCTTCTCAAGAATATTGAACTTAACACTTTTGTTGCTATAATCTACCACAACATTATGGTTAGACAACCAATCCATGCCTAGAATCACATCATACTCTAGTATATCTAATATGATTAAGTTCACTAAATAGATATCATCACCCATAAAAACCTCACAAGAAGGTATATGCTGGTCTATTAAAATAATTTCCCCTAACGAAGTCGAAACTGCTAAGGATATCCCTAAGAGGCTTAAATGCCTTCTTAACATAAGAAGCAAAGTATGACAATATAAAAGAATAAGTAGCTCCAGGATCAAATAATACTTTGCACCAACTTAGCAAACAGATAAATTACCCAATACCACGGCATTAGAGGCATGTGCCTCATGAGTTGTTAGAGCATAAACCCTAGTCCTAACCCTTGCCTGCTTGTGATGAACCTTTATAAATACCACCACAACTTCCTTGAGGCCTTATAGGTGTTACAAGCAATGGAAGTCTACCCTTGACTGGTGAAGATGTCCCAGCTAGAGCAGACTGACCTCTCAACAACAGATAGTCTCTGATATGATGATCCATTGTTCCACATTTAAAACATGCACCTGTCCCTAATCTATATTATTCCGTATGCTGATTACCACAAGTAAAACATACAGGAAACTCATATAATCGGGGTCTGTTAGATGATACTCCTTATGACTGAGCTCCTGAACTCCACCTTATTTGATTTCTACCTGACTAAAAACCTCCTTTGAATGAACCCTGCCTGAAGGTAGATTCACCCCTATGTTTACGAGAACTACCAGCCTTAGAAGTCGAAGGACTCTCTTGTCTCGCCTTCTCATGACTCTCCCATTCTAACCGTCTCTCCACAACTCAGGTCTCTGATCAATAACCAATATCAATGGTCTTAATATAAGTAGTAGTGTCCATCATGAACACTAATCTAAATAAATAATCCCTCAAGCCATGCACAAATTTCTTCACTCACATCTGCTCCGTATCTACCAAATGTAGGGTAAAATGGGAGAGTCTAGTAAATACGGTCTCATACTCTGCCATTGACATCCCTCTATTTAGACTAATTGCTTAAAATCTCGAACATGCTTATCTTGAACACTCTTAGGTAAAAAGTGATCCATAAAAGCTATACTGAACTTAGGTCACACTAGTGGAATAGGCTCTGTACCAACATCTTATACCAATCATAAGCCATATCATGTAACTGATAGCTAACTAGCTCAACAGCACGAAAAGGATCACATCTCAAAGTTATACACAATTTATATGACTCCTCTAAGAAAGCATAAGAATCCCTGAGTCAGGTCCACCCCTGAAAATCTCAGGTGCTGCATCTTTCTAAAATAATGAAGTGTCATAAATACCCCCCGATCCTGCTGAATAGGGAACTGGAAGGATTGCCTGTTGTTAAGGCTAATTAAGGGGAACTACTAGTGGCCACGGCTAGGCCTTGATACTGTTGGGCCAACGGTCCTCTGGACATGGTTTAATCTCTGTACCAGTTGCTCTATATAAGGACTAGGCTGCCTGAAATGGTTCAACAACCCTGCCTCTGCCTCTATTGCATCCTCATCGACCCCTTCCTTTAACTCTCGGTGCCTGAGGACTGGTAGATCCTTGATCAAAGCCAACCTCTTGTTACCCCCCTCAGCCAGCAACACGGCCGCTACGTTGTATTTTATCTAGAATAAATACACATAAGTTCAATATACATTTATAAGGTACAACGAAGAACAGTGCGTTAATTAAATCAGAACTTGAAGTTTCAGGACGAATGAAACGTATTACTAAGTCCACATACGCCCCGGGTAACTTACGTACACAAAGCAATAACATCTTGTACTTACAGTCACAGACCTCTAAACCATGCTCTGATACCAATTTGTCACACCTTCAAATAAAGATATGACTAGCTAGAGGAGAGAATGATCAAATGCCCGTAACCCTGAATACTCAATTACGATGCACAACTAACTCTTAAAAAGATTATAGTTAAGACTAAAAAAAACTCTACTAAAAAAAAAAAAAAATTTGTCAAGATGGTTCTTACATAAGATATTTACTGAAAATCTGGCAGAAATTTCCTGTAAGGTGGAACGTGCCACATAAGATGTGTAATTACTACTGTTTACAATTTACTAATTGTCACACCCCCCTCACAGAGGCATGATTGGCCAGAAGATTGGATGACCAACCCTCCGTAACCTTGACTTATCACTACTAAACACACATGATTCTCGAAACAATTATATTTGAAACCAAGAAGATATTTAATTAATTAATGTTTAAATATAGATTTGTTATCGAACACATAACATTTACTAAAAATTTTGGCAGAGGTCCCCTACAATGTGGAACATGCTTAAAATACAAACAAATAATTCATGGTTACATTCAACTAGGTAACAACCAAGACAATATAATTAAGGAGCTTCGCTCAGATAAAATTATCAACAATAGCAAACTGATTTTTTTTTAGTGTTATACAAACAACTCATAATAACCCAAGACCCTAATTGTGACTGTAACTTTTCATCATTTGGTTTCAAGTATGAGATCCTGAAAAGTACCTTACCGTACTCTGTTAGCAGGTCATGAATTCAGCAACGCCATATATTGAATTCCTATTACTAAGAAAAATTCCACAAAGAGAGGGATGAATCCTACAGACTCCGTGAGTGGAAAATCGTACCTAAATGATACTAGCATCACTCAACACAAGTATAGCATATATAATTAACTAATATCAACATATCACATGTTCCAAAACTAATAAGATTACACATACACAGTTATAGAAACATAAAACTTAGCAAGCATCGTTCAAGTAATACTCTGTATAATCTAGTCAACGCAATTAAAGCAATTAAGCATATAAAGCAAACAAAAGGCCAACAAAGTAACTTAGCCCCGCACAACAGTATCTCCCCTTACTAGCCATTTACGCTCTCGCACAACAGGTTAATTCTCCTTACACAATCCATCCGATCGGAGCTGAGCACTCAATTCTTTTAAAACAATTCAGAGTCAGAATATCTCATATCAGAATATTAAATCACAATATCCTAGGTGCACTTGTATTTTAATTTCATAAGTAAAAATCATTTCTCAAAAAATTTTACTTTGTTGGCCCTTATCAACTACAAACAATATCAAGTAACAAACATACTTTGAATGATTAAATTCACATAAATCATTTCACATAATTCACTCACTAAAACATTGTACTTGCACATTTATTTAAATATACATACAACTAACACATAATAATCTAGCCCCTAACGGCAACAATTAACCACTCACCTTTAAACGATCTCATTTGTCACTTACGATTACGTTCACATGTGTTGTTGATTCAACCACGCTTTCCGAAGCTAGAATTACATTTTCCAATTCATAAAATCAACATTTGGTATAGATAGGTTTGTTTATGAAAATTTTATATTAAGCCATTACATGTCAAGTAGTATAAATTGTACTTTATGGGGTAAGGTTGATAATAAAGAGACATTTTAGATGTTTTGACACTGCATAGGGTAGAAATAAACAATTAGAAAAGATATAAAAAACTAGTGTGTTAGAGATGTTGAAACTGTCCAAACTTTGGGTTTGGACCAGTGTTCACTCTAATAGTCATATCTTCCTCTAGAAAATTTCAAATTCAATTTCGTAAAATTTATTAAATACTAAACACATGTAGCTCTATAATGGTGTATCATTTGTAATTTTTGGATATGTATATCAATACAGTTTATTCTTTAAAGTTGCATCAAATTCTGCAAAATACAAGATTTTGATAATTTTGACCTTACCATAGTTATGTAAACATAACTTTCTCTAGGAAAAAGAAAATTCAATTCGGTTTGTTGGATTTATTAATAGACAAGCATATATTTCTAGATAGGTATCATATGTATTATTTGGATGTGTATATTAGTACAGTTAATTATTTAAAATTTACTCCTTCTTGACATTTCACAATCTCCTTGGATACATGTTTATTTTCACTTACATACTTAATCAAATTTAATAAAACCAAGTTGAAACATTACCTTTAGGAAGTTATCTATCTTTCTTATTTAGAAATTTTTCCTAAAATTAGTTATAACTAGTTTTCTTGTAGGCATTTTATCAAACACCTTGAATGTATGATTTCCTTCTATTGAAGTGTATGTGTGCACATAAATATATACTACCCTAATTTAATCAATACATTTTATCAGTTCAACAATCATTACAACAATTCTCATGTTATACGTCCATCAATACAATATTAGTACCTATTGAAGCATTTATTTATTTGTAATAAAATTGACAACCTGACAAACTTCATTATATATCAAACCAAAGATTAAGAAAAATGTTATTAACATTGTTTGTTTTCTCATATAATCAAATAACATAATTTTTAATAAAAGTGCATGAAGAAATTTTAACCACACGTACTAATATAATATTACCTTGCAAAGCTCTCCATGGATTCTTGATTATTCCATTTATATATTCATTGTCCTAGTACCAACTAGTTTTAAATTGTTAGTTATTGTCATCATAACACAAGTGGACAGACAATCATACTTTAGCTCAAGTTCTTTATTCAATGATTCAAGCTTATATGTAAATTCATAAAGTTTACATAAAAGATACCCACTTCCTATCACACCTGTTGTAACAAAAAGCTTCCTTCTATGCCTTGTCCAAAAATCCCTTATAGAAAACATTTTGTTGCTAGCTTAGTGGGACAAGCTAAGGCAAAGAAGCAGTAGGTCTTGTAGTTGATATGATATGGCAAAAGAAGATGGTTGGTTGGACACTTCTACTAGCTGGACCTCCTAGCTTCAAACAAACCATTGTACACAAGAATAAAACAACCAAGCTACTGTTCCTAGGACTACGCGACCACCTACATTCTCCATGGCCTGACATAAGTGAGTTGGCTGGCAACAAGTACCAAGTGCAAACCAAAAACCAAAGCTTAAGCAAGGCTGTAACACCCTCTTTCCTTAATCCTTCACTTAGTCTACGAATGAACTCTTAAGCTAATTTAATTGGTAATTAGACTCTTAAGCCAATTTAATTGGTAATACTTTTATTACATGTATTTCTAGCATCTTTATTTTCTTTCTACGGTGATACTTGTATAATTTTCCTTGGACTTTCTTTTTATTTTGCTTTACACGAATTATTACTTAGGCCAATTGGTCCTATATTCTTTACACAATGCATCCTAAAAGACATCCTACCATTTTATTTCAATGCTTAAATTAATTTGTAATTACTCCTTAATTATCCAAGAGACTAAAACCTTCCTTTTATTCCTTTTCTTCTTGAACTACCCTAGACCATTTCTCCACCAACTTTCCTTAAACCATTTACCAAGTTCATTCCATATTCTTCCTTGGCCGAATCCAACCACTTCTATTTAAGTGATGTTTTATTCTTTATTGTTACAAAAAGACATGTTACCTAAGCTTTCATTTAATTAGTCTCCTTAATATTACTTATTACAAGAAATACTTTAATTAATTTCCTTAATTAATATAATACCATCAAGACTTAGCTCCTTCAATTAGATTACCAATTAAATTACCATTTATTCTTCTAACTTGATTTAATTTTTAACTTGTCAACTTAACTAAAATCAGTTAGACATTTAATAGACCAAATCACTTCTTTTTACCTTCTTTTCAATATTTACTCATTATGAATTCATATCTGACTACCTATTAAGTCTACCAATGATCTTTCTTTATCCAATTCTAGACTTTTATGGCCTATTAGTACTATACCATTTAACCATTTAACCATTTCTTCCTATCTTATATTCTATAATTGACTCTTTCTTTCTCTTAAGAAATTGTCCAACTAAATTGAACACAAAGGTTTCAAAGTTAATATTACACCTATTTACTTATACAATAGTCAATTTTAGCAATACTAGACTTCCTTTCAAAACTACTACCATTGCTAGGTAGACATGTTAAGAACACATCATAACTTTATACAAAAGCAACCCCATACTACATAATCGTATTTCAACCCAAATACTTATATGTTTTCCAAACAAGATCCACTTGCCATCTTTTCTCATTACACAGACCATGACTTTCTCCATGGAAAACAATACACATCTATGGTACTAATTAATTTGCACATCAAGATGAAGGAAAGTGAGTCGAACCTCAATAAGCATTCATACATAATAATGAAGGATTCTTGATGGCAGTTTTAGAAATATAGGAATATGCAATGCAAATTAGCCTTTTTCCTCATTTCCTTTAAGTATCCTAAAAGGGATTCATTTTCCTCACTTCCATTTCATATGCATGAAAAATATAAGAGTAGCGAAGAATGTAAGAGTAACAAGGAAATAGCTTTCAAAGCAAGAATAAAATAAAACAGAAATGCACGAATACTTGCCTAATACCCATAGTTTTATTTTCTTTCTTTCTTTCTTTCTTTCTTCTTTTTCTCCTACGCATCCTTCTTCCTATTTCCTCTATGTTTTCTCCTTCTCCTACCTAGCTCACGGTTTTCCTTTTTCTTTTATTTCTTACTATTTCTCTCACTTTCTTTGTTTTCTTACTTTTTCTCTCACTTTCTCTACTTTCTTACTTTCTCTCACTTTACTTTTCCTTTTCCTATGCCTTTTTCTGTCACTACCTCCCCTCTCCTATTTATAGTGCATGTCCAAGGTTTAGGATTTAAGAGAAAATTTTGTTTCCTATTTTACCCTTTTGTTTCTCTAAAATTAAAACTACCTACTTGTCATTATCTAAATTAACATGTGCATTTTCTTCCTAACACTTTCTCTTCCTCTTATCTAGCCACCTTTCTATGTTAATTATTACTTGCCACCTTATGCCCTAACTTTCTTCCACATGCCCCCTAATTATTACAACTTTTCCACTTTTTTTCTCCTTCTTACAGCTAAGCCCCTTCATTAATTGCAAGTTGCCACACTTATTCTCCTTCTTACACATAGACCCCTTTATTAATTACAAATTGCCACACTTAATCTCCTTCTTACACCTAATTCATCACATTTCCTTTCCTAACAATTAACCTATATTTTATTATTTTCTCTTCTTCTTTCAACACCAGCATGTGGCATTTTTCCATCTTTGTTCCAACGCCTACATGTGTCCATATTTTTATATATGTATATACATGTATGTATATGTATATATGTTCATGTACTTATACATATTTTATACGTATACACTACTCCTATACTAATACGTATCCTATACATATTTATATATATATATATATACTATTCTTATACTAATACGTATCATATCCATATTCTATACATACATGTACTATTCCTATACATGAAATAATATGTAATTAAATTTTAATCCTATTTAACTCATAAGATAATTATTTATCCTACAATTAATTTAGGTCTTAATTTTGGGGGTGTTACAAAGGCAGCCTACCAGATCTAAAACGAAAGAAGGAGGAAAGCTCATGGTTTGCTAGAATGAATTCAATTCCAAACAAGAGGAAGAAAAAGGGAGCTGAACTCCAACACAAGCATGGAGATTCTCGGCCACAAGAAGGAAGGAAGTTTCCCGAAGCAAGAAGAAAGAAAATAGGGGAAGCTTCTTGAACTCAGGAGGCAGAGCACATACAAGAAAAAAGATAGGCGATGTTGGAAAGAAAAAAAATTAAAAATAAAACAAGGCCTAATATTTTAGTCAAAGTCTACTTTTAAAAATATTTGTGGTGTAAAACTTATTCTAGATATATATATATATATATATATGAATGTATGTATATGTGTATATATTTTATAATCGTTTTCTACTTTATTTGTTTATTTATTTGTTTATCTTGTTGTACACAACAAAAGACTTGACTCAATTTTATTTCAAGTTTCAATTCAACCAATGGTGTGGCGAAAGTATATTTTCCTATTTACATATATATATTATTTATTTATTTTAATTCTACTATTGTTTTACCTATATACAAAATTAATACACAAAATTTCTAAAACAATTTACCAACGTATCAGTTGTAACATATTCAATTGTATTATTATTTAACTATTTGGTTTATTTTATAATGAAAATTTACATATTACGTTTTAAACTCGACTTTATGATATCAGGCTTATAACACTAATAAACTATAATATCACAATATACAGTGGAGCTCTGCTCCAAACCACATTAAATTAGCACAGTTACTTCAACATATTTGCAATAATGCACAAAGCATTAGGTGACTGCAAGTGTCATCCTATCAGCTTCAAGTATTCAAATCTGATATACCTTGACGTAGCAATGTCAGTAGGTAGCAGGTACTAGTAAGACAATATGTGTCTTCCTAATACTAAAAAAAACAACAAAAGAAAGAGTGAGACACAAAGACTTAGTGAGCAAATCATGTACCCTGTGAGTACCAACATCACACAACACATAGCACACGTCTATTACTAATCAATCATCTGTCTAATGTAACTAAACACGTACGTAATTGTAACTATCAAACAAGCATGATTAACATCTTTCACAACATATATGTATCAATTACAGCATTTAAAATTCACAATTCCAAATGAACAGTCAAAGCATCCAAAGCAAACAAAGGGCCAATGAGTAACTCAAGCCTGCACAACAAATTAATTTTCGTTCATAATCCATCTCACCAGGGCTGAGCATTCAATTCTTTTAAAACATTTATTAGAATTAAAATATCTTAGAATTTTAGATCAAAATATCCTCGATGCACCTAAATTTCACTTTTAGAAATGAAATCGTTTCTCATAAAAAGCCCTTATCAACCACAAACAATATATACTTAACATCCTATTTGAAAACTAGCTTCTTTTCAACCATTTTACTGAATATTTTAAAATAAGGTTAATTACTTCCATTATTCAAGAACTCAAATTTTATAGTTTAAAATTAATTTATTAAATTTTCACATCTTCTAATTTATACTAATGAGACTTATGCAAATCCACTTTTATGTATACATTGATATTTGCATTCCTTTAAATATTTTATCACACCACTAGCATGTATATTTCATTCTATTTTATTGGTATGAGATATTTGTACACATATACCTTAATATGAAAGTCACAATTCCAACTATTTCATCATATTTACTTGTCAATCATAAAACTTCACTTACCTTAATTACTTAAAATAAACAAACAACTTAAATTACATCTTTCTTTCAAGAATACTACTACATTTCAACTATGATTTCCAATTTACTTAATCCTCTGCTACGGTTTATGTGTTTTCCGAACTCTTACTTATCCCTTTTTATTAACTTAAATAGTTCCTAATTTACTTTACTAATCATTAAATATTACAAAAAACCTCCTAATCCTCTCACTCCATACTCGGCTTAAATTAAATTATAAGTAAATTTACTTAATAAACTTTCTTACCACTTGACACTTAAGTTATTTGGCAGCCAAACTACTTCCAACTATACTAAGGGAAAGGCTCATATTGGCAGCCAAACTACTTCCAACTATTCTAAGGGAAAGGCTCATATTGACAAGAAAACCCACACAAATTGAAGAATTGCAGCAGCGCTAGCCTAGTCCCCTACAGTAAGACCTCTGACTTCACTTGTGGCAGCTATAGAAGCTACTATGGCTGGGCAGCAATGTCAGAACATAGGAGTACCCAGCTACTAATGAACCCAGGCAGGTTTGTCAACTCGCACACCACAACATCCAGCCACCAACTTACCGTCAACGTCCATAACAATAATCCCCCAACCAACCTACTCCTCAAACTAAATTAGAAACCCCATGTTCAAGACTAGAACCAGCCCCAACAAAGCTGCTACTATATGCAAGGCAGCCAAGACCATACCCAAAAAGAGAGATTTGCAGGAACTTGCTCACCTAGCAAGTAGAAGATACCAACAAGGCTAGTACTGCAAGAGTAAAGGGGGAAGAAGTGTTGGTTACCATTCACACTTCACCGGCCAAAACAGGAGGATTAAGGACTGACATGACCAACACCAAAAATAGGGGTAGCAATCCTTGAAGAATTAAGTTGGTGGGCATATGGAAAAACGATAAAGAAGCTAACAAAATATCAACTAATGCCAATAATATATTAATATAATTTCATGGCTTAGATTCACTTCCAAGTAAAAATTTATTCTAAGGCTATATATATATATATATATATATACACTAATTTCAATTGTAAGAAAATTCTCATGCCCAAGTAAATATATTTTTATGAAAATTTTCTAAATATATTTTTATATCCAATTATTCCTTTATTTTAATTTGTCTATGAAAATTTATGATTTACATGATCGCAATAGATTACGTACAACATCCTACATATATGTTAGATGATTGGGTTATAACATTTTTTTCTTTCACTTTCTCATGATATGAAGAAATTATATGTAATTGATTTTTTATCAAAATCATAATTTTAGTAATGATGTTTAAGTTAGTATGAATTGTCAATATCATAATTTTGTACAATTTGTTTAGCTTTAGTATGAATTTTTGGGTTTTCGTAAACTCATGAATAATATATGTATCTAAATTGATTCAGGTAGGCTTCATGGCCAAACTTGTGATGAATGAATAGTTGAATTGATCATTATAGGTCTATTGCAGTGAATTATGTATAGCAAGTATGAGTTTGTACTGAAATATGTCAATTTTATGTAAACAAATGTCAAAATTTCCATGTTTCCTAAGAATAGTGGAATTGGAAACTATTTTTATTTTCAGGATAATTTATGGCATAACGAAACACAAAGTTTTTATCCCAAAAATAAATGCTTGTAAATAACTATTTGAAAAAAATATGTCACATGGATATTTCTTATCACTCAAAACAAAAAGTCACCTAAAATTTATTGTTATAGTCTATAAAAATTATACTATTTTTTATTTTGATTCTAAAACAGTTATTAGAAAATTCTAATAAGATCTATTTAATTTTTTCTATTTTATCTTTCAGTATTTGATATTTTTTAAATTGAATTCTTAACCAACCTAACATAAAATGTATATGACACACAACACAATTAGTTGATATAATTAAGAATACCTAAAATAAATTTATGATCCAAGAAATATTTTTGTTTTCCAAAAAATAAAAAAAATTGAGTGTAATAAATTAAGAAAATAAATTTTGTTAGTGATTGAGTTAGTATCCATATAATTTTGTATTTCTTCCATTAATATTCATTCTTTACATCACCTCTTAAAAAAAAAAGCTAAGTAATTTTGTTAATTTTTATCTCAATTTAATGATTTTTAGTTATTAAGATTCAATTAAAACTAAAATCATGTGTCACCTGATTACAAAATATAATTTCTCAAAGACCCAAATAGAAAAACTATATATTTTGCGAAATAATAGAAAAACTATATGATTGGCAAATCAACCATATTCTTGTTTGAACCCTAATCTTTGCCACCTAAAGTCTGCTTGCCTTCTTCCTCCATTCTATCCTCTTCTGTGTCGAACACTCGAACACTCAAAAACACATACTCTCGAGTGACTCTCACGCCTTCAACCTCTGTCACTGTGTCTCTTCACTTCAATTACTGTCTTGCTATTGCAGTCCTATAGTCGAAGTCCCTCTTGCTTAGCGAATTGAATCTAGTTTCCGTCTTGGATTGGCTTGTGCACAACGATACTTCGGTGCTAAAGATTGTCGATATACTAATTTGAGGTCAGTTTGTGGCATTTTCAGTGTTGAATGTGGGTAGAATTGAATTGGGTTTAAATTTAGGGATTTAGGAATTGTGTTATTTGGTTAGATTTTTCTGATGATGGTTGGATTGTTTGCTTTCTTCATCAATTGTGACATGCATCTCAAATCTCTTTTCTTTCTGGGAAAATTTCTCACCCCTTACTTTCTCATCTACTTTTCAGAAATTTAACCTAGCTCAATGACATACCTCTTAACCTCATGTTACATTAGAAAATCGGTTTTCACATCAACGCCCCCAACAGATTTACTCTCTCCTGTTCCTAAGCCTATTTGCTTCATCTTAAATAAAGAGAAACCTTGTAAATGGAATTGGGTAGTTGGCTTTCATTCCCTTCTTAGCCTCATGTATAATTGTTTATTATTCCGTTTGATACTCGTCGGATTCTGCAAAAGTTTGGAGCTCTGAAAATTTTGGGAGTTAGGTTTAGTTTTCGGGGAGAAGAGTGAGATAGTGGTATTCTTACTTTCCTCACCTAACCAACCAGAAAAGCAGGCAACACCACCAAGCTTACAACTGCTCCATGAGTCCAAACAGGATGAACAATTTCACACAATAGGGTTGGAATGAAAAATGAATATAGTGAGACATTTGTCAGTGTACAATGTACAGTGAGACCACACCTTACAATCTGAAAACCCGGGCTTAGTATATTTTAGTAGATAATTTTCGATTATGGCTTGTTGATGAAAAACGATTTCTTAATTGATTACAGTCTGAAATTTGTTCCTTGTTAATTTTAAATTTTGTCATTCTCCGAATCATATCTGGCTGATCCTTGTTTTCTGCTTGTCAAGGTGGATTGCTTATCCTCATTCTTTTGTTTCTGCTTGGATTGCTTATCCTCCTTGAGCTGTTCTCTTCTCATTCCGTAGATAATCTTTCTTTTTCATTCAATAGTAAAAGAGAAGAGTATAAATCATCAAACTCAATCATCTAGTTCGACCAAGAGACAAGGCTATGATAATTTTGGGTGTTACAAGTACTGACTCATTTTTGTATTGATATTCTCATAATAGATACAGCAAACCAGATATAGCATAAATTACTTGTACCAAGATGACTAAACCTCAATCATATTATAATCATCATACAACTGTAAAATTTAAATTCCTTGAAAATTGTCCAAACTCCAAATAGAGAAAATAATGATAATAAGAGAACAAGAGTTGATTACGCTTCCATTGATTGGTCAGGTTAATCTCTTTGGCCTCCTTCTAACTCCCTGGGTTTCCTTTCTTTCATTGGTTATATTCTTTTTCTTCAAAGCCTTCTTATGTACTCATTGTTCATAATTAGCCATAACAGCCTTGCGTGCCTGAAATAGGTTCATCGCCTTGTCAGTCTCTTTTATTGCAGGGCTATGTTTTACTGAATCGTTTTACATTCTATTACTATCGTTTAGATAGAAGTAGTACAAATTCATGAAGCATTGACATAGATGTTGTTTCTCTTCATCCTCTGGGATGATTGTATGCTATTCAATTTAAAATTCAACTTATGGGGTCAAGGAAATTGAAAGTGAAATATGGTTTCTTGGTTTTACAGATGAGAGTTAAAAAGCAGAAGCGTCACCGGAGGACTGTGACGTTCTACTCTGCTTGCTTTGGGTTTCGGAAGCCATATAAGGTCCTATGTGATGGGACTTTTATCCATCACGTTCTTGTCAATCGAATCACCCCTGCTGACAAAGCCCTCACAAATCTTCTTGGTGCCACTGTCAAGCTCTTCACGACCAGGTTTTTTATTTCTCCCTTGTCTCTTTCTCTCTTAATTAGCTTTGATGTTTTTGGGTGTCACTTTAATCATGCCTTTCAATTAATATCCAAACTGGAATGCCCATTGACTATTTGTATAACCTAATTTGGCTATTTGTGGGTGGGTCAACTGGAGGGGTTGCAGCTGTGTTCTTGCGGAATTGAAACGGCTTGGTGCAGCATATTCCGAAGCTCTTGAGGCAGCTCATAAAATTATAACTGCAAGGTCTGCTTTCCTCAACTTCTTACTTCTCTCTGCTGCAAATGACATACATTAAACATCTGGTTTTAAGAGAAGATATTTAAGGCCTGTAATGTGGCATGTCTCTCAGGACTATATAGTTCATTTTGTAGAAAAAGAGGAAGAAGTAAATAGTTCACTTTTTTTCTTAAATTTGTTGTGGGGGTGATGGATGGGTAAGGGGGGACATATGTTGAAATCCGAAAGAAGAGTTGTGTTGACTGTTGATTAATGGGTCTTAACTTCCAGAATATAGTAATTTCTCATTTTTTATCCGTTGGAATTTTCAAAAATCATTTGATTGCTTACTTGGTATTCTTTTTGGCCATTGTTTACATGGTTCATAAAAAATAAAATATTTGTTCACTGGTCTTAAACATAAATTTTTCTTCCTGCTTGTGCTTGAACTCCATTATCAGATGTGATCATGAGAAGAGTAAGAGTGCTGATGCTTGCATTATGGATGTCATTGGAGAAAATAATTCCGAGCACTTTTTTGTTGCTACTCAGGACACTGACTTGAGGAAGAAATTTCAAGAGGTTGGTGTGCTTTGTCTTATGCTGGATGCCATTTTTTTGGTCCCCTCCTATTTCCCTGATATTGGAACTGTTGAATACTGCCTTCATAATTGATAGCAAGTGTCCTTTTTGAATTAATCCCCAGTTCTTTTCAAATGTGTTGTTCTTGGTAAGATACTCATTAATGTGGGATTATGTTCTAATTTAGAATCCCAAAATATTTATAAATGGTTTTCACTTAATGTTTCAAATTTTCAATATTGTTGTAGTACAATTATTGTTTTATTTAATCCATGTGTCCATAGATACCAGGTGTGCCTCTCGTATTTGGTCTCAGAAATGCACTTCTCCTTGAATCTCCATCTGCTTTTCAACGGCAGTTTGCCCAAAATTTGGATAAAAAACGCTCTCAGATGCCTGGCTTGGAGTATAAGACATTAAAAAAGAAGGTAAAGAGGAGCACCAAAGATGACGAAGCAGTACACTCCTCTGATGAAATCATGGTTGTAGGAGATAAGTTCTTAGACATGCAGGATTTGACACAGATGCATACTGCAAAAAATCAAATGGACGGAAGGGATAAAGTTCAATTCAAGAGAAAGAAAGCAAAGGTCATAATCTCAAATTACTTTCAGTTTTGATTGTTTCTGTCTGCCTTTCATCATTGTTGACTAGTGACTACAAATTTATTATCATTTCTTTCTTCTTATTCTCCTTGTTTGTACTCTCTTTTTTCATTTCAAGTCTAAAGCTAATCCTAGACGTAGGCCTTTCTGAAACATGGAAATATTAAACTTTCAATAAGAGAATAAGATATTCTAAAATGCGCACTTGATGTTGCTGTTAAACAGGTAAAAGGTCTGTTTTTCCTGATGCTGTTGGTACCTCAGTTCATCATGTAGCAGTAACTTTACAAAGTTAAACATAATGCCCTAGTAGTTAATGTATGGAAACCAATATATATCTTGCTGATGAAGGCTAAACACATACACATAGTGTGTGTTTGTGGGTGTGTGTGTGGATAAACATTAAATTAATTGTTAATTAAATTTGAAATTGGACATTAGTTGACTCAAAAGTGATTATTTTATGTTTGTCTTACAATTCCTGTTAGTAGCTTTTTGGAACTTTATGTTTGACTCAAAATTGGACTTTATTTTGCAACTTTGCAGGGACCAAACCCACTTTCCTGCAAGAAGAAAAAACATCGTGAGAACCAAAATTCTGTGCCATTCAAGGTGACACTTTGAAATATTCGTTGTTTTCTTATGTTGCATATTTCCATTTTTAATTTTTCTTATAATTAGATAAATAGACAATAATTCTTTTTTCCATAATTGTGCTAAATTTTGGAAACAAAGGCCTTTCAGATGTGGATTTCAAGTTAGTTTATAGGGTAAATATGATTGTGGGGACAAAAGTTTGTGACTGAGACAACAAGGCTCTAAATTCCAAAACTAATTGTAAGTGTAAAAACGATTCCAAACTGTTGTTTTGTGAATCGTAACAATTCTTTGCATTGACTGTGAGGATAGCTGACTAGAGGAGAATTCAAGAGAGATCCTAGACTAAGAAAGGAAGAGAATTTTAGAATGTCATAAAAGGAATATTCCATAATTAATCTTCAATAATCCTACATCTAAGTGGATAGTTATGTATATAACATCCCCCTTGCATGGGAAAATCTTTTAAGTCCCTACGATACTAACATAAGGACCCTTAATTCCCAAGTGATCTTAATTAATCCTAATTAGCTGAAATCTCTAAATCACATTATTGATGAACTCTAATTATAAAAAACTAAAGGCTAGTTTGGTATATAGGAATAATTTTTCTAGATTCGGGACGAGAATTGGAATGAAAATGGAATATAATGATATTTCATTTCTATTGTTTGGTAGCGTAAGTAAATAATAGTCATTACATTATATTTATTTATTTGTTATGCGGTTTTCAGACATGAAATGACGTAAAAATTATACTAAAATGATAAAACTATCCCTAAATAAGTATAGTAATCAAAATATAATATAATTCATGAAATTTATATATTTCTTAGTTTATTGGGAATTTATTTTAAATTTGTATTTTATGTATTTATGTATTATTATTATTACGACTTATATTTATTTTATTATTTCCTATTCTTATCCTTATATTTATTTTTATTATTTATTAATATTTTATGTTAAATAAAGTAAAATAAGAAAAATGATTATGGACTTGATTGATATCTCAAAACCTATATCCATAAGCTTTATCTATAGTAATAATAACACATAGACTTCTATATCTAAATAATGTAAGACTATACAATACAATAGTATTATATTTCTTTAACACTCCCTTCAAGATAGAGCATATAATGTTCAATCTTGTATAAATACTTTCTACAATAATATTATATTCCTAACATTGTAGTTTAATATTAACTTTTTTTAAATTAATTAATTATTTATAATTATGTTGTTTCTATTATTTAATATGATATGAAGAGTATTTTTGTCATTTGACCAAACTAAATAATATTTATTTCTGTTATAATGTTATTTTATTTATCTACAACTCTATTTAATTATTTATTTTGTTATATAAAGGTGTTTTTATTATTTGATTGAATTAAAGTGATTCTATAAAAGTAAGAATAAGGGATTTCAACCTAGGTAGATTTGAGAATTCATACTTCTATGGAATAAAATGACTATAATGAAATGAGCATTTTAATACTAAATACATAAAAGAAAGAATAATCATTCTATAAAATCGTGCATGAAATGAAATAACTATTCACGTATACCAAATTAGACTTAAAATAATTAATTTTCTTTCTTTTTGTTCTAACATCTAATTCCAACTTGTCACATGGATCTCATGAATATAATCATCATATTTCCATCAATTGCTTCTCGTGTCAATATAAATGTACCTTCCATAGCGCACTCCTCTTTGCAACTTGCTTGTTGCATGGTTATTAAGATCCCATTAATCTCTACTTATATTGACTAATTGTACTCTCAGCAGCAGGATTCTTTCTCATTTCTATCTCCTATCCAGATGTTTCCCTCAACTCCTAGATTTTCAACAATTTGGAAAGTCATTGTCTTTTTCCTTGCAGAATTATTTTTGAAATATCTGTTTGTAAAGGGTTATACCATTTAGAATTGACTACTGCATATACTTTCTGTATATTTAGAATTGAAGCTGTCCCAGTTGCCATAAAGGCAAAATTTGGTATTTTTAGTAGTTGTCTTTTTCTAACCAAGATTAAGCTAGTTATCCCCCGCTTACCACGGTCCTATTATTGTACTTACCTCAGTAGTAGATTTGTATTTGGCAGTTTACCCGTATATCTTAAGAATTCATTTTTCTATTCATATCTTTTCTTTTATTATTGGCAGGAAATCAAGGATGGCGACAGCACTTCCAAGAGGAGTAGGAAACGGAAGAGGTCACACAGACGGCAAACACCAGCAGAAGCAAATAGTTAATAGGCTCCAGCAATTCGTATAGAATTAGTATCATTAGTATCTAAGACTTTGTGTTTAATTTGTATTTTGAAAAAATAGTCATGATAATTATTAGGGGATAACTGCAAAGTTAGTCACTTAAATTTGCGTTTAGATGTCCTCAGTGGGACACCTCAGTCAGTGGTTGGCACTAACTTATTAGGGTATAACTTGCGGGATCATAGTGTTGGGTTTATGGAAATGGAATGCCGTTGTGTGCCGGTCCTTTTGATTAATTATCTTCAAGTACGGTAGGTAGAAATGATATTATATTTTAAGCATAATTTCATAGAATAATTATTTTTTGTTTGAGACGGGGTTAACTTTGAAATATTCATTTTACTTTAGAATCCTTAACCCACCTAGGGGTAAGATTTTTTATTTTTATTTTTATAGATTAAGTTCAATCAAATAATAAACAATATTTTATATCAAAGAGTAAATAATTAAATAACATTATAAATAAATAAATAAATAAAATGCATAAAAAATTGTTAATTAATATCAAGAATAAAATAAATAAGTTCAATAATAAATTGTTTCATTTTATTCAAATTGACAATGCTTTTCTAAATAAAATTAAATAACCAAATTATAAGTAAACAAACAAATAATTAATATTAAGAGTTTTATGAATGATTTTGTCAAGAGATATTATAATATCAAACTTTTCAATCATTGTACTCGTATATCACAACAAATTAAAGTCAAATCCCCTCTAACTATACGTTAATAATAATTTAAATCGTTATGGTTGTGGGTCACAAAGAGTCGGTGTCAAATTATTGCTAACTTGGGTATTATATTAATCAATCATACCCATTCCTGTGTCAGCCCACACATGAGGTTAGGACATCTTTCCCTTAATTAGGAATCATTCAAAGAATCCTCTATGTGAATGTAAGCTAACTATACCTCGTTAGCTAAAGTGTTCTGACAAGTTATACCTTCTAAAACAAGCTTTCTATAAATAAGCTAGAAATAAAGAATTATTCATAACATTTGAAGAGAAAAATGTCAATTTATAATCATTTTCCTTAATCTTTATCTATACCAAAAGCATTTCCAATTTCCAACATCAATCTTATTCACAAAATCAAATAGTAATGCGAATAATTTAATTCAATGAACCAACATGTAATATATTGATACGAATTTCGTAACGCAAGCGCATGCTAAGTATTAAATAATAAGCATTAAAATTAACACAATCCTAATTTTATTCAAACAACGAATTATAGTTTGAAAAACCTAATTTAAACTAAAACTAACTAATGACAAATTAAACTTAAAGAACTCAATGGATAAAGGCCTAGAATTTCAATTTCTCTTAACACTTCACTTTGACTTATTATTATCATATCATGCTAAGTTATGATATCAAACTCTTAACATTGAGTTATAATTCAATAATAAGCATATTCTTATGTTTTATAATAATATCTCACTTAACCAATTCATTATATTCTTATGAGAATTAAGTTAAGCAATACTCATTAAGATTAGACCTAAATTGGCTGCACAAGGCACATAAGTATATTCCTATTCTATACACAAATCAAATTTAACATCATGCGTAAAATTCAATCAAGTGCTATTTCATTTAAGGCTAACCCTTAATTCACTTTTCCAAGTTAAATTAAGGATTCCTAATCAATCTAATTGGTAGCTAATCAACTAGAAGAATAAAGCATAGAATGAAATAAATAAATCATATACCAAACCCCAAGCAATTAATAAATAATAAATATCATCAAGCTACATATTGAGTTCAATTATAATATTAGAGAATAAATTAGTTCAGGCTACCTACTCTAAACACAAACTCAAATAAAATCACCATCAAAGTAAATACCAAAAAAAAAAAAAAAAAAGAACTAAAAGTGATGAAGGAATAAAAGGAAACTAGAAGGTTGTCAATCTTCGATCAATTCTCATCCAAGCTCCTCTTATCTTCTTGCACTCTTCATGGCTCCATTTTCTCAAAAAAAATCTAAGTTTTAATTGTGTCCTTTAAGTCCTCAAGCTAGTCCCCCTTTTATAGACTTAAAATCCTTCAATTTCACATCAATTCAGACTGAAAGAGAGAACCCCGTGTAATTTTGGTTGAAGTTGCTAGAATTCTGGGTGCTAGTTGAGGAGTTGCTTGTAAAATGCTTAGCTAAACTGTGTAGGTTGGCAGAGAGCTAAAGAACTTTGAAAGTGGGACTACGTTGTTTAACTTGAACTAGAAACTAGAGGGCTTATTAGGCAAAGTGGAAGCACAAGTAATGTTGGGAATAGCTAATATTAGGTGTGTACTAGTTTAAAGCCTTTTGCATATTTTCTGCACAATTGAACTCTAGTTTAAAGAAAGGAATTTATGCATGTTGCATGTTTGCTGGGAATTGCAGAGAAGTTGTATGCTAGCTTGTTTGCTACTGTCTTTATGACTATATATGCCTTGTTACTACACAAGAAATCTGGGATTGCCATGATTGAGTGTTGCACAGGTTACCTATGGTTTCTAGTACCATAGTTGGGTGCAAGGAATTTCACAATTGGCCAATTACACACCATGATCAGGTTTGAGGAATAAGAGAAAGTAACATATAGTAATGGCAGCTTATATGTTGTATTTTCATTGAAAAACAAAATTGGAATTGCTTGCTGGATATTTACTTGTTTGCTGCTTGGACTTGTACGCATTGAGATTTTTGTCTCATTTCTTTGTTTTAAAATGCATTTCAGATTGAGTATTACATAGGTATGCTACTGGTTAGAGTGAGCTGGGATGGAAGAGGGACATGCTAGTATAGTACATATTGCTTAAAGGTTAGAAATTGCCTATGTTTTGATTATAACTTGTATTTTGTATTTTGTATTTTTGAAGTAATGTAAGTAGCAAGGAAGAGTTGTAAAGTACCTTAAATGGAAAGCTTTGTAATTGCATAAACTTATAGTTACTGTTTGGAATTCTTATTTACAAATAGTTGGAAATGAAATGAAACTTGTTTGTCTTTTAACTTGACTTGTCTAAATTTACTTGTTAAACTTGGTAACCTCTATGGTATAAAAGCATGGAAAAAATTAAACAAATTAAGTCACTCTCTTGCATGATAATACATAGATAGAAAATGTGGTCTATCTCAGAAGATTTGAAGAAAGGTAGAAAGGAGAACATTGAGAGAATAGTAGGTCTTCTTATATGTGTGAAAAATTTCAAAGCCACTCAAGGGCTTGCAAGGATTAGAACTTTATTCTTACTTTGCTAAGCTCTTGCTTAAGTTGTAGTTACAAGAGTTTAAAGGCTTCATTCACATTCTTTTATCAATAAAAGGATGATTCCTTATATAAGGTGTTACGTTTTGGTATCAGAGCATAGTTCTGACAACCATGCTATAGGAAGGTGTGAGAAAAACATGAGTGTGTTGAGTAGGCAGCTATCTGTGTGTTACTTGATGTGCAATGAATTACTACATGATATGTTTGTGTGCATAACATATGAAATGTGTGTGATATGAGGCATATGTATGCATGTGTTTGGCTACTTTGTTTACCAACAAGCAGACAAAGTTAAAAGGGACTGAATGGACAAGTTTTCTTTGTGTGGGTGTTAGGAAAAACATGTCAGAGAAAGGCTCTATAAAGGACTTGTGGAGGGGCATTTTGGCTGCCCTAGATAGTGTAACTAAGACCATTAAGGCTCAGGCTGAAATTAGTGAAGCCCAAATGCAACTACTTTGGCTACTAACTTAGAAGCAGTGAGGAATAAAAGAGTTGGAAAGGGTGACAGGGCAAAAAGGGTTGAAGGACAAGCAGGGAATGAAAGGTCTATGCTAGATTAGTTCAAGAAGACCAATCTTTCATCCTTTCATGGTAACTTCAGATCATGTGGTGGCAGAAAGATGGTTGATGCAACTGAATAAAAATTTTCAAGTAATGACTTGTACAGATGAAAAGAAATTATCTTTGGTAGTGTACATGCTAGAAGGTGAAGTAGAGCACTGGTGGAAAAGTGCTCAAGGGTTGTTGGAGGCCAAAGAAGAAGCTATTACCTAGGAAACATTCAAGTAAGCATTCTTAAATAAATACTTATCAGAAACTGTAAGAGAAGAAAAAGAAGCTAAGTTTATTCAACTCAAATAAGGAAATATGATTTTGGCTCATTATGAAGCCAAATTTAAGGAGTTGTCCAAGTGCTTCTTACCAGCAAGTAAGGCATGATACAGGTTGGAAAGCTAATAAGTTTTTGAGAGAACTGAAATCAGAGATAAGAAGTAGAGTAGCTACTTTTGAATGTAAGAGTTTTTCTCAATTGGTTAATAAGTGCAAAATGGCTGAAAGAGAAATGCTGGCATCAGAGGAAGATCAAAAGAAGAGTAACAAGAGACCAAGAGAGGCAAAAATGAATAGAGGGGACTAGAAAATCAAGATTGGCTTTTGGAAGGACAATGCTAGACCTTTAAAGGGTAAACAGCCTAAACCAGCATCCTATCAGTCATTTGCTGGGAAATGCAAGAAGTGTAGAAAGAACCATCTAGGAGATAAGTGCCTTACTAAGACTACAGGGTGCTTCAAATGTAGGAAACCAAGCAATTTCAAGAGTGAATGTCCATAGCTTCAAGTAAGGGAATCAAGGAGAAAGGCCAAGAGGACAGGACAAAGTTTATAATGTAGGGAAGAAAGAAGCTAAGGATATAGGGAGAAGGATAACATGTACATGTTTATCATCCCAACAACCTAGTTAGTCTTGTTTGATTATTGTGCTACACATTTCTTCATTTCTATGATAAGTGTTCAAAGAATAGGCTTGAAAGTACAAGAATTACCTTTTGACCTAGAGGTGGCAACATCCACAGGTGAACAAGTAGTAATTAGTAAGACATGTTTAGATTGTGAATTGGAAGTGCATGGAAGGAAAATTATAGTAGACTTGATGTGTTTAAATCTTGTTGATTTAGATATTATTCTTAGCATGGATTGTTTTAAAAAGTTAGTGTTTTTATAATGAAATAAGAAATAAATTGAAAACTGTAGCAAGCATGCTTCTTATTTAACTGCACTGCAAGCTAGAAAGCTTTTGAGGAAAGGCTACAAAGGATACTTAGCCCTAATTACTAAAATAAAAAACCAAAAGGAAGAAGTGAAGGATATTTCAATTGTTAAGGATTTTCCTGAAGTTTTTCCTAAGGAACTTTTAGGACTGCCACCTGAAAGAAAAGTAGAGTTCTCCATTGAACTACTACCAGGGACTACTTACATTTCTAAAGCTCCATACAGAATGGCACCAGTAGAGTTGGAAGAATAGGGAAGCAGATTTAAGAATTGTTGCAGTAGGGTTATATAAGGCCAAGTGTGTCTCATTGGGGTGCACTAGTTTTATTTGTGAAGCAGAAAGATAGCACTATGAGACTTTGTATTGACTACAAGCTAGAATAAAGTTACAATCAAGAATAAGTATCCTTAGCCAAGAATAGATGACTTTCTAGATCAATTGGAAGGAGCCACTGTATTTTCAAAAATTGATATCAGATTTATATATCACCAATTGAGAGTGAAGGCAAAAGACATACCAAAGACTGCATTTAGAACCAAATATGGCCATTATGAATTTATGGTCATGCCCTTTGGGATTATAAATGCCCCTGCTGTGTTCATGGATTTGATGAACAGGGTGTTCAGACTCTATTTGGACAAGTTTTTCATAGTATTCATAGATGACATTCTTGTTTATCCAAAGACTAAGGAAGAGCATGTTTCTAAGTGGAAGTGAGAGCACATTACCATGGACTTTGTGGTTGGTTTACCTCGTAGCCTCAAAGGGTTCGATTATGTTTGGGTGATAGTTAACTGTAAGTCAGCAAACTTCATTCCCCATGAAGATGAATTGCAACGTCATACAGCTAGCTCATATTCACATTGACAGGATTGTTACACTTCCTGGTGTTCTCATTTCTATAGTGTCTGATAATGTTACATAATTCACGTCCCGATTTTGAGGAAGTTACAAGAAGCGATATGTACGAAGTTACATGTGAGCACTGATTTTCATCCACAAACAGATGGTTAGTTAGAGCGCACTACTCAGTTAATAGAAGACATACTTCATGCTTGTGTTATGGGCTTATGTGCTTACTAGAGTCGACAGTTATCTTTAATAAAGTTTGCTTATAACAATAACTATTAAGCCAGTATTCAAGGCACCATTCAAGGCACTTTATGGGTAGAGGTGTAGGTCACCTCCCATGCAGACAACCGTAACCATAATCGTGACTTAAATTTTTCTGTTAGTGATCATGTGTTGCTGACTAAGGGCGTAATCCTCTTTGGAAAGAAAGGGAAGTTAATGCCGAGGTACATCGGTCCTTTTAAGATTCTTGTATGTGTTGGTGCAGTTGCTTATCATCTAGCCTTTCCACCAGATCTAGAAGGAGTTTATCCAGTGTTTCATGTATCTATCTTCATAAATACTTGCCAGATCTATTTCAGGTATTAGAGTCGCAAGTCATTCAGTTAAGAGAATGATATGACTTACAAGGAGAAGATGGTGACTGTTCTTGATTGTCAAGTGAAAAAGCTTTGCACCAAGGAAATAGTATCGGTGAAGGTATTGTGATGTAATCATAGACAAGAAGAGGCGACTAGGGAAGTAAAGGTATAGATGAGGGAGAAATATCCTCATTAGTTTATTAAGTGAGATATCCTTGATAGTTGCTTATTATTATATGATTATTTGATAGAATATTTTATTTTCCTTTTTTGTGAGTTATTGCAAATTTAGGAAAAAAATTTCTTAAGGGGAATAGAATGTGATGACCTGTATTTTCAACTGTGCCTAATTAGTGGACTTGAAGTTTTAAGTAAATATTTCTAAAAAGCTATAATAACTTAGTGAGCTCTGAAAACTATTTTAAATATTTTTTAAAGTTGATAAAATTATTTCAGTAAATTACAAAAACTTTCATTTTACACAATAACTAAATTATTTTTAAATGATTTAAATAGTACAAGGTTTTTTAAGTTAAACAATTACAATTTTAAGAGTTTATATTAAACCGAGTAAAACTTTTGGGACCTGTTTTCGAATTTTAACTTGATAAATCCTTTTGGACTACATAATGGAAGACACATGTCCTTCTACATATATTTTTCTTATTTTTTCTTTTTCCTTTTTTTTTCCCTTTTCCTTTCTTTTCTTCCTCTTCATCCGTGTAGCTTTTCCTCTTCCATTTCCTTTTCTTCTCCTCCTCTATTGAAGCTACAACCCACCCTACTTCCAGCTAAAAACTACCCTCCTTTCCCCTTTAAAACCCTCCCAACCTCCTTCCATTTTAGCCCCAAAAACAATCCTAAAACAACCAGAAATTTGTACCCGAATTTGCCTTCATTTCAATCCATTTTTGGACTAAATTCCTTTAATGTTCCATCCCTCTTTCCCCTCCGTTTCAGCTCTATTTCAAGCTGCAAACAACCATCTAAAACACCTCCAATCAGCCACCCAAAACAACCCCCAAATTAGCACCAAAATAGTCCACTTTCAGCCCTATTTTAGTCCCTTTTTGGGGCAGATTTTAGTGGCTCTAGTGGTGTTTCTAGCTCTTTTCTAGCACCAAAACAACCTTTACCCACTAAGGTGAGTTGCTAGCTTATAGGTCTTTATTACAACCTTGAATTTGTTTGAGTTATAGTACGCTAAATCATATTCTTGTGAGCTTGAAATTGTGGATTTTTTGACTTCCAATTGTTTTGCCCAAATTAGAAATCCTAGCCTAATCTTACTTACTAGAATTTTTATGAATTAAGTCTTAGTTATTTGTGTGGGTGTTTGTGAAAATTCAAATACATGAATGTCCATTTTGGTGTTGGAATGTTGGTTGGAAACTAAATGTGAAAATTGTGTAAATTCAAGTTTTGGATTTTTGAATTGTAAATTATTATAAGTGTGAGAAATGAAATTGTTGGGTTGATTCAGGTAAATGGATGATTCTAAAACATACTTTGAAATTGTCAAATTTGGAAAATTCTTGGAATTGTCTATTTTTGTTAGTTTGCGAAATTTTAAGAATCTTGGTATTTAGCATGTGGTTTAGCTATAGTTTATCTATATACTTTTTGTTTTGAGCTCATTAAGGTTAGTTTAGCATGTTTTGGCCACTTTTAGAATTCGTTGGATTTGAATGTTTTCTTGTGGGATAGAATGTGTTATTTAGGGGTTAATTTTGAATTTAAATTTTGTGGGGAACTCATTATTCCTATTCTATTGGTTATGCCATTTAGCTCCTTAAACTCTTATTGGCTCTTATTAATTATTTCAGAATCTTGTTTACAATTATTATCGGCTCGTTGGACACTCCCTCACCTTCCATTAGGTGACTTTATGTTCTCGGCATTCTTGGAAGCTTCTCTTGTACTATGAGTGATAGTTCCTAGTGTATTATTTTCATTGTACTCACCACATGCATCACTACTATTCAATTTGGAAACTACTTCTTGTACAAAATTGTTTTACTTAAACTTGACTTTTGATCTTTCAAGCTTTTCAAACTAGTTTTTAAGTAAATGATTTTAAAATGCGTTTGAACCGTCAAACATTTTAAGATCCATTTTGAATTACTAACGTGTATATGGATATTCGTTATTAGTTACTTTATATTTTTAAACATAGTTATCGAGGATAAGCACTTTAAAATTTCATCCTCTCTTATTTGATAAGTGTTATTGGAAATATGATTTGAATAGATTTGAAATTAATATTGCAACTTGAAAAGAAAGTTGATCTATGTTAATTTGACTATTGATGTACAACTGTATTTGACTTTGATTTGGTTTGGAAAGTAAATATCGAAATTTTTATTTGGATAATGATGTTGGAAGTTATACCCCTCACAGATGTATGACTAACCAAACCTCCATAACCTTGACTTTACTATAACTATATATATACGACTTTTGACTAAACCAATACATAAAAACAAATTTTATAAAAGAGAAGTTAACTATAAAAGTTTGTTTAGTGAAACAAATAAAAATTTACTTGAAAATTTCGGCAGAGGTTCCCTTACAATATGGAATATGCCTCAAAATATAAACAAGGACACCTGCTTATATATAATCAAATCACAATAACAATAGGTATTACACAGAGAAGCTCTGCTCCAATCATATCACAAATAACAAATAACTAGACTATTATATAACATAAAATTTGATAACCCACACAGCTCTAGTGTGACTGAAAGATTTCATCCTTGACTTCAATTATGAGATTCTGAATATACCTTATCGCCACACATTTGGCAAAGCCCATTATTGGTAATAGTCGTCCTTGATATTCTGTTATTAAAAAAATATCAACAAAGAGGGGTAAGTCATACGGACTCAGTGAGTGCAAAATATACCTAAAGGGACTAGCATCACTCAACACACATATATAATATATAATCAATTAATATCAATATATCATAAATTTCAAAATAACTACTGTTAAACGTATATGATTACAGAAACATAACAAACAAAGTTCAGACAATTATAAGTAACTCAACCTCGAAACACCACTCCTATCGAGCAGTTTTGTTCTAGCACACCAAACAAAATTATAAAAGAATCATTGAATTTAGAATAATTGAATCTCATTCTTGAAATCTACCATCAGGGCTAAGCACTCAAATATCTTTTTAAAACACTTATCAGAATTAGAATATCTCAAAACTTCATAGGTACACCAAGATTTTATTTTAGGAAGTAAAAATCATTTCAAAAAGAAAAATCCTTCGTTGGCCCTTATCAACCACAAACAAGTTCAAACATCAACATAATTCAAATAGTCACTCATAGCATTATGATTCTTATTTACTACTATATAACATATATATATACATAAATACATCAAATAATCAAACATACTAATCTAGCAACTAAAGGGTAGCAGTTAATCACTCACTGGTTTACCTATTTGTTTGACATTTCCTCTTGCACTCATGTGTTATCAGGGCCACAGTAGGGTCAAGAACTCAAATTCATATATCCACATAATACTTAGTTCATAAATGTTATACTTATAATTTTTTAATTACTAAGCTTATATATCAACTTATATTGGTTTATTGAAATTAAGTCCGTTTAAATAGTTTAATCAATTCCTTGTAGGATACTTGATTCTATATCTTGTATTTATATTTTATATATACCTATCAAGAAATTAATAGTAACCCTTACCTTCAACAATTTCATTTTCTAGCATGGAACCTAGGTTGAGTTACTCTAAATTTATCTAATAGCTTGAATTATGCCATTTCAATATTAATACCATTAAATTCTAAAATTTATCTTCCCTTGACCACTTAACCACTTTTCTTTATTCTTACTTTTAGACTATTTATTCATGTTCACATAAATACTTAACTCTCAAAATCTCAATTTACCAAGTTTTCTCTTTTAGGCATTTTCACAATGATCTTGGAGATATATTTGATTTCCGCTTATATACTTAACAAAATTTAAAAAAAAACTAATTTTAAACATTAACTTAGGAAGTTAGAGATCTTTCTTATTAAGAAAATTCTCTTACTATCAGTCTTGAACTTACTTAATTCCTACTATGAATAGAAACAGGGCTCTCGTAAAATTTCTGGTTGCTAACCTTTGATTCCGATACAAATAGAATTCTCATACTTGGGAATTAAATTACGAAACTTTCTAGTATATCTTATCAAGGTGTTACGGACATTTCATCTTGCACTCTATTCCTGATTCAAACTTTAAAACCAAGTTTTTCAAAAACATGTAGAGTTAGGACCCGAAAATCACAACTGACTTCCAACACCTCTAAAATACATATAAAATGGAATTAGGACCTACACCACTCCAAATTTGTCCATTAATATGTCAGGAACAATTTTTATTCAATGTCCTAAGCTAAATCAAACCATCACCCCTGACAAAGTCTCCCGGACTGACTGAAGCTCACTAAAAATCTTGCATGGAACCTAACCGCAGTCCAAGAGCTCTAACGATAAATATATTTAGAACCATATTATAAAATCTTCTAGACATCATTTCAAGACCCTAAGATACACCTTCTCTTTAGAAATCTTAATTTAATTCAGTCTCGAAGACACTCAAAATACTGAATTTTTCTAACCCATGAAATCTGGCCCTGCATCCCTTTAAAAACCTCATAACTCTCATTTTCCAACACTTTATCTATAATTAACCCTCCTTTTGTTCACACCCATTTCTCACTCTCATTAATTCTTTAACAAAAAACATTACCAACCATTCTTTGGAAAATAAATAGGAATCTAACAAAATTTTGCTTTTAACAAAAAGATCCTTGATATTTAGTTAATAAACAATAAGATCCAGCCTAGGTGTAAAAAACCAAGGATTATTTTTGTTATCATAATGTACCAAGTCCTTTCCAAGAGGTTACACATACTAAATATACAATTCATTATTAAACTTTTTAAAATAAAGAACTTTGCAAAGAATTTTGCAAACCAAAATAATTAACAAGTTATATCACAAAATCTGCATACAGATTGTAGTCTAGCATCATGCGTATAATGAATTTCATAGTCAATTGCACAAAGCTCTTGAAGGCCAGAATACTTACCCAACTGTGCTCCTCTCACAAATTACACAATATAAAAGACAACAACTTTTGAACCAACTTTGAATGACTCATGTTTACTAAAAACAACCCAATTGAGATAGTAGGACATGTCCTCTTATGTTACATAGTGTGAAGTCCTAGCAATCATATTAGTAACTTGAGCCAGCAATTAAGAAGCTCTAACTTTGGCTACGAAAGCCCTGTGAAAGAATTGCTCCCTGGACAATGACCTCACATTCTTCAAGTATTGATCAAACAGTACTGTCCCAACTTGAAGTGTGGTATCCAATGAATAGAGAACATCCTCAATAGCCAAATTAGATGTTGTAAATTCAAGCATCTGCCTTTATAATGCATCCAAATAACTATCTGATAATACAAAGACTGATGCTACCCACTTTCCTAGCAAACCAAAGAATTATGGCTTTGAATGTTGTTACAATTTTAGCTCACCTCACCTCAAATTCGACAATAGCCATTAAAACTCTTAATTTGGTTCTTGAATTTTGACTCTTAAGGTTCTTGCTGTCCCGGGAGGGAGTGGAAGGAGATGGCTACTAAGGGAAGCATCACGGTAAAACAGAGGGAAGGGAAAAAGAAAATTCTCACAGTCGAACCCAAGAGAAAGAAGAACAGCACCACTCTTAAGCTTTTTGGAAACAAGGGAATCCAAAGAAAACAAAGGCTGTGGGAATATGTAAAAGAAAGAAAAAGGAAGGAATAAAAAAAACAAAAAATAATTATGTCAAAAGTTATGTTTGTGGTGTAAATTTATTCCAATTATATATATATATAATATTATAGATTTCTAGCTTGTTTACACCACACACACTTCTTATTAATTAATTTATTTTTTTCTTTTATCTCCATTAGAATTTACACACTTAAAATTCTTAAATTTCATATCAAGCAATGAGGTTATAAAATTAATTCTTATATTATATACATATATACTTATATATAAAAATATTTATTTACCTTAATCAGAACTTTATTTACCTAATCACAATGAATTACCTATAACCATTATAAATCGTACGTAAAAAATATAGGGTTATTACATTAGAGATGCTTCCATTGACTTTCTCAGTTTTCATCTTTGCATAACTTTGTTATTCAAGTATTTTATTTTTCTTTGGGATTGCTTTATAGAATGGTACTTGTCAGAACACTTTAGCTAACGAGGTATAGTTAGCCTTTGTGACACATAGTATATTTTTGGATATGGTACCTAGTTAGAGAAGGGATTCACTAATCCCGTGTGTGGGCCAACATATGTAGTAATAAGTTTGATACCCTAGTTAGTGGGGGTTTGTTATAACCTATAGGTTTAACAATTTGTATTGGAATTGATGGACTTCACACCTTAGTTAGCGAGGGGTTTAGCACTGACTCGTTGTACTTTATGGGTATAGCAGTTTGATAGTTCTAACAATGTGAAATGCCTAAGGGAGCCTTTTGCAAAATGGTTGTAACAAATGGTTTACTTACATTGTTTTTAGATTTCCATTATATTTCTCTTACCAAATGGTTATTGAAAATTATTTTAATAGCTTTGCTTATGTTGTAAAAAATGTATCTTTATGTAAATTAACTACTAATAAAATATTTGTGCTTTGGCTTGTTTCCCTCTTGCTACAACTTAACAGAAGATTAAACTAGAGATAAACCTAGAACCACAACTTTCCTCAACACTTCACTTGAATCATTATTATCTTGTTTTGCTTAGTTATGCAAAGAATTATTAACCTACGGTTCTTAATCAATTATAAGTATATTCCTATGTCTTATAATAATATCTCAATTAATCAATTCATTATATTTCTATGTGAATTAAATTAAACAAGTCATTAAGATTGGACTTAACTTGGCTACACAAGGCATATAGGTGTTGAATTAATCAATTCTTATCCTATGCACAAATCAATTAACTCAACAACAAGTAGTTGAATTCAATCAAGTGCTAATTCATTCAAGGCTATACTAACTTACTTTTCCAAGTAAATTTCCTAGTTCAATATAAAATATTGGTTAGTCAATTAGAAGCATTAAGCATAGAATGAACTAAATAAATCATATGTAAAAACCTATGCAATCCATACATAACATAATATCAAGCTACACGTTGAGTTTTACTTGCAATTCTAGAAAAGAAACTACTCCATGCTACTTAGTGTAAACATGGTTTCAACAATAACAAACATGAAAGGAATACGAATAAAAGTAAAGAAGGAGTAGAAATAGAGAAAGCTATGAAGGTTGTCGGTCTTCAAGCTTTTACTATCCTTGCTTTTCTTGCTTCCTTCTACCCTTGACAAGCTTTAGTACTCAAGAAAATCTTTGCTAACTTGTGTTCTCCAAGTCTTCTTGCTAGTCCCCCTTTTATAGGCTTAATAATGCTCAATTTCACTTCATTTTGGACTAGGAATTGGGCTACTGCCGCAGTTACAGCTTCCCGGTGCCGTGACCTCGAAAATTGATGAAACTATGCATATTAGAATTGGCTTGGGCACCACAACACCTATTTCTTGGCGTTACAACGCCCACCTAGTCCTATCCTGGCACCGTGGCACTAGCCTCTTGGATAAGTCCTCCTATCTTGTGCGTTTTCAACCATTTTAGCCTCCAATTTGACCTCCAATAGGACTTCGTCTTGTATTAGATCTTCAAAACACAATGACTAAGTTAACAAAAGTTAGAACTCATTTAAAACACCTAAAGCTCAAGAAGATAGCGAAATTAATATGAGTAAAAGAATGTTAAACAACTCTATTTCCAAGAATTATCACACCCCCAAACTTAAGGTTTAGCTAGTCCTGGAGCAAAAGAAAACTAGAAACACAAACAAAAACTAATAGCCAAAGATGCATCCACTAACATAATGAAATCCCAACATGCTCTCAAAGGTTTCACATGAACTTAGCTAAATGTCAACATAGGTATCACTCAAATTCATGATTCAATTTAAAAGTAAGTATCAAATTCAAATGGATTTTCAGTGTGTGTGTAATAATCTTTTAACAAAGAAATGCATGCAATCTGAATAAGCTTATGGGCAAGTAAATCCCATTTAGCATTTAAACCTATAAGTATACTTTTTAACTCTCTCTTCACTAATATAGAATCAACTAAGTCAAGGATCAATAGGTAAGCTTGTAACATAGGCTAGGGTAGCGATATGATAAAGGAAATTATAAGACTCAAGTTACCTTTAGAACATAGATCCATCTAGACCCTTGAAGAGTTATTTCATAACTCACCAACCCCCTCATATTTGGCTTTTTCTTTTCACTACTTTCACACTTTTTTTTTTTTTTTTTCTTTTGCCTAACTCTTATCACATCCTAAACTTATTTCTTGTCATTATAAATATAAGGGTGAGCAAGAGGCATAACATATGTTTTTTTTTTTTTTTTTTTTATGTAACTCCAACCTTTCCTTCTTTTCATATGTATAGCTCAATAAATTCTTAGAATGACCAACATGCCTAAGAGTAGGGGTTTCAAAAAGTGGGATTTAAAAAAATGGTTAGGCAAAATATTGTGCGTGTAAAAATAATAATGCAATATTAGGATCAATGAGGTAACTAAGGATATACAATAAAACAAGGTAAGTTTAAAAGGCTCAAATGGTCCAAAGATGGCCTAAATCATGTCCCTAACTTAGGTTTGTCTAGGACTTTGCCTTAAGAGAGAATCAAGCACATTTATACAGTTCCTAACTAAATAAGAACTTCCTAAACATAAAAAGTCTCCAAATAAGCAAAATAAACCCAAGAAAAAGATCAAAGTGCATAATAGTGTTGGAAATCATATCCTACAATGCTACTAACTCAAAAATTTAACGTGAATGTTAAGAGCATGTGAAAACTAACATATTATCATATAGGATGGTGGATTTTATCATAAAAGAATAACAACATTTTGGCTAACTAAACAACCTAAGGAAAACTACAAGTATCAAACATCAAAACAAAATAACTAAACACCCCCAAACTTAAGACGAACAATGTCCTCAATGTTAAAGATATTCACAAAGAATAAGGATAGAAGTACTCCCTGGCATTTAAGCAAGGTATAAAGAACATAATTCCTTACTCAAGTTGTATTTGAAGCGTCCAAGCTTGAAAGATAGTTGAAAGGAGTCAAAAGGGTAAAACAGGTTATTGGGGCCACTGTGGTGACAACTTTTAGGTGTCTAAGCACCCTCGCCATAGATTGAAGGTCACTAATTGGTGGCACGGTGCTAGCATCTCTTCTTGGTTATATTTTTCAGTGTTGTGGCACTGATTTCTTAGCGTCAAGGCATCCAACTTATTGTTTTTCACCCCCTTATACCATGTTGATTGTATTTTGATGCCTAACTCTTGTACCTACAACAAAAACATGAAAACTCAATTAAAAACATTCTAACAAATCAAAAACTAAGGTGCAAAGTTAAAAAACTTGGGTTGTCTCCTAAGTAGCACTTGATTTAAAGTCGTCGGCTTGACTTTTGTATGCTTAACCTTTTTCGGTCTTAGCAATGGAGGCTGTAGGAAGATGGCTTTCCTTAAGATTCATAATACCTCTTCCTATTCCTCTTGTACTTGCACTTTAAGCTTGCATCAGCCATGCATGATTTTTATTAGGAATTTTGTTTCAAGAACATTGGCCTCCTTGATATTTCATCCCACCACTTGACAACTTTCTTCCTTATTGAGCTTATAGTCTTAAGGGTGGTGGCCTAGCAATTCAAGGGTGCTTTAAAGGTAAAGGTATGTCCAAAGGAGTAATCAACTCTTGAACTTCTTCATTTTTTGCTTCATGCACAGCTTCAATGGCATAACATTCATAGGCTTTAGAAGGAAACGTCATAGCCTTGAAGACGTTAAACTTTACTTCTTGATCTTGAACTCTTATGATAAGTTCTCCTTTTTTCACATCAATGAGAATTCTATTGATGGCTAAGAAAGGTCTCCCTAAAATAAAGGGGATTTCCTTGTCTTCCTCCATGTCAAGAATGAGAAAGTCAGCTAGGAGTATTAACTTATCCACTTTGACCAGGAAATCTTGAATGATATACCTTGGATAAGTTTATGACCGATTCGCAAGTTGCAAGGTCACTTTGGTTGGCTTGATCTTTCCCTTTTTAAGTTCAAGCTTTTGAAATATTAAGAACAGTATCAAGTTGATACTTGCTCTCAAATCACATACAACTTTACCACTAAAGAACTTGCCAATGGAAATTGGTAAGTTGAAACTAACCTGACCTTTGAGCTTTGGTGGTAGTTTCTTTTAGAGGATAGCGCTACACTCTTCAGTTAAAACAACCATTTATTTTTCCCTTCTTGGACAATATATCCTTCATAAACTTGACATAATTTGGCAATTGTTCAAGAGCTTCCATAAAAGGAATGTTGATGTGAAGCTGTTTGAATAATTCCATAAATTTTCTAAATTTCTCATCAAGTCTTGACTTTTCAAGGCATTAAGGGAAATGTATAGGTGGGTATGTAAGAGTGTTTTCTTTAAGAGCTTAAACCTCCTCTTTACTACTCACAATTTCCTCCTCATCTTGCTTAGGTGGAATGGTGGCTTTGTAATACTCCAAGTTCATATTTCCTTCTCTCAGATTTGGTTTGGTATAACCAGGTAGAGCACCTTGAGGACGGTTGGTAATGGCATTGGCCAGCTAGCCTATTTAATTCTCAAGGTTCCTAAGTGATGCCAGTTAGTATTTTGATTATGGAATCTGTCTTGGATATGTATTGCACAAATAAATCTTTAAGAGATGGCTTCTTTATCAAGTGCAAGAATTTGTGCTTAAGACTGAACACCCAGTGGATAAGTAGGCTTTTGCTTCATTAGATTGCCCTTGATTACTCCAAGAAAAATTTGAATGGTTTTCCACCTTAGATTATAGGTGTTGGAGTAAGGATTACCTTGCTGCCGATTATAATTGCCCAAGTAGTTTGCCGATTCATGGTTGTTTGGGCATAAATTTCTTGCATGTTCATCCTCACAAATCTCACAAGCCATGGCTTGGCTTCTATTTAGTTGTCCTCCAAGGGTGTCAATTTTCTTTGACAAGACAGTCATTTGTGCAGTTAATGCACTAATGGTATCCAATTTATGAATTCCAGCTACTCTCTAAGTTGAAAACCTTTCGGAAGGCCATTGAAAATTATTGGTAGCCATCTCCTCTAGTAATTCAAATACTTCATCAATAGATTTACCTATTATAACCCCACCAGCAGCTGCATCAATTGTAGCCCTTGTTTGACTCACAAAGTTATTATTAAATGTATGGACATGTAAGCCACTTTAGTAAGGCATGGTAAGGGTATCTTCTAAGCAACTCCTTAAATCTTTCTTATGCTTCATAGAGAGACTCTGAATCAAGTTGCAGTGAATGAAGTAATTTCATTCCCCAATACGTCATTCCACAACTTGGCTATTTTGGCCTATGGAAAGAATTTGGCCTAAAAAGTTTTAGGTAAATTATTCCCATGTTGTCATAGAGTTATGAGAGAATGCATCATCCCAAACTCTGTTGATCTTGAAAGTGGCACAAAGCTTTAAGAAGCTTAAATGTGGGAGTTCGGATCATCATTAGGAAGTCCAGCAAATTGCACCATCTACTAAATCATTTGGATTGCCGACCTTAGTATGTTTGTTTGAAGTTCATTCACAAGAGGAGTTACATAGTCCCTCAAGAACTTGGGTTCTTAATCATTAGTCATTGTTGGAATTTGGCTTGATACTTGTTGATTCTCCTTTCAAAGTTTTTAATATGTCCTATCGATCTCGAGATCAAAAGGAACAAGTTCCAAGCTTCGAGTTCTCCACATACACATTCAAGAGTACCTAAAAATTTTAAAAAATAAAAAATAAAATAAAATAAAAATGTTTGAATTAAAATTATAGCTGGTTGATATTAATATTAACAAATATAAGAATAACTCCTCGGTAAAGGCTACAAAAACTTGAAACGGATTTTACCTACTCAAGCGCACATATCATCCACAAGTAATATAGTTAGAAGTAGAGATCGTCCCCATGAGAAGTTTTTCAAATATTATGTTAAGTACTAAAAATTAGCAATTCCAATGTTATTCAAACAACTGAGTTTTTGGGTTGATTATGATCTAATGATAAACTAAAAGAAAATTAACACAAGATTAAACTGGAGATAAACCTAAAACTACAACTTTCCTTATTACTTCACTTGAATCTTTATTATCTTATCTTGCTTAGTTATGGCGAAGAATTATTAACATAGGGTCCTTAATCAATTATAAGCATATTCTTATGTCTTATAATAACATATCAATAAATCAATTCATTATATTCTTTTGTGAATTAAATTAAACAAGTCATTAAGATTTAATTTAACTTGGCTACACAAGGCATACATGCATATTCCTATCCTATACATAAATCAAACTCAACAACATGTGTTGAATTCAATCAAGTGCTAATTCATTTAAGGCTATACTAACTTAGTTTTCTAAGTAAATTTCTTAATTCAATCTAAAAGATGGTCAGTCAATTAGAAGCATTAAGCATAGAATGAACTAAATAAATCATATGTCAAAACCTAAGTAATCCATACATAACATAATGCCAAGCTATATGTTGAGTTCTACTTGCAAATCTAGAAAAGAAACTACTCAATGCTACTTAGTGTAAACATAGTTTCAATAATAATAAACATCAAATGAATACATAAAAATAAAGAAGGAGTAGAAATAGAAAAAGTTATGAAGGTTGTCGGTCTTCTAACTTCTACAATCCTTTCTCCTCTTGCTTTCTGGCACCCTTGACAAGCTCTAATACTCTAGAAAATCTTTGCTTACTTGTGTTCTCCAAGTCCTTTAGCCAGTCCCTCTTTTAAAAGTTTAAAAACCCTCAATTTCACTTCAATTCAAAATAAGAATAGTGCTAGCACCGCTACTGCAACTTCCTGGCACTTCAGCCTCAAAAATCAATGAAATTGTGCATATTAACAGTGGCTTGGGCACCGCGGCATCCACTTGGTCTCAACATAGCGCCAGCCTCTTTGGCAGGTCCCCATGTCTTGCAAGTTTTAAGCATTTTAGACTGTAATTTGACATTTAATAGGACTCCTTCTTGTATTAGACGTTCAAAACACAATGATTAAGTTAACATAAGTTAGAACTCCTATAAAACACCTAAATCATAATCCTAAAACAACTAGGAATCAACATCCCAATATAATACAGACTCATCTAGAAATTCACTAAAAATAATCAAAAACCAACTAAAACTCAAGAACATAGTTAAATTAATATGAGTAAAAGAATGTAAAATAACTCTATTTCTAAGAATTATCAGATTCCCTAACCCCGTGTTTCGGCTAACGTACATGGTAACGAGTTTGATACACTAGTTAATAGGGGTTTGGCACTGACTCGTTGTAACCTATAGGTTTAACAGTTTGTATTGGAATTGACAAACTTAACACCCTATTTAACAGGGGGTTTAGCGCTGACTCAGTTATACTCTATGGATAGTTCTAACAATGTACAATGCCTAGGGTAGCTTTTTGCAAAATAGTTTTGACAAATGGTTTACTTACATTGTTTTCATATTTCCATTATATTTCTCTTACCAAATGGTTATTGAAAATTGTTTTAATAACTTTGCATATGTTATCAAAAATTTATCTTTATGTCAACTGACTATTGATAAAATATTTGTGCTCTAGATTGTTTCTCACCTACTACATTACACACTATCTACTCACTGAGTCTTTGTGAATCACTCTCGTTAGCTTATATATATATATATATATTATTTTTTGATAGTTGAGATATTGGATTTCAGAGCCTTGTGTCAGGAAAGGTTCTACCTTAAATTTCTGTTTTTGGTATGCCCAGATCTTGCTTGTATTGAAACTTATTGTATTTACGGATAACATGTATTTTTTTTTTATAGTTGAGATATTGGATTTCAGAGCCTTGTGTCAGGAAAGGTTCTACCTTAAATTTCTATTTTTGGTATGCCCAGATCTTGCTTGTATTGAAACTTATTGTATTTAGGATAACATGTATTTGTATTTAGACTTCACTATAACCTTACTCTGGGATTTGTTTTTGTTTCGATTTGTGCTTTCGGTCATGGATAACCATTGTGAGTTGTGTTATAATTAGATAAGGTTTATAAACTTTTGAGCTCTCGATTTTTAAATGGACTATTACAATTTTGTTTTGTTTTTGAGAACCTTTGTAGGATTGTTTGGATCATGGTGGGCCTATGTTCGCCCTTGAATATATTCACCAGTCATGGCCCCTGTTTGGGTCGTGGTAGATTTGGCCTTCAATTTGACTTTCGATGGGACTCTTTATTGTATTAGACTTTCAAAACACAAAGACTAAGTTAACACAAGTTAGAACTCCTATAAAACACCTAAAATTTAATCCTAAATCGACGGAATCAACATCCTAATATAATACGGACTCAACTAGGAATTAAACTAAAACTAAATAAAAACTGTAGAAAATATCTAAAATAATATGAGTAAAAGAATATGAAATAACTCTATTTTATAGAGTTATCATATATCAATATTAACCAAATAAATATCAAGTCTATAACAATAAAATTTCAAATTCATAATCTTATATGACAATTCTATTAAACTTTGATAAGAACATAAAAGAAGGAAAATGATTGTATCTGAAAGCTATGTACAAGTGTTTCTAGCAAATAATAGTTTAATTATATTAGTGTTGAAATTATTATTTTTTTTTTTGAAAAAAATCTATTTATTAATTTGAAAATATATAATAGTCAACTGGTTGCTTTCCAAAAGCTTAGTTTAGTTAAAACTAGCTTAAAACGATTTTCAATAATCTTAAAACAAATTTGGAGATAGACCATATATATATTCAAGAGTTAGTTTTGCATATTATAACATAATGGTGCACAATATAAGTTTTAAACAAAAAGTAATAATATTATACTAAGCATTATCCATTAATAGTCTATATTCGACTTTTCAAGAAATGGTCCTAACAATCAAACATATCACATAACGGAAAAGATGGTGTGTCCAATGAGTTTATGCCAATTTTTTCAAAAAAAGATTTCAGGCTAATTAATAAGAATCAATAAGAATTTTACAAATTAAATTGAGTAACCACTAAAATAAGAATAATGAATTCATCATAAAACCCAACCATTGTCATTCACAATCAACTACTTACATAACAAATAAAAATAACAATTCACCTGTGTTCCCCAAATTGGTAGCACACGCTAGATATTCTAGTGAGCTTAAAAGACAAAACAATTAATATAACTACTCCAATAATTATCAAGTCTCTAACTCAATTAATTTCTAGGAAAAATAATAAGAGTACAGTACATTTTATCTCCCTGTAATTAGAATTATTCCCAAACGTATACATGTGTTTCATTTTGTCCAAAACTAAAACCACCCTTTCGTAGTTTGGAACCAAATTGTCTTGTGACAAAATCTGTAAAACTTAGCTCATTTACACACACATGCATAGCACGTGAGTACAGGGTTGGGACAAAATGTTGGCTTATTCTCCATTAACCCCCAAATCCTTAATTTTTTCCCCAATTCTTTTAATCCTAAATCCTCACTACCTCTAATTCTTCCTACTTCATCCTCAATTGATTATCTTAGCAATTGTTCTTATCCTCCATAGATGATAGATCACTTCACAAAATTCTTATGTAGTAAATGCATTAAGGGTTTCAAGGAATTTGGGTTCAAACAATAAGACAAAAATTTGTTATTGTAATGAAAATTTTCCACTAAAGATTCTTGGACAAAAAACAACGTAGGAAGAAGATTATATAGAAGTTTGGGGAAAGAGTTTTTGATTTCATAAATTTAGGATTTTAGTTTGTTTTTATTTAGTTTACTAATTTGACATTTTTCATATAACAAAGATGAAAAACCTACAATTTTTCTTTGAAAGATTTAATCTTGAAATATGTGATCGTGGGATTGAAATAATAAAGAACTCATTTAAAGGATGTTGCATTACGATTAGAGTTTGAAAAAATTTGTGAAAATTATAAGAAAAGGAGGAAAGATTTGGTAGCTACTGTAGCATCATAAAACCTTAAAGTTGAAATGAATAATGAGGAAACTTGCAAAAGCCTTCAAATTAAGCCTTCCAAGAAGCTGAAGTGAAAGGGAAAAAATTGTGTAAATTGTTGTTTTTGAATGGACAATAATTGTAGGTTTTTGTCATAACTAACCAAGGCCATGACCGACGAAGGGAAATTTGACAAGCACTAAAGCCTATCTGAATCCTAACTAGCCTATAAACAAAATACATTCAAAGGTAAATGAGGTACAAAACTTTCAATTGAATTTATATTACAACAAGTCCAAATGCACTATGGAACTAATTAGTTGTTTATACAATTCATAAAGATTTCAAAATACAAAATAAAGTTGACACGATTAAATTAAGCCATGCCCACCAAATCCAAAGGGTTGTAGCTTCCTCCAAGCTATAGGAATTGGTCCCGAGCCAATCAATAATAAAGAAATAATTAACCACAATAATGAGTCATAGACCCAGTGAGCAAACAACGCACATCACAACAGAAGTTGGACAAGCATTAAGCACGAACTCTATAAAGGGTAAAACAACTTAAAGAATGAATATAACATACTAACACGATGCAAATATAATTTCAAAGAAAATATTTTAAGATAAAATAAATTAGTTTCATTTCATCAAAAGTCAAGCCATTAGAGTATAAGAATAACATAAAAATTTGAAATGAATAGGCATCTTCCAATTTAGAAAGAAAATTATAACATAGAGAAAAACGGAGGATTCCAAGCTAGAATGTTATAATGAACCAATGAGTCTAAACCCAATGGTTAGCATCAGCCCTGCTGACTAAGCTTCCAAAGCCATGCCATTCTATATGGCTCATACATCCAATCTATATGTTTGGCCTCACACAAGGCTAGCAATACCCCTGCTAGCTGGGGTCAAACCAATGTGCACTAGGGCTAACATCATCGTTGTTAGCTACAGTATTCTAACAAGTTTTCCTCCAAAAACAAATATAACATATCCAATAAAAAGTTTAAACATTCATTACATTTCCCAACAATACCAATTCTCTATATCTATATCAAGTACACCATTTTCACAATTAAGTTTTAGACTAAAGGTTAAATTTATCTAACACAATTTGATAAGCAAGGCTAGGTAGACTTTCCAATAAACTAATAATGGGTTAAATAGAAAACAATATAACAAATAAAATAAAGTTAAAGAGTACAACTAAAAAAGAAATGGAGCAAAGTTAAAAACAATAATAACAAAAGGATGAAGAAATTACCACATTGGTCTACTACCTTGCTCCTATTTGCTGGGGTAACAAAAAGAGAGTGCTACATATGAGTCTTCAACACATGAAACACTTCCTAAATATAAGTGGGACTACAGAAGGAGAGAATCATTATTGTGGTTGGCCAAAGGAGAAAGATCAATTATTAATAGCCATTAAGAGGAAGAGAAAGGATTTAAGGCAATTAGGCTGCAAAAAGGGTAAAAGAAAGAGAAGTTAAGGATTTTGATTTTGTGTGGTTTCACGGGAATATAAGGTGTATAAGGGGAGAATGGGACAAAGGAGGGTAAGGACAAAAATGCCCTCCCTTGATTCAATCTAAGAAATAACTACAATATGTTATTATTATTATTATTATTAGTTAGTGTATCACTGTGTAAATAATTATACATATTATTATTTTAGTTATTATAATTTATTTTTTTTAGGGAACCACTAAATAAATATTAATACTACATAAATGATATTATTTTATTTACAATATTAACACAATCTTATATATCTGTCATATAATATAGTATAAGCTCACTAGAAAGTCCTAATTTACTAGTGGTTTTACTATAGGGTCAAATTTAAGCACATGATCGAGGAAAAAAAAGTAATATTGTCATAGTTTTGTTAAAGCTAGTTAAATTAGATGTGATGTGAGGAACATGTAAATTGTTGAAATTGATGGTTAGAAATCATATATGGTGAGAATAAATGGGTTAGGATTATAGTCGGTTAACTTTGATGTACTTTATGTTTAGATTCGTTATAATACATCATGACTTTGTATGAGAATTCAATGGTAATGGAAATAAAGCATCAAAACTCCCTTTTGTTGCTTGGTTTATTTAAAATAATGTTGACATTATTATCAGGAATGTTGACATCCTCTACTTCATCATCATCATTCTTCTCTATCTGCATTGTCATTGTCTTTATCCTTCTATTCTCTTGTATCACTATTACCATAACCAAAACCATCATCTTCACGATCATTAGTAGCACCCTGACCGTTTACATTTCTCAATTTCACAGGACCAATACCCTGCTTAATATATAATACAAAAGTGTCCCTAGTCATATATTCCTGAAACATTTTTGCTTATCTAATTAATAAACACAAACCCATCAGTTATACTCTTTCCAGGCTTTAAGTAATAAATGGATGAGGTTATAAGGTATCCTATGTCAGTCAGTTCCCAACTCTTGGAGTTCTAAATAACTGACAAAGTCGGAGTTTAAGTAGTGTATCTCTACAAATCTACCCATGTATCTATTACTATGAAGATTGAAGAAATTCCCCTGTGGTGAATCTCAAAGGTTAACTCAGCCATAAACCTATACAATAAACAAATATAGCACATGTTACCTATTTCAAAATTCAACATAGTAACATATCCACTAACAAAACCCACTATGTAACTTCAACAAATATAATACACATTACCCACTAACAAAATTCAACATAGTAACATGGACATTAATAATTTTCTAATCGTGACATTCATAATAGCATACTCATGTTTATAATTGAGAACAAAATCCAAAAAAGTGAACAGATAAACAATTTCAACAATAAATACCAAGATTTTCAGAACTTTCACCATTTAAGAGACCTTTTTATTGATTTAGTCAAAACCCAAATAAAAAACTATTAAATTTTTTGAAATGCATACCTTTTGAATAAACAATTTTTCTCTTCCAACCAGATAACCAAATGAATCCAAGCTACAGAATATGCTCTCTTAGGGATTTGAAAAAAATGAATAAAGTAGAAAGGATTGAAGGTATTGAGGATTTAGGAATTTTAAGACTTGAAGGATCGGGGAAAAATTAAAGATTTGTGGATTAAAGGAGAAAAAGCCCGTATTTTTTCCTAACCCCACACTCACATGCTATGAAGGGGTGATTTTGAACAAAATGAACCACATGTATGCATTTAGGAATAAGTCTAACCACAGGGAGATAAAATGTACTTTACACAAATAATAAATCCATAAAAATTTTTAATAGAAAGAACGAAAAAAGAAAAAACTCAATAATTGAACTCCTTATAATTGGTTTGATCTAAAGTAGTCACGAACAACTAATTATAAGAAATGTATTTTATTATAAGTTAATGATTTGGGAATGTTCTCCCATTTATTCTTTAGTTAGTGGCAGCTCGATCTCAAGTCAATTTTAGAGAAACACTATACATCCTAAAGCTGTTCAAATTAATCATCAATGCGTGAAATCTGTTACTTGTTGTGAATGCTCATCTTATTAAGTTGTCGGTAGTTTTGCATATTATAACTAATCATATTATAGGAAGATGAATATATTCAGCTAACTTGGTATAACAACTAGTTGATAGGCTTATTTGATCAAAATGTGAAGGTTCAACTGATTGACTTCCAAAACGTCATAGTTTATATATCAGCTAGTTTTCTTCAGTTGAAAGAGATGAGCACAACTAAGAAACTTTAATTAACTATTTTAGATAAATGACATTGTCTATTCCTGTTGTCTAAAAGTTTAGTTGATTGAAGAGAATATATATGATAGAGATACAATTGAGTATGAAAAGCTTTAACTGGTTGTTTAAAAGAAGTTTAGATTATAGAAGATAATATAGCTGATTGAATTATAGTTGACTATGAAAGATTTCAGCTGATTGTCTAGAAGAAAAGTTATTTGCGAGATTTGCTGATGATGACAGTATAGAAATATTTAGGAAATTTTATCAGATTGCACTTAAAAAGGAATAAGCTAAAAAAGACAGCAGACAGATAAAATCTAAAACTGATAACTGACAAGATGAAGGTGAACATGATGTGCATAATGTTGTTGACACTCAAAATCTTCCAAAGAGATAGAAATATGTTACAAGTCATCCAATTGATCAAGTAATAGGAGATCCAATATAAGAAGTGAGAACAAAATTAAAATTACAGAGCTTGTGTGCTTTTGAATATTTCCTATCTCAAATTGATGCAAAGAATTTCAAAAATGCCAAAGATAATGAAATCTTGGATTCAAGCTATGCAAGAAAAACTAGTTCAATTTGAAAGAAACCAAGTATAGGAACTTGACCCAAGACCATGAAACTATCAAGTCATTGGAACTAAATAAGTTTACAGAAATAAGATGGATGAAACTGGTATAAGAGTCATAAATAAGACAAGGTTAATAGCACATGGGTATAATCAAGAAGAATGTATTGATTTTAATGAAACCTTTGCTCTTGTTGTTAGACTAGAAGCTATAAAGTTATTCATAAAAAAAATTTACACTATTTTAGATGGATGTTAAAAATGTATTTTCAAATGGTATGTATCAATGAAGAAGTGTATATTGAACAGCCTCCTAGTTTTGAAGTTTTTGATAAACCAGATCGTGTTTCATAATCAAAAAGGTTTTATATGGTTTAGAGCAAGCTCCTGAAGCTTGGTATGAAAAATTAACTTAATTTTTCATACCAAATGGTTTTAAAAGATGCAAGTAGACATTAAATTGTTTCTTAAGTATAAACTGTATGATATATTATTAATTCAGATATATGTCGATGATATCATACTTAGTGCTACTAATGAAACACTCTATCAAGAATTTTCCAAGTGTATATAGAGTGAATTTGAAATGAGCGTGATAGGAGAACTCAATTACTTCCTTGGTCTTCAATTTTAACAATCAAAGGAAGATATTTTCATCAACCGGTCCAAGTATTTCAAAGATTTTATCAATATATTTTTACTTGAGAATGTAAAAACAATTAAGACTCCAATGAGCACATCAACCAAACTAGATAATGATGAATTTGATAAGAAAATAGATGTGAAGAAATATAAATTATGATTGTGGATCTCTTCTCTATCTCATTGCTAATAGACAAAATATTATGTTTAATATTTGAATGTGTGCTAGATATCAATGTTGTCATTTTATAGCGAGAAGAAAAAAGATCTCCATATAGTTTTTATTGAGTTAGAAAAAGTGTATGATAAGGTGTTGAGAAGAGTTTTAGAGTGGACTCTTAAGGAAAAAAAAATATCAACTAAGTTTGAATAAGTAATGACTATTGTGCGACATTAGTAAATTGTATGAATATAGAGTTCCCAAACACAATAGGATTTAATCAAGAAACATCCTTATGTCTGTCTCTATCTATTTACTTTTCATGAACAAATTTAGAATCAAGTTTCATGGTTCGTGACTCTTTGCTGATGACATCGCATTGGTATTTGACACTAGATCGGGTTTAAATTCAAAACTAAAATTACTAAAGACCATAGTAGAATCTAAAGATGGTAGATTAATTAAGTCAGACAAAAACCAAGTATATGAAGTGTAGCTTTAGCCACACTAGAGGAGGCTTGACTGAAGTGATTTTCGATGGCCATAAACTCTCAATGAAGGAAGTGTTTAAGTACCTAGATTCTTTCGTACAAAAACATAACACAATTAAGCATTATGTAAGCCATAAGAATTAAGCATGATGAATGAAATGGAAAAGTGACTCGAGTTTTATATGATCTTAAAATCCTAAATAGGTTTAAAAGAAAATTATATATGACACTAATGAGATCGACTATGTTGTATGACTTCAAATGTTTGGCATTTAAGAAATAACACTCGCATAAGATAAAACTAGATGAAATACAAATATTGAGATGGATGACATGAAATACAAGGAAAAATAGAATGTGAAATGAGAAGATATATATGAAGGTTGGTATTGCACCAATTGAAGAGAAAATGACAAAGAACTGTTTACTGTGTTTTGGACATATCCAACATAAGTCTAATAAATACCGTTGGTAGGAGAAGTGACTTGGTGTAGGTGGAAGTGATTAGAGTAGCTAGGTAGAGAGGGAGACCAAAAAGTTCTTGAAAATGATAGAATTGCTCTAAACTGTCACTAAAAATGATGCCTTGGATCAATTCCCATGACCGAAAAGAATGTAATATGAAAATTACATAAACAATAAACACTTTTGAAATGCTTGAATCGAGTTAGAATTTCTCTTTCCTTAAGACTATATTTGTACCTTACTTGTAATGGCTTACAGCAAATAAGCCTTTCAAGATAAAACATGCTCTATCTAAGGTTGGTATTAGATACAAATAGAAACTATAACTTGAAAAGATAAAGAAAGAGGAGAAGAAGAGATACAAAATGTGGTTAACTATGTTACTTTTATAAGCTTTCCAGGAAATGACATTTCTATTCATATTGAAGTTAATATGCAAAATTAAGAAAATGTATTTTCACTTAATAAAAAAATAATGACGTTTTGACTAAGTCAAATAGCAATAAAATGTTCTTATAGGGTTTTCATGAAAATGACACTCTTGTTCATAAAGAAGCTAATTTTATGAAATCAAAAGTCTTTCCACTCAAGCAAAAAATAATGATTTTTTGGTTAAGTCACAATAAGCCAAACTTCTCTCTTTTCAATACTTTAATAACTATTAATATGGAAGTTATTTTATGAAACGAAATAACTTTTTATTTGAACAAAAAGTAATAACTTTTGATTAAGTCAAATTACTTTAAAAACTAATTAAATTTCCTAACAATTTCTCCCAATTTTCAAAGTATTGAAACCACTTTGTACTTACCTCTTTCTCTTAGAGCTATTAGTTGGTTATATTAGGTGTTCTTAGACTTGAACCTTTTAGTAATTATAAAATATCAAAATCCAAAATGTCCTAAGACTTGAACTTTGTAATCTTCATATATATTACTTATCCATACAACATTCCAATTATAATTTATACTTCTCACATTAGGTCATATGCAACATCTTACGAATTCATATATATCTTTGAGACAAGCTTTCTGATCTCGCAGAAGTGGCCACACTTCTCACACACGTACACATACACACAACACATATATATGAATCTATAAATACAATGTATGATCTACACTTTTCTCTTATGACATAGATTAATTAAAGGTTAAAACTATCCTCTATTTTTCTCCTTACTAGAATGCACTTACTTTGAGATGACATAAAGGCTCTTTAACCTTTATTTTGTAAAGTGCATAAACTAGTTTTCATTATATGTTTGTTTCCAATTGAAACTAGAAGATTAGGATTTTTCTTTATGGTCTAGTTGGTTTCCCATATAAAACCCATCTTCCAAAAGTATTTCATATCACATCTCTGCCTAGGCAATTTGCAAAAGGATCTGTCAAATTTATTTTCTTGACTTTTGTGATTAAATTTTCTTTAATTTACTTTGGGATCATACCGTCCCTATCATGTTACAAACATAAATATCTTGATCCTTTAACTTGATCTTAGAATTTTAGCAATTATATGCTTCTTAGGTGAACTAATATTTGAATACCACTTTTCAAAGAACTTTTTATTTATCTTCAATGTTTGAAACTATGTTAATTGTAACACCTAGGTTCACAATTACAATAACATCAACATCACCTTTCCGATTGGGATTTTAAATCCTCTCACAATATTGATATAATGTATATTTTGTTAGACAAACTTGTATAATAATGTTGATTTCAAAACAATATTTATTGTACAATTTTCTAGTACCATTCTTTTAAACACACTTTCTAAACTATTTCAAAAATCCATCGAGTATACAAATAAATTCATATACATTCTCTAATATAATGAGTATCAATCCTGTGAAAAAGAATTTAATAAATATCTATATAATTTTTATCAATAAAAATTCTCCAAAGTGGTATTGCCACTAATCAAATCATAAGATATGAATAACCAAGAAATAATTATTTTTCTTTATACCTTCTAGAATTTTTTAAGAAAAATGATGTCCTTTATGTATAATAAAACTAGAAATTATAATAAATCCCCCATTAATCTATGCATCAAAAACTTGATATACCAATTCAAAATAGAATTTAATAAAACTAGTAATATTCTTCATAAAAATCACATATAAATTATATTTCATGAATTTAATTTCCACGAAATAAAACTATTGTTCAAACCATAGTGCTAGTATTAGACTTATACTTGCTCTAACTCCAAATAATTCACTAGTCCATATCATTTATATAAGAAAGAAAGTATAACATATTTCAACGAAAAGAATTTGCTCATTTCTTCACCTTTAGAAGAAAATGAACTTCGTATTGAAATCATATTGTATCTTTATCACTTTTCAATACATAAATTTAAATACCAAATAAATTTATATAGTATGTCTAACATGCAACCATATTTTTCATATGTACTTTCATCCTTATAAATATGAAAATCAACTAATGTCACACCCTATATGGAGGCATGACTAGTTGGAGAATTGGGTAACCAACCCTTCATAACCCTGAATTCAAAACAAAGAATCAAATATGACTCTGGACCAAACCAAAGAATAAAAATAGAATTTAAGAAACTCAAGTTAACTACAAATGTTTAATTACTGAAAAACATAATAATTTACTAAAAATTTTCGATAGAGGTTTCTTGTAAACTGGAACATGCCCAAAATACAAGCATGTAAACTTTGGTTACATTCAACCAGTTTACACAATATCAACATACACATAGAGCTCTGTTCCAATTCTCACCACAACAACAATAACTAAATTATTACACAACACAAAACTAGACACCTAACGTCCTAATGTGACTGTAAACATTCATCATTGATTTCAAGTAAGCAATCTCGAGTTTATACCTTGCCGCCAAAATACTCGGCAAGCCCAATATTAGTATTTAATGCTCACAGAGATCTTATTACTAAAAAAATAAACAAAAAAGTGGTGAGTCCCCCAGACTTAGTGAATAGAAAAACGTATCCAAAGGATACTAGCATCAATCAAAGCATAAATAACACATTTAAGTTAAATAATCTCATGTAACTATATTTCATATTTTAATTCAATAATACACGTACGTACATATAATAGTAAAATCAATTAAACACAATTTACATAGTACACAAGATGAATAAATCAATCAGAGTGTTCAGAACTCACAATTCAAACAAAGCAATTAAAACCTTCAAGGCACACAAAGGGCCAATAGAGTAACTTAGTCCCACACAACATATATTCTCCCACAGAGCAGTTTTTGTGCCCGAACACCAAATATATTCTTCGTACATATCTATCCCACCAAGGCTGAGTACTCAAACATATTAAAACACTTGTCAAATCAGAATATTCCATATACACCTGAATTCTATTTCAGAAATAATCATTTTAGAAAGAAAATGCTTTTATTGGCCCTTATCAAATACAAACAAAGTCACAAGGTCAAGTACAATTCAAATAACTCAATTAAACATTACATATACTTATGCTTCCACAAAAAATATATCTATTCAAATACACATATTAATCTAGCAACCAAAAGGTAGCATTTATTCACTCACCATATACCAATATTGCTCATCATTACATCTTGCAATCATGTGCGTCATTGGCTCAACAATACTTTTTGGGGCTACAATTAAATTTATGAGTACTGCTTAGTTTGTTGAGTTTATAAATTGTAACTTTTTAATTAAAAAAATCTATAGATACTAAGTTTCATGTATTTATTTAAAATTTACTACTTTTAGGCATTTTCACACCCCCCTTGGATTATGTTTGATTTTAACTTACATACTTAACCAAATTCAACAAAAAAACCAAGTCTAAACATTATCTTCATGACGTTAGCTATCTTTCATATTTAGAAACTTCTCTTAGAATTAACCTTGAATTCACATTAAACCCTCACATGAACATAAACAGGGCACATGCAATTTCTGGTTGCCAAGATCGGATTCCAGTGCTTATAAAATTCTCATACTTGAAAATTAAATTATGAAACTTTTAAGTATAGTTTATCAAATTGGTATAAACAATTCATCTTTATCACCACTCCTAATTCATCCTTTAAGACCCTTCAAACCTAGTTACACAAACATAGGTTCAATCAGGACCAAAAATCACAACCATAACCTCCAAAACCTTTAAAATACAAACAACATGAAATTAAAACCTGTAAAGCTCCTAGAGTTGTCCTTTAATATATTAGAAACAATAAAAGTCAAAAGCTAATTTAAACCATAACCTCCGACAAAGTTCTTCGGACTGACTAAAGCTCATATAAAATCCTGCACAAAATCAGCTACAGTCTAACAACTCTAATGATAAATATACTTCGAATCAAGTTACGGAATTTTCACATATTATCTCAAAATCATAAGCTATACTTTTTCTTCATAATTCCTAAACTAATTCAGCCCATAAAACACCCGAAATACCCGATTTCTCTAACTTATAAAATTTGACATTGCTTCCCTTCAATAGCCACTTAACTCCCATTTTCAACACTTTACCCACAACTAACCATCTTTTGTTCATACTCACTACTCACTTTCATTAAATCCTTAAAACACTACATTAACCAACCATTCTTTATTCTTTACTCTTAAGCTTTTTATTCAAATTCAATTAATCCCTAAACCACAAAGATTTGATTATAGTAAGTTTTAATCGGAAACTAGTTTCTTTTAAACCTTTTATCAAACATCTTAAGTGCATAAGTTCCTTCCATTGATGTGTATGTATACATATATATACTACACTAAGAATTCCAATTCCCATTTTATTTATATTCTAACATTGAATTCAAAGTTCTATTTGTTATTTGTAATTCACCCAAAAGTAAACTAGATATTTACAATATAATATACTAAGTTTTCATATTTTTCTCTTTTCCAATAATCACTAACTATGATTTTATTTTATTTTTATCCTTTTGTTCATATAATCTTTAAACTAAGTCATCAACCTACTAGAATTCTCTACTCTTAAAGCAATTAAACTAGGAAATTCTTAAAAACAAAATTGAATTACACTACCTAATCTCCAACTTGCTGCTATGGAAGGGTTTTTACTCTTGTTACCTTGTTGCCATATGCAGCCAATACCATGAAATGCTGCACAGTTGAAAGAGGGGTGGCTCACGGGTTAGAAACAACTTGCTGCTGCCAACCAAATGTTCACGGTGAAGGCAAGGAGTGCAAGCAAAGCTACTTCTGCTCTTGCCAACTTCAAGGCAGCCATGGAGCTACTAGGGGCCGAGAGAAGGGTTGCACATCAAGGATAGAGTTGGTTGTAAACTAAAATGAAAATATGGCAACTACTAAGTGAAGGATTGCTGCCACACTAAAGGGTTTATCGACAATATCAAGAGGAATAGCTGAAACGGGTGAAAAGAGAGTAGAAAAAGCACCAAATAAACCCAACCCACACACCAATTGAGAGTAAAAGGCTCGCACCAAGCAACACTAAAACAGGGGAGAAAAAAAATAACAAAGAAGGTGGTGGAAGGAAGGAATGAGTAGGGGAACTCAGTTAAACAAGGAAAGAATAAGAGAGAAAGAAATAACAAGCTAAGTGAATATAAGACAAAAATTTGAAAAGCAAACTAAAAGTCAAAAAGATAGAATGTGTGGTGGTTGTATTTTATTGGTATCTATATATGTATATATATATGTGTGTGTGTGTATATATATATATATATATGTATATATGTATGTATTATTAATGTTTCTTAGTTTTTTTTCTTTTTTTTGACACACTTGTTGCATTCCTCAATAAAATTACACAAGGTAATTTCGAGTTCCAAGTCAACCCATTTTAAATTAATTGTATGTGTATTTTATGTAAGCATATAGATATAATATTTATTTAGGTTGAATACTTGCATTTACAGTTATGATCAAGAATTACAATAATTGTTCAAATGTCCTCTTTTAATATTATATTATAACATGTTTAATTGTATTATTATTTATTTAATTTGCTTATTTATAACTGAAAACTTACACATTATGTTTAAAACTCAACCCTACGTATCAAGTTATAAGGGTTATGACAATTAACAAATTAAAAGATTTAAAATAAAAGGAAAATTTTGGTTCAATATGCCTAATCGATTGGAATTGAGAAATTCTCTATGAAAGGATCTTAATCAAATATTGTAATTTTTCCTTCACTTTGTTAATCAACAAAAAATGACTTTTCGACCCCCATTTCATCACTTGATCTCTTGGAACCATTAACTTGCTAATTTCACCAAATGATTGACTATAGGCATTTTGTGGACTTGTGTCTTCCATTGTTACACAAAATATAGTCGTAAGATTGAAATATAAAAATTGCAAAAAAAATAAACACTTTTGAAATGCTTGAGTCAAGCTATAATTTCTCTTTCCTTAAGACTATATTTGCACCCTACTTGCAACTGGTTACAGCAAATAAGCCTGCCAAGATAAAACATGCTTTTTATATATAAGGTTGCTATTAAATATAAATAGAAACTATAACTTAAAAAAAAAAGAAAGAGTTGAAGAAGGGAAATAAAAAAGTGGTTAACCATGTTACTTCTATAAGCTTTTCATGAAATGATATTTCTATTCATATTGAAGTTAATATGAAAAATTAAGGTAATGTCTTTTTATTTTATCTAACTTGTTGATTAAGTCAAATAGTCATAAAAGGTTCTTATAGGGTTTTTCATGAAAAGACACCCTTATTCATGTTCATAAAGAAGTTAATTTTATGAAGCCAAGTGCCTTTTCATATAAGCAAAAAATATTGACTTTTTAAGTCATTTTAAAAGTGTTTATTGTACTAAATTTTTTATATTATAAAGAATTTATATAGCCGACCCCAACTAATTTGAAATTTAAGCCTTTGGTGAATTGAGTTGAGTATTATCAATGCAACACATATAGAGTAAAAAGTTATGTTTAAATTATGGCAGCAATTTCAATTTGAATTGCCGAAAATACTAAGTTGAATGAAAGTATTGCAAACATTTTACTAAAATACAAGACAAAATTGACAAAAAATATTTAATTAAAGTACACTTTTATCCCCTTGTAGTTTGACTTATTATCAAACGGATACATGTTGTTCATTTTGTCCAAAAGCACTCAATTGAACTTTGGATCAAAATGTCTTTAGACAAAATCCATCCAAACTAAAGATTTTCTAATTATATTATCAAAAAAACAAAAAAACAAAACACCTTTAATTTATAAATTTGTCTTAAATTGAAGGAGCTGGATAATAAATGGAAGGAGTTGATTGATGAAGAAGCTAAGCTGGCATTGAAGATAGGCAATTTATGCTTGGAACATGTTAGAATTTGGATTGAAGCTTTAAGCATGATTTGATTTGTTGGTCTACTTTACATTCAATTGTGGTCTTTCTTGAATAAGCCAAACCATTCTCTTTTAGCTTGTGTGAGTTACTAGCTTTAATGTTTCTTAGATTTACATAATCGTCCTTTTAGTTTGATGGGCTTCAATCAAAAAGTGGTTATTTCAATGGGTTCTTGTTTAAAATAAAATGAAAGAGATAAGAGAAATCAATGGCATGTATAAACTAAAGGTTTAGTTTTGGTTTTTTGGTAATTTAATTAGAAAATTATTAGTTTGGATGTATTCTATCCAAAGACACTTTTGTCCAAACTTCAGAAGGGTGCTTTTGAACAAAATGAACCACGTGTATGCATTTGAAAATAAATCAAACCCAAGGGGGTAAAGTGTAGTTTACTCAAAATATTTAAAGACAAAATTAGTAAAAACATAATTATTACAATATATCCTCTAGACTACCAAACTAATATCTATGCATCCCTTTCTTTTGATATGAGGAGAGACCTAACTTTGTTGAATATGATTTTGCATTGTCCACACCATTCTATTCAAGTTGAGGAGAAGTCTATAATAATGAAGTTTACATGATTTGCACAATTTAGAATGCAGCCGACGAAACCAAATAGCTCATGTCATTCTTAACTGAAAAATCAAGCCATCAAGGTGTTTGCTCAGTATGTTATTAACAATGATAGTTGCTTTTGGTTGTGCACAACAGATCTAAGAGGGAAAAAATAGGTTTTACATAAAATTTATTTATTTGAGTATCTCAACTAGTTAGTCATTCTCACAATATTTAAGCACTAGCACTACTACTATATGCTAGCTGTTACTAAAATTAGTTGAATGACCATGGAGAAGGGTTCCTACAAGTTGGTTTTCATAGTTGTCTTTTTGGTTATAGCAACATGTATGTAATATCTTTCTAACACTGTGGTGAACAAGTAGTCATGCCATGTTAGTTTATGCTCTCCAATATTATTTTAAGAATTTAGAAAAATTACCAAGTAAAAGTTTAAAAAGAAAAAGAAAAATCAACTAGGTAGCAGAGAAAAAAAAAATTATATATAAAAAATTATCATGTGTTCTAGTACTATGTCTATAATTGTCTTTGTTTACAACTTGTTCTTCCATAATTTTGGACTAGACATTATTTCATATTTAAAACTATTTTCAGAACAAAGGAAGATTCGTAAAGCTGGGTGGTTCATTTGACCCATTAGAAAAATATATTGTTGTTTCCTCAATTATGTGGTTATACTTTGCTACTTAATTTGCTCGATCATGGGTTAACTAAATGCATATGTATATGGGTGTTCGGGTAGGAATTGTTATGCTCTCAAAGGAAGTTATTTTTTCCCCTTTGACAATCATATTCTTTTGGTGTGAATGAATTAAAAACATAAACTATTGAAGGTTGCAACAATGAAGGATATTCAAAAGCATTGGTCGGAATACAACACAATCACTCATTTAAGGTTCTTCGAAATTCAGAACTCTTGCTATTTAAATTTGATTATTTTCTTTTTCATTTTACTTTTAAAGATCTGAATGCATGCCATTGGTGATTTTGTCCGTGATTAAGTTGCTATATATAGCATAACTAAACTGATTGTGTTATATGATTATGAGCTCATGCATAATTCTTTTTGTTTTAATGTAAAGTATGTTCTTCTATCCTAATATGATCCAGATTCAATCATTTTTTTTTTTCTATTTTCTTTAATAGTCGCATATGATCCAGATTTTGTTAGGTGAAACCAAACCATAGCAAGATAAAAAATAGAATTGGTGTGCTCCCATTTTAACAAACAAAAAAAGAACATTTGCATGTTTTTTAGTTTTAGCATTTTTATTTTTAAGATTTAAGAAATGTTTCTTACATAAGAGCATCAAGTTGTACTATTGAGAAAATTTGCATTTATGATATTACTTTAAGGGAAGAAATGAATGAAAAAAAAATCCAATTGTTTTTAGCAGCCAAGACAAGAATGATTTATAAAATGCATCCATGTAGTAGTTATTTGTAGAACCAGAAGTAAGCTTCCGTATATATAGGATGGATTTCTATACCAATTTTCTTTGCCAACAATAAAATTTGTCTAGGAGTTAATTTTCTTTTTGCCTCTCCATATTTAGCTTTTCATCCTTAGTTATTTGATATAGGTGAGTGGAGATGTAGCTCAACCAAGCTTACCGGGGCAACAGTTCAATTTCACCATTATAAGAGTAGTCAGTAAATTAGGTACTAACATCTATTTAGCATGGTGGGTGACAATTGAAAGTTGGGTTGTCTATTTCTCTTGGCAAGCAGTTTTTGTTGGATATTTGGATAATCATGCAGATAATTCTTATGATTTTTTTTTTTTTCATCCTGAATTCCATTTCTGGAAATTTAACTTGAATTTCAAACAGGTCCCAATTTCAGCAACTTGTTGTATCCACATACATTCATCTATTTAGATGTTGTTTATGTACAATCAGCACCAGTTATCCAATTGCTTTTTATTTCTTTCCTCTCTTGGGTTTTTTTTTTTTTTTTTTTTGTCATTATATGCATATGCACTAAATGATTCAAATTGTGATTTGCATGGCTAGAAAGTTGGAATTGTTGTTAGTTTTTTCATCCCAAGTAGGTCTCATTCTCCATCGTCATGATTATGTTACAAGAGAGGTGGGAAGAAGAGCTCTATTACCAACCTAATATAGGGAAGCAGGGAAAAGAAAACTAAACTGGCAAATCTGTTTTTTAACATAAGAGTGTAAGTTGCAGACCAATATTCAATTTAAGGTTCTTTGGATGATAGAAATAATAGAAATATGCATATTGAAGCTATAATTAACTGAAAGATTTCTTTTTTATTTTAGATCCCTTACATGCACATCAACATTATTATCATGTGGGTCACTGTTAGCTGGACAATGAGAATCAGATTGGTGACTGGAGCATATTGGGGTCTTCAGAGGCTCATTTGTCTTGAATTCAACCTTACATGATAGGAAATCTCAGCCATAAAATTTTGTTAGATTTGATGAGCCAACTTATGTTTGTTTGTTCGTCTATTTGAACTACTATTGATTCTTTAACTATCAATCAGATTATAATTGGCTTTCTAGTAAGGGCATTGATACAATGTTAATCTAACTATGATATATTTGTGTCATTATCTCTGCGAGAAGTTTTAGTGCATTCTTACTTAAATACCAACCAACCTCCTCGTCGACAAGTGATTACCAATCCCAGCCAATCTTCTTGTTGGTTGGTAATTACAACCCATAAGTTGGTTGGTAATAACTTACCAACTTTCTGGTAAGTTGGTAATTACCTATCAACTGTCTGGTTGGTCAGTAATAACGACTTAGATTTTCCTTTTTACTCTTCACAAACCAATTGTTGGCAATTTGAAGATCGTCATTACCAAGTTGGTTGGTAATGATTTTTTTTAATGTAATTAAGTGATTATATTTTCTATTGTTAAAAATGGTCCAAAAAAAAATTGAGTGCTTAATTAATTGAATAAAACAAGTTAATTGAATGCTTAGTTGTAAAATTGAGGATTAAGCGTAATTAGATGACAATTTGAAATCTAGGTAATTAATGGGTTTAACTAGGCTCGCCTAATGCTACTTAATAGGCGGTTATTAAACAGAGATATTACCTTAATTAGGGAGCTTAAGGAAATTAGGTTCAAGGGCTTATGTGAAAATAATAAGTAAAAATTGGAATGCATGATAATTAATAAATAGGTTGGTAAACATTCTCTTTGAAGCAGGGACTGAAATGAAGATAAATTAAAAAAGTCTGGGCAGCATGTCGAATTTCATCCTCACATGTGAGTTAGGAATTGTGGCTTTGTTTCTAGACTGGATTTTGATTTGAGTAGTTGAGAGAGAGAGCTTTGTTGTGCTCTCGATCCTTAACTCTGATTTCTCCGCCGTGAGAATTTAAAATCTAAACAGAGAGGGGTTTGAGTGTTAATGGCTTTGTCAATGCTTGGTTTCGCAAGAGGAATTTCTGATTTGCTGATTATGGGCGGTGAGTCTGATCAGGAGGAGCTGCGAAGCAATCAACCAAAGGGCAAAGTCAAGCCTGATTTAGGGGTTTTGCTCCAACAACCTCTGGTCTGGGGCTGAACTTGGGTTAGGAAGTAGGGGGGCTTTCATCTCTAGTCTAGGATAGAATTTGGAGGTGTAGAAGAAGGAAAATAAAATAAATGACTTGTCTGCTGCTGGAAAATAAACTAGAACATGCAACACAAAGAAATGGGTAAGCAGTAGGACACAATTCTGTGTTTCAAATAAACTGTTCTATTTTCAGTGTTTTCTTGTTTTATTGCTGAGAAACTCTAGCTAACTCTTATGCTTTCCTTTAAATTGTCTTTTAAATGAAACATGATGTTCTGAATTGAGAAAGCACATCATTGAAACTGTTATAATGTGCTATGAACAACTTATTCTGTTATTGCATGATTTGGCATACTCTTGTTCTGTAATATACTGAATTCTGGACCTATATTGGGACACCCTGTAGAAGAGATGACCCAATGAGCTAGCTCCAGACACATTGATCATGTGTGGACTATCTGATTGAAATTCTGGAAAGAACTTGAGTAAATGTCCATTCTGTTTTAGCATGAAGAATCCTGTTTTATTGTAAAACTGTAAACTGAATCGTTAAAAGTGTTTTGACACTTGTGAATGCTGCTTGTGGAGTATTTTCACCCATTTTCTATATGTTTAAATGTTTCCAGGTCATTAAGTTCATGTATGGCAGCAGGGGAAAAAGGAGTGTCATGCTTGAAGTCATATATTTAGTTTTGTATAATCTGCATTGATATTTTATATGAAATGGAGTAGTATGATGATGTATAGTGAATTTGAGAATTTGAACCTAGATATTTTGTATATTGTCAGCAAATACGTAAACTTGGAGATAAGTGTGAGAACAAAATGTGTAAATGAAACTCTGGTGTATATTGACGCGTTAGTAATCTGTTTTGAGGTTCACCAACTTTGTATAACTGCTTTCTTAAAGACTTTTAACTCAAGACCGCTGAAGTTAGCAAGCTGATAAGGAGCTTTAACCAACTATTTGTAATGTCAAGAAACACTTAAAGCAACTTTCCAACCGAAACTTAATCTTAAAGCACCACATGGTTCCCTGAAGACAATAACTGGTTCAATCACTAGTAAGATAATTTCTAAGTGGAGGTCCAAACTGACTGGTGTTGAAGAATCAGCACACTGAGTTGTGGTTCAGGGTGAAATGCTACTCGAACCCAGAACTAGTTGGTTCTTCCTGAAATGCATTGAGACGCAACAATGGACTAAACATTGCACTGTTTTGGTTAAGGTTCAACTAGTTGTAGTTAAAGAACTAGTTGGTTCTTCCCAAAATGCATTCAGACGCAACAATTGACTGAACATAGCACTGCTTTGGTGCGGTCACTGTCTTGATGCGGGCCGCAAGAGCAGCACCAAAAAGTTTAATCCTACACTCAAACAGAGATTTTAACCTTGCTGCCATCAAGCAACCTCCATAAGGTATTTTGGTGATTACCAGATTAGAGGTGCTCAGTAGCCTAAGGTGTGACAAAAACTACGTTACCTGTCCCATGAAACATTGTAAGTTCATCTTATCAATATTTTAAAATGCCAATGAACTAAATTTGTTAAAAAGCATTAACTCCCAATTACCACCAATAAATAGAAAACCATGGAGTTAAAATAAATAATCACAATTTACGGGTGTATCACCTTACTAAAGAAAATATATATATCTATATATATATGATTTTTCTAACAATTCAAACATAATTAATTACACATGTTTGACAAGGGATGAGTTCCTTCACACGTCCATTATGGACAGAACTCCCCAGGCACCTGTTCTTGCAATGAGGTTGAGAATTAACAGCATCCCCGTTTTTTGTTGGGGAGTTTGTTCCACGGGGCTCTGCATATAGGCCAAGATGGATACACAACCTATAATATACAATGTAAGCTCGTTATAAGTAACAGTAGCACTTCAATATCAGGGAATTCAGAACCCTTCATTTTTTCCCAACAAAAGCCAGAGAGCTTCATTAAAGAGAAAAGTGTTACAAAGTCTAATACATATTAGCTATCCACCTACGACTATGTTTCCTAATTGCTTTCTTCTCTTGATCTGGGACATCACAGTGTTCATGTTACAAAAAACAAAATTACACTCCAAAAGAAGCTGCAAATTGAGCACAGAAGACTATGCAGCAGTAGCTTCATAGTGCAGAAGTTAAGGATTAAGTGGGGTAAGTGTGCAGCAAGTTGAAGACTATCCTTGGTAAGACTGATCAATCTCATGGGCCACGCCCTCCTGCTACAAAAAGCATTTTACAAGAGTCGGTATCAATAATCAGGTATCTTATGTTAAAGATGCGGGAAATTGTAGACATCAAAGGACAAACCAGGATTCTATTACCCCGCTGATAATAATATCAATATGAATGATAAAGGCTATAATTAATTGACCATCATGATCATGAAGCAGATTTGCATTCCTAGCTTCAAATGTTTCCATAAAAGAATTGGTATGGTCTGTTTAAGAGAATGGTGTTCATGGGAAAGGAAAACTGTATTGTCTATTAAAGAAACAGTTGTAAGGAATTAACAATATAATTTTAATTTTTTTTTTTTTTTTGGGGGGGTGGGGTTGGGGGTTGTTGAACTAATCAAAATGCGTTTAGACATATAACTATTACGTATGCAAACTTCCACCATGTTCAAGCAGAGGACAACCAAGGTCTGTGCAGATATGAATTTATGAAGAAAAGCTTTGACAGGTAATTTGTTTAATGTCAACCAAAGATAAAACGAATATTAAAATAGGTTTGATACAGCCAGATAGATGGCTTTCTATCCAAAGATGAGGACAAGAGCCACATTATTGTGATTGATTTGAAACCATTTATAGGTTGAGGCGGTGGACATCTCTCGATTTTTGTAAAGGGCCAGACCAGGGAATTTGGTGTAGAGGAAAGGAATATGGTGGTGAAGATAGCTATAAAAGCAACCTAGATGAATTCTCAGGGTGGAGATAATGGTATTTAACTTTTAGATAACAACAAAGCGATTCAGTAATGCAAAATGAGGGAAACACTGGGGGCCTTCCATGTTTCCATAGTTGATTATCTGAAGGTAAAATAGAAATACTTTTTAAAATTACAAATAAATTAGAAGACAGATCAGTCAGATGAAGTCAGTTATTAGAAGAGACTAAAGAGACTCTTTATCATTAATATGCTTCCAATTTGGAAGGTTAGATTTTAAAATTTTTGATACTCAGGCCTCCTCAACTGACAGGAAGACAGCACTGTTCGCAGCTAGTAAATTGAAGTTTCCTAGTACCCAAAACTGAAATAAAGATAAACTTAGTAAAATGGGAATTTCTGTGATTAATTATTGATTCAAAATGAAGATACGACACAGAGCACTTGGGCATTGAGTATAATGTTCGTTAGAGTAACTCTTCCTGACGAGGCCAGGTACCTGGTATACCACACATAGATTCTGCATGATGACGAGTCTAAGAGTCAAGAAAAGGTTTGCTTCATGGGTTCCAGTCACTAGGGAAAAGACCAACGGGGTCATTCACAATGGGAGAGTTACAGCCAAGAATCCTGGTTATCTTACCCTTATTAAGGAAACTTTTCTACAGGTCTATTTATCATCCTTAAAAACAATAAACAGTAATCTGAAAAGCTTAATATTATCATTACAATCCAGAGAAAAGAAAGAAAGGGGTACAGAAGCTCCCCACATTGGGAACTAAAAGGGTCAGTTCTACATCCATTAACCAAGAAATGGTAAGGAAATTAGTGGCATAAGCCTACAACATTTTAAATGACTGATTGCAGAAACTGGAAGAGTTCTAGGGTTTCCTTGATAAAATGTCATTCATGTTTGTCATACTTGTTGCTATTTACTGAATGAAGAAACTCAATGGCTATCAATACCTTTATAATTAGATTTTGGAATAAAAGGCCACTTGGAAGAGGATCAGGAAGGAATTGATACTTCTGACTACAATAGAATTTACTGTAACAAACATTTGCAGGACATGTTTATAGTTGAAAAGTTATCTGTTATAGGTATAAAAGTGTGTATCTCATAACAATTCCTACATATAACAGAGGAATGACAGAAACTCTTAACTGTATAATCAGAAGACCAGTCCGTTTGAATAGTTACTCGGTCTACAGCAGGAGAACCCCAATTCAAATTTCTCTCTCTATATATATATTTTTTTTAAATTTGGTGTTAATCATACTGGAATCAATATGCTAAAGAAAATAACACAAGGAAGAAGTTTGGAAGCAATGATGGATGATAGTTTCAGTGGAAGACATTATTCCTTTTATGAAGAGTTCCCCTCTTGTATTCAACCTTCTAGATTCCTATGTCCAAAATTGGTCCTCAGGTCTTACATATTTTCTAAGTAGAACTTAAAGTGTAGTAATATTTGCATTTCTGTCACACAAGAAGCCATATTAGTGAAGATCGTGTTTGCTTCATAATTGAATTTCTGATTAGTGACATGAAATTTGCTGAAGCTCCTTAGTTTTACAAAGCGTCATCAACAAAACCTAAATTGACCAACCAACGTGAGAGACATTCAGGAAATGGTTTAAGACACTGATAACTAATAACATTCCAACTTGATTCACATGAGTTGTTAAGAATATAACTGTAATATCCCTTAATGAGCAGAAATATGAGTGAGAAGTTGTTATACCTGTTCCTGCGTGGCTGGTTGAGGGTAGTTATAAAGAGAAGTTATGGTCCAAGGAGCATGCAAAGTGGAGAGATCAAGATGCATCTCTTGGTCCTGTGCTGTGGTAGCAGAAGATGCTTTAAACAGAGCAGATGGAGTATAACCCAGCTGGTAATTTACTTGTGTTCGTCCAAATATATTGAATTTTATGGCACTGCTGAAAGCAACCTCTGCATCAGAGCATTTCTTAAAAACCACTCTCGCGCGGCTGCTCTCTCTATCAACTTCTGTTTCAGGTTCCCTCAGAGGTCCAAAACGCCTGAACATCTTATTAAGGTTTGTTTCTGAGGGAACAGAATCCAACTCAGCAAAGTTCATGATAAGTTCTGCAGGAGAATTCTCATCTATATAGCCAGCAGGTTTGTCCTCAGCATGATTATCATCAGAATATCGCTTCCTAGAGCAGGACCTGTGACTTATTTGAAGGGGATTTTCTGGTTCAGCAATGGCAAGTTGATATTCTCTTTTTCTGTTTCTCTGCAATGGTTGCTCTTCGGAACCACTTTCGATGACCTTGTCTTTCCAATAAGTGTCACTCATATCCTCAAATTCAAATGTTTCTGGTAATCCAGAAGTGGACGCTCTTTTCCTCTTATTACCAACTTTCTCTATAGGTATAATCTCTCTCATCTTGGAGTTTCCCAAAAGTATAGAGTTCCTGAAATCAGAGAAGAAACTGACAACAACATTCAAAAAGCTATAATTATTTAAGGGCTCTTGAGCTGACAACTGAAGCAAAGATAGCAAATCGGCTAGTGATGAGTATTCTGTTGGACTAATCCAGCTTTCTTTTTTAGTATCCTCAGAAATCTGGAATGAAACTTCAGATCCATTCCCAGCTAGTTCATCATAGCTATCAATTAGTTTCTTGGACCTGTCTTTGTAAGACTTAAAGACAGAAGGTGATCCAGTCAGTTGACTCGCTACTCTACTAATACATTCACCAACCCGAAAGGATTCGTTAGGAAGGTGTGTGGTACTAGAAACTTTTGCAAGGGAAATTGTTTTCCTCCCACCATTTGTCACTGAATGATTAGCACAATACTCAGCAGCCTTCCGTTTCTTGCATGACGTTGGATTTGACGAACCATTAGAAGTCCTGCCATCATTGGAATCTGGAGAGTCCGGTGTCCCATCCATCAATTCTGTCAAGCTCCTTTCCTTATTAGTAGGATACATACCCTCCTTTAGATTATGTTTACGTTTATGAGAAAAGTTGTTCTGTTGTTTGAAAATGCTAGGGCTCCTGGAAGTTTGATCATCATTCTTGCACAGAGGAGAAGCGCCATCGGCCAAGGTATATGTGTCATTATCTGGCAAAGCTCCACAATCCTGGAATTCAGGCAAGCAATGACATCCCTTGAAACGATAAAATGCAAGCAACTGAGCCTTAGCTATCACAAGCTCTAAACGATCAATGCCACCAGATGGAAACTCCGATAAGGTTTGCAAATGCGCTATTAGTTTATCAGGTTTGAAGGATCTGACACTAGAGGATTTGTCCACTCCATATCTTCGACTTGATTCTTTCCGAATGCCAGTATTTTCAACATTCTGAAATTTGATCTTATCATAAATATTTTTAGGATATACAAGAGCATGCTAGCCCAAATTCTGCTCGCCTTGAGACTTCTTCCAAGGCACAATTCACAGCATGCTGGAATACTTCTGAGTTGCTCTGCTTCTCAATGAGGGAGAAATGTGTCATGAAGGACTTGAGCTGAGATGCTTCATTCCAAGCAAATGTACGGTCTGCAAAATAAGCTACCAAAAAGCACTCCTTTTTGTGATGTTTCATTGCCTTCTTGGAAGAATCTGAAGGATCAAATATCTGTCCAGGCCACCATGGATGGCTTCTGACCTTACCCCAAACTATATCCGACACAGAAAACTCATCTTCCTTTCCATGTGCCAGATGAAAACTAGCTCGATGCAATCTTCCCAAGCTTCCAGGCCTCGTAGGTACACGTGTAATGGGTTTGTCTTTAATTCTTTTTGGCTTCTCAGCATCACTAAATTCTTCTTTAACTTCCATTTCTTGCCCTCCATGTGAAACATCCAGGTCAGAAGATAGCATTGGAGTAACTTCTTCTTCACCCAAATAAGGAGGCATTTTGTCCCCGTTACTCTCTCCAATATTCGTTGCCATCTAGAAATGAATGATAGCAGCACTGGTTATACAGAGGATCAATCTGTGCAACTATTGCAGCACCGATCTTGAAGGTTCAAAATTGATTTTTAACACATGACTTGGAGACTTAGTTGTTGTAACTGCAAAAACATGAAACAAAAAGAAAAAAGATAAAATATTCTCTCAACATAGAGATGCGATTATTTTTATTACTTCAAATAAAAAAGGGTTCAGTTTCCAACCAAAAAATTAAGCTGTAATTCAAAGTTTACAGAAAAAAAATTATTTTATTAGAAATTATATCAAAGAGAGAAGAGGCAGATGAGGAATCCTCATTAAAAAAAATAAAAAAAGAAGTGCCTCTCAGTGGCACTGCAGATCAAACAAGGAAATCCCAAGAACCCCGACCCCCCCCCCCCAGCTAAAATGTAAAGCTAGGACAAACATAATACTGTCCCATATAAGATAAATAGGTAGCTTGCATCATTAAAAATCCTTGAATTTCTTTCCAACTTTTGGAATAGTGAATAGTTTGCAACATTAATTTCCTTGACTAGAGCCTTGTTATTTTCTTGATTATAGCCTTGATTGGCTCCTTGACTTAGCTTGTACTAGTTAAATGACACTATAAATTTATGTTCATTGTGTAAGGAATATTCATTCAATTCACCACAATTCTATTGGGTTTCTCTTTCTCTCTAAAGTTTACATGGTATTAGAGCCAATTTAATTTAAACCAAATTCCAATCTTGAGGCTGCTACCCCTCTTTGGCAACAGCCCCAATCCCAACCTCAAGCCTATCATTATATCCTCTTTTTCTAGCCGCAATTATCTCCTTACTCATTCTAGTTATTTTCTCTTTACTAGTTATTTCATTTTCTCTCGATCCCTAGTTATCTATTTCATCTAAAGGACTACTTAACCCCTTTCTTTTCTTATTTTGTTTTAGGGTTTGACAGCTCAATTGTGTAAATGTGAACTATCCCGTTGTGCCTCTTTCCTGGGGTGCTCCTTTTATTTTTCTAACAAAACCTGATGTATCTCTTTCCATCGGTGCTCCTTTTATTTTTCTAGCAAAAATATTGTTCACAGGTACTATATAAGGGTATCGTTGCTATAGCTTCTCTTTTTTCACATCAAATCGAGGCTTGTGTGAATGTACTGGTTGATGTTCGTCAAACGGATTGAAGCTTGATCTATTGTTCCTTATGTTGTTGTGAACGAGAGAAAGTTTTGGGATTGTCAATTGAGTTTTACTTTTAACAAGCTTGGAACATATTACCTATATGCTCTAGCTTAAAAGAGGGAGTGTTGGAATAGTGAATAGCTTTCAGCATTTATTTCCTTAATTAGCTCATTGACTATTTCCTTAATAGTTCTTTGACTAGAGTCTTGTTAGTTTCTTGATTATAGCTTTGATTTGCTCCTTGATTGTAGCTTGTACTAGTTAAACTACACTAAAAATATATGTTCATTGTGTGGAGAATACTCACTCAATTCACCCACAATTCTATTGGGTTTCTCTTTCTCTCTAAAGTTTACACCAACCAAAGACACCAAATTACTGCAAACAAAGCACAATGCCACAAAACCTTAGCATCCTTGTTCCTCCCAAAAGTTCTAAACCGAAACTGCAAAAGGTCAAGCAAGGACCGTGAGCAAACTCACAAAACACCAAAATCGTGAATTTATGTCCGTAAAAAAGTAAAACAAAATGGCATAACAGAAGAAATGTGTGAAATAAGTAAATTTATCCAGTTGAAGATTCACGCAGATCAAGGTATGCAACAGACAGAAGTCATTATAAAAGGCGATTCACCAAGACTTTCATTGAGCATTTGCCCTGAACTTGCCCTAACCTTCTATACTACAAGGCCACTCCCTATCCAGTACTGCTAATGGGCAAAGGCAGTGAATTCATGTCAATTGGTGTGGCTCCAATTTGGTGTTCCTTGGAATGAAAGACAATTCTGAATCAGCTTGTCTATGAACAAGGAATCTATAAGTAATGCAACTATGAATATCACAGAGTTGTTGTCTAGAAATATCTCATTATCAACACTAACCTACATTGCTACTAACAGGAAGCAGATCCGACAACATCGTATACGAAGCATCTAAAGGGAACTTCTAGAAAACTATTATGCATATTGTTTTCAAATTATATGATATATGATATATATATATCTTAAACTAGGGAAAAATAATAATATAATCTTGGATTCTACTCATTACCAAATCTTTATGGATTTTTACCACTCTCAAGATATTAAAGTGGCAGCCTTTAATGAAAATCGTATCTTTTTAGCTTCTCAATTGACAAAGATGTACTATATCAAAATGAGACTTATTGGAAAAGAATTTCAAGTTCATGTAAATAAACTCAACTAAGCCTTAAATTCCAACTAAATAAACAAATTATTAAATATAAATTAATGATAATCATCACAAGAGCTAACCAAATAAATGGAGAGACCATTGCAAATCACAATCAAAATCAATCAAGTTTTTTTACATCAACAACAGAGACAATAAAATTCTTCTCTTTTCTACATATCATATTTTAATATTTAATATTTAACTCGAATTTTTTGTATTTAACATACATAGAAAATCTTTAATATGCTACTTTACCAATATCCCTAATAACTCAAAATCTTTCATATCATCAATCTTCCTCCAAATTCTGAGAAAGGCCTGGTCCTATTCTCTCCCTCAAAGTTTGGTGGTATTCTTACTTAATAACTCCATCTCCTAATCCAGCAACACCTATACCTTCATGCTTCGAATTAAAAATCACGCATACCACAACACCTATTCCTAACTATTGTAATTTCAAGATTGGAAAAGAATTCTATAATTCTATCCAACTTCTTATCATGTGCTTCCAGAATCTATCTACATCAATAACTCAGCTTATCAAAAAGAAATCAAAGAAAAATTGTGAATACTTTACAATTGAAAATATAATAGAAATAAGAGAACAGAAGGGAGAGACAGAGAGTAAACCGGCAAGCTGACCTTGCATTGAAACTGAAACTGCTGTAATCCAAACAACAGTTCTTTCTTAATAAATCAAAAAATAAAGACCAAACAAAATATCATCGTAACAGAACGTAAATTCGCCACAGCTTACCATAACAGGAAATCCTCCAGCACACATGTTTTGCCATCTAGTCCCTCACATCTTCATTCACTTATCCCATCTAAGGCTAGACTAGTCACCAAGAAGATGAAGGCATCCAATCACCACTTTCTCTATCCAATCACCCCGAAACCTTAACAGATCAAAATAGGACAATACTATAATTGAAATATGAATAGATCAAGTTAAAGCAACATGATACAATTGAAACAAATAGGAGTGGATTACGTAAAAAGACAAACATACTAAAGCACATAGGCATAGCAATGGAAGTGCCGAAATCCTTTGTATATGTTGGCTTAAATACTATTTGTGTAGTGAAGTAATTGTTTGAATTAATACAAGAAGATGTTTTCTCCAAAATTCAACTTGATATTAGAGCAAGAATTCCCAGCCACCAAAGTCACCGGAAATCCTGCTGCCATGCATGGCAGTCTCCATCAACAAAACCCAGAAATTTTTGGACAGAAAATTTTGCCCCCTTCTGCTAACCAGAGCCCCAAAATTTCGTTCCAACCCTCCTCCATTTCAAAGGTCATTTTCACGTTATCTTGTCTGTGACCTAGGGTTTTGCAATCTCTGAAATTTTGTGACCTAAGAAGTTTTCAGCTGGTTTGATCTACTCCAACGACTCTCTTGGCACCGATTTGGATGTAGGAATATACCCTTGAAGCTGATTTGGAAAGGAAATACTTTGTTCAAAGGATTGGCAGCGGATTTAGAAGGAAAAGAGGCTTTGGAGGGTGTTTGGCAACAAATTTGCGTTGTTGCCTTTTTAGGGTCTGGTTGGCTGGTTATTGTCCAGCTGGTTTCTTAGTATACGAATAGTTCGGGTCCCTTTGCTGCGGATTGAATCTGATTTGGATTGTACTTCTGTCATTGCAGCTGGTTTCTTTCACTCCTAAGTCCTCTTTGGCACCAATTTGGGGGATGGAAGTTGCCCTAAAAGCTGTTTTGAAGGGAGAGCTATTAGGGAGGTTCTTTGCTGCTACTTGTGTTCACTGCATTGCAAGTTCCTTTTGCAGCGATTGTTTGTTTTCTTAGGCTCCTGAGAACAAGAATACAGGTTGTTGATTGGTAAACAAAATTAAGACTTTGTTTATTCTTTTTCTTTTGGTTCTTTTTCTCTGCTATCTTCTGAGTATGTCGGAGGTGACTAGGAATTATGGGGCCACTGTAAAGGCCGGGAGTGGATGTAATATGGAGTTCAACAGGAGGTCAGCCCGCAGAACAGTGAGTTGGGAAAGTAGCAGTAATAAGAATCATTTCTCTTATACTGCAAAATTCTTGCCAAGTGAAAATCATAACAGTATTTCTCTTAGTAACAAAGAATTGCAATGTCTCAAGCATTTATTGGCCATACTGTATTGCATCTCCCCTACGGAATCTCATCTTCCTTTCGTCACGATGAAATAGGTACTCAAAAACTTGCTTTCATTGCACATTCATCTATTGAATAAAAATCATTGATTAAAGACTATGGTGCTTCAAACCATATAACAGGCACCTCTAGTAAAGAAAAGGTTCGAGTAGCCGATGGTTACTTGTCATCCATTTCAGGAAAGGTTCCTCGTTGTACTCCTTCCTTAACCTCGTCCTTTGTTCTTCATGTCCCTTAAGTTTCTCATGAATCTGTTGTCTACCTGTATATTACTAAAAACTTAAATTGTAAAACAATTTTGATTCGTCATGTTGTGTCATTCAAGAACTGGAAACGGAGAAAATAATTGGCTATGGTAAAAAGCACGATGGCTTGTATTTGTTGGTATATGGTCCAAAGATCTTGTCTATACTTGTGGTTAGGCTCTTCAAAGTGGTTCTATCACTTCTCAGCAAGAGTTGGCTGGGTCGCATTGTCACTTAGGGCACCATCCTATTTGGTTTTAGGAAATATGTTTCCTAATTTACTAAAGCAATGTACTTTGAACAAGCTAACTTATGATGTTGCAAAATAAAAACTCTTATCCTCCGATGAATAGTATGAGTACTTCTCTATTTGTGCTTATTCATTATGATGTCGGGCCCTAGTCAAGTTGTCTCAATATCTAATTATAGGTGGTTTGTTACCTTTATCTATTACTATAGTCGAACTATCTGGATGTTTCATGCAAAGAATGAAGTGCTTCAGTGCTTTCAAATGTTTTTCAAAATGATTTGCACTTAATTTAATGCTAAAATTTTAAGAAGTCATAATGGTACTTAGTATACTAGAGGATCATTTCAAAACTATCTTCGCGATCATTGTATAATTCATCAAACTATTGTATTAATACCCCTGCTCAGAATGATACAGTTGAATAAAAAAAAACAGACATCTTTTAGAGGTAGCATGATCGTTTATGTTCAGTATGAATGTTGCAAAGAAACTTATTGGGATGGTGCAGTTCTCTTAATTGCATATCTTATCAATCGCATGCCACTACAAGTTCTTGATTTTAAGACTCCTTTGGATCTCCTCCTGTAATTGTTTCTTCATTGTTCCTCCAAAGGTCTTTGGGTATGTCTACTCATCCTCAATCTGGCTGAGCCCTCTCCTAGTGCTCAAGGAGTTGTTTTTTTTTTTTTTTGCTTTTTCTTGTGCTCAACCTCAAAACCTTTTGAGTTGTGCATGAGCATAGAAAAGATATCAACAAACTTGATTCAAAAGCTCTTAAATATATCTTTATCAGGTACTCTGCAAATCAAAAAGGTTATAAGTACTATAACTCACCGACCAGGAAGACATATTTTAGGATGGATGTAACCTTTTTAGAATCCAAAGCTTATTTCTCTCAGTCATCTCTTCAAGTGGAGAGTTATAGTAAAGAATAGTTAACTTATGGAAGTCAAGGGGAGTGGGATATTATCTTTGGAGTTCACTTATGGAAGTCAGTGGGAGAGGATATCATCTTTGGAGGAAAGCAACACGTAGAAGGAAAATGAAGAGAATGTAAATATGGAAAGTGTATTGAAGGTTGAGAAAGGGAACGATGGTGAAAAGAGTGAAACACCTAACAGCGGTAAGGTTCCTATGACACTTCCGAATGATGATTTTTGCTTACATAAAGACACAAAAAACATAGAGTTACAGCAACTGAAAGCGCTTTACCTAACCAAGAGTCAATCCCAAACTCAATTCTACAACTAGTACAAATTTCTTTGAATTCTAAGTCTCCAGATCCTACTCCTTCTTTTTCATCAAATTTACCTTGTGATACTCCTATTATTGATGATATTAATCTTCCTATTGCAATTAGAAAATGAGTCAGGACATGCACTCGCTGTCTTATCTCTAATTATGTCTCATAATTCATTGTCTCCGTCCCATAGAGCTTTCTTGTCTTCTTTGTCCTCTGTGTCTATTCACAAGCAATAGGAAGGAAGCTTTCACTAAGCCTAAATGGAAAGATTGCATGGTTGAAGAAATGAAAGCCCTAGCCAAAAATAATTTTGGGAACTTAGTAATATTCCTAATAGGAAACGAGCAACTAGCTGTAAATGGGTCTTTACTAGTAATTTTCCTAATAGGAAACAAGCAGCTAGTTGTAAATGGGTCTTTACCATTAAAATGAGACTTTTGCTCCTGTTGCTGAATTCCATTAGAATTCTTATCTCTTATGCTGCCAATATTGGTTCAGATTTGCAGCAAATGGATGTGAAGTATGCCTTTTTCTGTGGAGATCTTACTGAGGAAGTTTACATGGAGATGTTTCCTGATTTTTCATCCACATTAATATTATTTACAAGAAAAAAATTAAATCCGCTAATTCGATCTCCTTAGAAACATTGTTTGTTCCAAGAGCTATGTAGCTTGATCTAAGATGAAAGGATATTGCTCCTTCAAAACAATGTTGTGGATGGCCGTGGAAAAAGTAGTTGTGTGATCTTTGTGGGCACAAGACTTGATCATAGAGAACGTTAGCTTGCACACATCTCTGTTGTGTGAGAGAAGTAGCAAAGGACTTGCATGGCTTGTTTGATGCCTTGGTTTGTCTTGACATATCCTTTTCCAAAACCAGTGTGAGGTCTTTTATAGAGAAGTAGTGGTAGACAAAATTGAATTGATTGAATTTAATTGATACAATTGGTAGTAATTTGAGGTAAATGGAATTGATTTGTGAGTGATAGAATGTGATTTTGGATAATTGAAAGAGATTTAGAGGTGATTGAATGTGATTGGGGTGATTGATGTTGATTGGAATTGACTTAAAATGATTGAAATTAATCGAAAATTTTAAATGGTGATTGGATTTTTATTTGCTCCAATCAACATTTAATTACCCAATTAAATTGAATTGGTCTTCTAATCAAAAGTAAATTTGTCAGCAATCAATTACCTAATTACCTTGTAATTGTCTAATCGATTTTTATAATTAGCCAATTGCAATTTGAGTCCAATTAGAATTCATTTGCCCCCTTGACTAATCAATAGTTATTTTAATATTGAATAATCAAAATAAACTATATATATATATATATATATATATCACCAAAAATTTGGTGTCTACACTTGAATCTGTTTTCTTTGTCCAATTTTTTTCATTTTCCAAACATTTTCTAGCTCAAATTTTTCTCCTCATCTTCCTTAAATTTCAATTGACCGACTCACCCTAAAACCGATTAAAAGTTAAGTGGTTGATTATACAAGAAAACTGACATCTTCAGTTGTGCTTTCGGTTGGAGGTTTTAGACGATCAGCATGGTCTGGTCAGGTCAGTTGACTAAGAGGCCAAACATTAGCCTGACCGAACTTATGCTCACCCCTAATTCCACTCAGTTAGATGCAATTCATTGTATATTGAGACACTTGAAATATACCCCTAGAAAGGGATTATTGTTTCAGAATCATGGAACCTTAAAGATTGAAGCATATACAGATGCAGACTGCACAGGGTCAATTGATGATATGAGATCCACTTTGGGATATTGCACTTTTGTTGGTGAAAATCTAGTTTCATAGAGAAGTAAGAAGCAGATTGTGGTTGTCAGATCAAGCGTAGAAGCAGAGTATAAAGTGATGGCATATCGAACTTGTGAGTAGCTTTGGCTAAAGATAATATGCAAGATCTTAAGCTAGCTAGGAAAAGACTCTTATGTTATATTGTGACAACTTTGCAGCTATTAACATAGTTCACAATCCATTCTTGCATGATAGGACAAAACATAATTGTGATTGATAGATACTTTATTAAGGAAAAACTAGATACGAGATTAATTTGTATACCTTTTGTAAGGTATGAGAATCAGAGTTCTTGGTAGCTGTGATTTCCATCCTATTGGTTGCAAGATGAGCATGAGAGATATCTATGCTCCATCCAGGGGGAGTGTCGATGTAAATACCATTTGTATATTGGTATTTAGGTCATTACCATTTAGGAGTATATATATAGGTTGTATTTGTTTGAATAAATACAACAACATATTTTTCTCCAAAATTCAATTGTACATATTTAGAAGAAAAAATATTTTTGCACTTCATGATTGTAGTTGATATCGCAATTGAGAATAAAGAGCATAATCATGAATCAATTGTAATTAAAATAATATAAGGAGTTCAAAGCAAAGCAGCTAAATAGAATAGGGAGAAAGAAAGATTAAGAAAGCCATGAATTAGAGAGACAAGAGAATGCAATACTCACTTAGAGAGATACTCAATTGTTAAGAAATGATGCTCTCTCATATATGTGGACGGAATGCCATTGATAGACTAGAATAGGGGTGAGAGGAAGAAGGATAAATTAGTGAAGATGAGATAGTTTTTGCCTAGTATGAGAACATCTGTCACCGGATGGTAAGTTTAAATGCATCGTTCTTCCATTGTTCTGGATATGTTGTGAAAGAAGAAGAACCTTTCAACATTCCTTTGTTTTACATATATTATTACATTAGCTTCTAACACATGCAATGAATGGTATAGGTGAAAAAAATAAAATCTTACGTCCAGCAGATTAAATAAATTCCATCAAGCATTGATATGATGATGATCATCAATAATAGAAATAGGATGTTTGGTATTACTCCACATCATAACAATATTATAAAGATATGAGAAGAACTCTAAGTTATATGCCCTATATACAAACAAATCATATGTTTCATAAAGTAAAAGTTCTTAAAAGAAAGTATTTGCCAAAGATAAGGGGTGTACTACTCGTCATATGACATTTCTTCTTGCTTGACATAGAAAAATCAAAGTAGTAGATACTAAATTGAAATCATGCCAAATCTTCAAAATATAGTCTTTCGAAATAAAGTCTCCTTAGAAATTATTCTCAAGTTTATCCTAACTGAATTAGTGAGCATATTACTCGTTAATAAGTGATTATGTATATCATGTCCCTGAGATAGACATACTTATGCAAAAGGTAAATGGAGCTAAAGGCCCTTAGGAAGATAGGATTGTGTTTTTAGTTATTCTTTGTAAATCTTAGTAGGGGTATTTTGGTAATTTTGTGTTGATGGCCTGTAGTAGCCTATTTGGTTCTGCCTAGTATTGGGCTTTCTTTGGGAAGTTTAGCTAAATTAAGTCCTTTATTTTGGTTTAGTTGGTCATCACTTTGGGCTTCAATAAACTTGGGCCCTAAGTCATGAATAGTCCATTTAAAGTATTGTGATAGGTCATTAGGGATATGGAATGAGTTAATAAGAATTTCAGCTGCCATGGAAAGCTTTGGATTGTATGATGTAATTCCTTCCAAGGTATGATGCCTATGAAAACCTAGTTGTGATGCCTATGGAATTCTAGGTGTGCAGCCTAGATTATCTCTCTTCTTCTACTTCTACTATACAATTAATTTGAAAACCTTAAAGTTATTGTTCACAGCCTATGACACATAAGATTTTTCTCCCATTTGCTTTTCTTTTGTTCCCATAACAGGCCCCCAATTTCCCAATCTCTTCCCACCATAAAACCCTAACACAGCACTAGCCATTCTTCCATCTGAAATCACAGTATCCAAACAGTACTAAAATACAACCTTTGAACCCTCCCAAGCCCATCCTCGTCAGATTGGTATTAAAGTCAGCCCCATGATATTTCCACAATGGTAGAGATCCTACTATCCTTGGATGACTTGTTGGGAGGATTTATAGATGGCCTTCATGGAGCAATAACATCAACAGAAGTTTCAAGATGACCTTACTGGGAGTATATTGATTTCCATCAAGAAAAAATCTTGGTAGTTGATTATGCTATGAAATTCAAAGATTTTCTCTTTATATATTGTGCTAGAGAAATAAAAGAATGACCATAACTCGAATCAAGTATGTGCGAAAGAAGAAATTAAAGAGAAGTTAACTGATGTGTTTCTACTAGAAAAAGCTATTAGGATGATTGTTGATGTAGAAAGGCCATAACACTTAAGATGTTTATATATGAAGACAGAGTTCCAAAAAAATAAATTCTTCAAAGGTCTGTGGAACAAGATACTTTATAAGCGACTACTTAGGTAAATCAGTATGTAGAAAAGCAAATAACTGTGGTTGAAGAAAGCAAGATAAAGGGAAACAAATTGCAGTGAACTCTAAATAAAAACCAAAAGATGCAAGTAAACATACTCAAAGGCAAAGTTTACATTTAGGTACATCAAACCATAAAATAGAGAAGGTGGAGCATAAAAGAGCTGAATAATGAATTAGAAATTTACTTAGTTAACATCTGTGATGAAGAGTAATTCACCAAAACCCAAATTTGAGGCTACAACTATGAAGCCAAGCGGCCTCTACAATGTAGGCCTAATAATTATATAAGCTTGATTTTTTTCCGATGTACAAAAAGAAAATTATATATGCATGATGATCATATACCATCATGCATTGCTCTCTTTACCAATTGATTACGCAAATTTAACCATATAAAATGGAATGCACATATCAATAAGATAAAAGGACTCATCCATAATAATGCTGAAAATAAACAGCAGAACTCAACTTAGACTAGGGAAAATATGACACTTTGCAGCCTTATATAGCTAGTCATTTTCTGATCAAAGGACCAAATCGTTCTAGCTCATATACATGCAGACTCAGAGGAGCACCAGTGCAAGACTACAACAAAAATCAGAATGACATAAAACTAATTTTGATAAACATAGTAAAGAAAAATAATATTCAAAGGGGAAAATAACTATTCTGAATTGTTTACTGTAGTATCAACAGGGACAAATGTGAGTGTAAAGGAAATGTACAACAGAAGTCATCATGCACAAAGCCTAAGAAAACAAGGCACCTTTCATAGAGAGCCTTTCAAGACTTTTTTCTATGAGCCAAAGGAAATCACTTTCTCCTAGCTAACCTAAAATGGAAGGCAAAGGTTCCATCAAAAGTTGAAGCTTTTTGTCTCTAGTCTTAATAGGTTTAACTCCAAGAATCTGTTTAGGTAACAAGAAAGAAATAAGATGCTGCCTCCCGTGTGTATGTTCTACTGTTATCAAAATAGTGAAACTCAAGGCCGTGTACTTTTGCATTTCTTTGTTACTTGGTACGGAATGGACTCTTTTATATTTGGTCACAACAGGTTCAGTCAAGCTTGGTTTAGAAAGAACAACTACGTAATAAAGAAAGACTCTTCACACATGTGCTTTTCTTTCAGTGGTTTGTGTTTTCATGGAGTTGAATACTAGAATACGATGCGACATTTTGTTGGACGGGAAAGACTTTTTGCACACATTGTGGTGCACGAGAATTGGAGTTTCACAGGGCAATAGTGGATCTTCAACAACATTGGTTGGTAAATTCTTTCTTTTACTATTCACAAATCATGGGAGGAAACCATCCCCTCCTTCTTGTGATAGTTCTGTCTACTCTATTAACAAAATTTCTTTGTATACAAAAAGACAAAAATCTATCACGAAGTTTGGCAAGGCTAAAGCATATAGCCTAACCCCAACTCTGATAAATCATTTACCAGGCACAATCACCTTCTCCGTGTAACTGCTAGATTTTATTAATATGTTTCTTTCCTAAATATATTGCAGACACCAAAATTGGATAAAATGTATCCCATATGAACATGACAATAGACTTATATAGTTCAAACTTCAAGGTCTAAGCAAAGATACTGATGGGCATAATTAACAAAAAATTTTGAATTTTTCAGCTGATGCCCTTGAGAAAACATTCCAGCAGGTCTGAGAACAAGGTAGCAAGAAGACAGGCAAAAGGTCATTAGTAGGGTCCGTTTGTAAAGACTCTAGTGAGTTCTAGTACCTGGGAAAGTCTATGGAAAGGGTATTTGTAAGCATTGTCAGTTGAAGCAATGAAATACTTCCATTCCGATCTACTCTCGGGTGAAATTGCAGAAACCATATTAAGGTTAAATCCTTCAAGCTAATGACTGGACTCTAAATTTCAGATCAATCCAAAAAGGAAGACAACTCCCAACCTAATTCCAGGACCTCTATCCTCAAATTTATATTTAAGACCACAAAACACTAAAATATAGGAAATAATCACCGTGGCATCAGAAACATCAACTTGTCCGGTACTAATCATGAATATCAACCAGCTTTCAAAGCCATGAAGAACCTTGAAAACATAACAGTACTACTAGCATTGCTCAGCCACCCAAACACAGCAATAGAACTACAGAAATTTCGTAACACCTCGACTACGTAATAAGAAAATTACTGATTACCTAACACTATCGCAATCTAACACTGCACAACAACCGAGACACGGCAACAGAACAACATTAATGCACTAACATTAGGTATATAACCATTAATTATCCAACAAAAAATAAAAACATAGCTCATATCAATCAAGAGAATGAAACACCTAAATACCAACATGAAAATTCAAGGTTTTTTAACCAAAAACATGGAGAGAGAGAGAAAAAAAAAAAAAAAAACCTTGAATTCAAGGGGAACAAAAGCAGAAAACTACTTACCCAACTCCAGAGAGAATTTAGAAAACACGACGAGGAAGATTTCTAGCTCTGTGCCTTTCGGCCTAGCTGATTTTGAAGCAGCCGGGTCTACCGCGTTTTGAAGAGATACTGCAGGTTGAGAGAACACTGAACAGCTGCTTTGAGACTGAAGATTGAAGGAACTTAAAATGTAACCCGAATGGAACTAGGAATTCTGTTCTCGGTGGTCCCTTTTATGATTCAAATGCCTTAATTGATTACTTCGCTCGTTGCTCGAAAAAGTAAGAATTAAAAAAATAAAATTGAAAATTTTTTATCTTATTTTTCCTTGCGAATACACTTAAGAAAAAAAAAAAAAAAAAAAAGGTTAACAGCATTTATTTTTACATAAAATATCACACCTTATTGTATTTTTAATTAATTTTATCTCACAATTTTTAAAATTTTATAATGACTTGGCCTGTGTTAACAAATAAAAAAAACACTCTTAGCAAAAAGTAATAATAATAATAACACAAAAAAATATCTCATTCTTCTTCTTTTTTTATATTCTTTTTCAAATTTGTGATAATTTGGATATTTTGAAATTTTCTATTTTTTCTTTTTACTAATTTATGAACAGGAGACAAAAAATTTGACTTTCTTTTTCAAATTTATGAAATTCTAGTTTGTGATCATTTGGATATTTTGAAAATTAATATAAAAAAAATTACTAATTTATGAACAGGGGACAAAAATTACTGCATTTGTAAACTCCCATTTTAGTCAATCTTCCAATTTTGCAAACAGGTGGTATAATTGGGCTAAAAAAAACAAAAATAAAATAATTACAATTATTATTCTTCTATCGGTGTATCTACACTATTCTACAAACTAGAACAACCTTAATAGTTTCATCTAGGAGAGAGCATGTGGAAGTAAAATGCTCAAACAATCAATTTGAGGTTAACCTTTTCAGCCAAGGGAGTCAAATTGGAAGGTAGAAACAACGTCAATTTCATACTACAATTGTAACATCTCAAGCTCAATTTACCCAAATACTAAAAAATTCATAATTCACACCATATGGATTAAAATACTAAGCTGAATGTATTTAGTAGCTGGCACATGTAAACTTAGACTCGCATAACTAATCTAGTATGCACCGGATGTGGGATTCAGCATATGCCAACCTCTTACACAACAAACTGAGGTATCACAAACTCCCTAACTTAAATCCTTGACGTTATCATCAGGGCCCACATAGAATTCAAGTATCAATTCCATCATAAAACCCATAACTCAACTCAGATGCACCGATAAAATCACAAATTAACCCACCAGCACAAGCAGCTATACTTGATCCACCCCATGCCAAAGTGAAACCCAACTCATCTTCAAGTAGAGAAATCCACAAAAATGTCTCAGACCCTATAATGGATGATGCTTATAAATTGTTTTCCCGATTACCCTAAATCAATTCACCCAAATTCAATGGTGAGAACTTTCAAGACTGGGTCTATAAAATTGAGCAGGTCTTTGAGTTTGACAAAACATATGAACATGTTAAAGGCAAGTTAACTTCTAAAATATGGAAGGAAGGGCTCTATAATGGCACAAGACCTATATACTGCTATACCAGGAGGAAGAATTTTGTGGAGACAATACATGGCAGATTTGAACCTGAGTTTTGGAAGAACTCTGAATGGTGATCTGTTGGCTAAATTGGCTAAGCTTAAGCAAGTTAGTTGTGTGAAAGAATACACGGAACAATTCAAGAATCTACTAAATCATGTAACTCTTCCAAAGATTCAAGCTATTAGTTTTTTTTAGTGGATTGAATGAATAAATTGTGAGTGATGTGAGGTGCTTTTAACCATAACAATTAATTAGAGCTATAAATCTTGCTAAGTCTCATGAGAATACATTTATTGCTTTGAATAGGTTCTCCTATTTTCACGTTAAGCCATATAACTCCCTCCTTGCTTTTAAATTATCCCCGTTACCCACTCCCAAACCTTATATCACAAACAACAACCAAAATCCTCCTTATCAACCTAGAACTCAACTATCAAGCACCAACATAAGTAATTCCACTTTGAAACATATCAAAAGTTTAACTCATAGGACTAGCTATAGGTGTCTGTTGCTAATGGAGAATATGTGAATGCTCAGGCTAAATGTTTAAGTCTGAAATGACAATTGTAACAAGAATAATTTAGGGATGACTTCATTGTTATGCCTCTGGGTGGTGTGATGTAGTTTTAGGGAATGTAGTCGTTTGCTTCCAAAAGAAAGATTTTATGTGATTATGCTAAGATGTAGCTGGAATTTCAAAAGGAAGATAAAAGGATCACACGATAGGTTCTACATGAGTTCCCAGGAAAAATGTTCAGATGGTAAACAACTTACCAAACTATTATGTGGTAACACCTAAATGATCATGGCACAGGTCAAGAATCTTGACGTTGAATACCATGGGAACTAGTAGGACTCTATGTTTTTGTCGTCAAATTAATGAACAACGGTTAAACAGGGAAGAAATACTCAACTAGGAAATCTACTGAAGGAGTTTAGTACATTATTTGAAGAACCAAAAGGGTTACTACCTACCAGGTCTCATTATCATAAGATACAGCTACAAGATGAGAATCAAACTGTCACGATTAGGCCTTTTAGGTACCCTTCAATACAGAAGGATGAGATTGAAAGAAAAATTGACTCAATGCTGCAATATAGAGTGATAAGAAACAGCAACAACTCTTTTTCTTTACCTATTGTAATGGTGAAAAAAATGGTACTTGGAGGTTGTGTTTTTTACTATAGTCAACCGAACCTAATGACTATCAAAGGTAAGCTTCCTATGCCACTAGTAAAGGTGTTAATGGATAGACTGTACGGGGCTGCCATCTTTACAAAGCTAAATTTGAGATTTAGATATCATTAAGTCAGAATGAACCCACTAGACATTCACAAAACTACTTTTAGATCTCACATTGGGCATTATGAATTCATGGTGATGTAATTTGGTTAACAAATGCCTATTCCACTTTACAGATCTTGATGAATGAGATTTTCATACCACACCTCAGAAAATTCATTTTGGTGTACAATCAAAATTAGGACAGTCACTTGACCCAACTGAGATTCACTTTGTAGCTACTCAAGGACAATCAGCTTTTTTATGAAGAAAAGCAAGTATTCTTTTGGTGAATTGAAGATAGAATACTTAGGTGCATGTTATCTCTTATAGTGGAGTGGCAATGGACAATAAGAAGATTATTTGTGTTCAAAACTGGCCAATAACTTAATTTGCAAAGGAGCTTAGAGGTTTCTTGGGACTAGCTGGATATTAAAGAAGATTCATTAAGGACTATGGGAAGATTGCTAAACCACTAACCACTATTATTGTGTAAAGACAATTTCAAATGGAATCCCAGTGCTCATAAGGCTTTTGATGCCCTTAAGTTGCCAAACTTTTCAAAGCCATTCGTCATTGAGAATGATGCTTCAAGAAATAAAATTAGGGTAGTGTAAATACAGAATGGCCGACCACTAGCTTTCATCAATCAAGCCTTATCACCTAAATCTTTGAACCTGTCTGTTTACGAGAAAGAAATGTTAGCCATAGTGTTTGTAGTTAAGAAGTGAGATTCCTACTTGATTGACAGACACTTCGTTATAGGGATAGATTATTAGAGCTTGAATACATGCTAGAATAGAATATTAATATTCCTGCTAAACAAAAGTGGCTTGCAAAGTTGTTAGGATATGATTATAAGATCAGATATCAAAATGGAGTCACCAACAAAGCTACTGATGTTTTATCTAGAAAAAACTGAGAATTAGAACAAGAGAAAGGAATGTTGATGGCTAAGAGTGGAATATCCACTAATTTAGTAGAACAAATAAAAAATAAAAATAAAAACAACTTGGATTATAGATCCTTATTTACAACAAATCATTCAATCTAAACAAAGGAATTGTTTTGCTTTTCCAAAATTTGAATGGGAAAATGGCTAGCTTAGGAAAGGAGGGAAAGTGGTGGTTGGTGCAAATAACAAAGTAAGAAATGAACTACGACAATACTTTCGTGATAGTGCTTTAGTAAGACATTTAGGATTTCAACCTCCTGTGTGTAGAATGAAGACTGTTTTTTGTTGGGAGGGGATAAGGAAGGATATTAGACAGCACATAAGAGAATGTGTAGTGTGTCAGAAGACTAAATATGATATTGTTGATGCAATCCCCGTTAAAAAAAGGAAAAAAAAAGATGAATAATTATATAAGTAATAAAAGGTATTAGTTTTAAAAGAAATTATTTAGTTGGCTCAATTGGGGTTAAAAATGTTATTTTAAATTAGAAGAGTTAAAAATTGTAATTACTATAAAACTTACCTAAACCCTTACCAATTATATATATTGTTATAATGTAAAACTAAAACAAAACAAAAGAAACAGAAAGAGGTAGAGAACAATTATGACTAAAAACTTGAGAGTTGTGGGAATTTTTTTGTTGTATTTCAATCCTCTCTGGGTATGTTGTCAATTTCCAAAATTGTATCCTTCTCATTGAATTCTAGTTTGTGTTTTGATTATAAAAAATTAGGGATTTGATCTTAAACCCTAACTTTTCAATAAAATAAAAATGTGTATGTATCTAAACTTATTTTGGATTTATTTTGGGTTAATACCTTGGAGGTTTTGTAAAGTTTTACGCACATAAAATCATACTAAAAGATGAAATAAATAACTTCAATTATTAGGGAGAAATTGAGACTTTTATTTTAGGGAAACCTTTGTTTTTAGAACTAAGCTCTTAATTTTCAAAATATTCATTATATAGCAACCCCAATTATGAATAAAATATAGATATATTAATTATATTTGGAATTAATATGAACCTTGGAATTGGCAGTGGAGTAGATGTGTGTATGTATGGAACCTTGGTTCTAGGAGAAAAAAAAAAAAAAACATGTGTTTTAATATAAATACAAAAGAAAAAGAAAAGAAAAACTTTTAGCATGGGTCCTAATCGATTTCTAATTTTATTATATTTTATATTACCTATTGGAAACGTAATTTTTGTAGTAAAATTGTAAATATTTTATTTATACTTTATTTATTATTTAATAATCGACAAATCATTGAAACTTAAAAAAATATGTTTTCATATGAAAACAATTAAAATAAATTCTAAAAAATCAGAGTAACTCTAGAATAAATATAGTCACAATTTATTTTAATTACTCCTTAAATGGTTGTCATTTTCTTGATAAACTAAAAATTTAGATATTGAGGAATATAATAGTAATTTCTTATTTATATTAATAAATTCTAGAAAATTTAGAATTTAATATTTTTGTTATTTTCGGACTTAAAACTCCCATATGATAAGCTAGACATAGTTTGGGTAACTAATTAATTTATCAGACAACTCTTCTTGATTTTTGTACCTCCCTAGAAATTTTGTATTCTTCCATAGGTTACTAGATTTTGTGGTTGTGCCAGACTTGTGACTTTCGGTTTGTAGTTTTGAAATATGGGTTATTGTGGTGAGTGATCTTGTTCTCTTTTGGTGTTTTATTCAAAACACTAATTTTGATGAAATTGTTGTTTTATGAAGTTATCTATATATATATATATATAAAGCATTGATTATAAGTTATGTTTTTTATAAATGTCGAGATTGTTGAAACTTGTACTATTGAAATAAAATTGTTTTTGTTAAATTTGCAACTATTGTGACTTTTGTTTTGAGCTCTCAATCTAACTATGTATTGTTGATAGGATAGTATTAGTATTGTCCTTGCCAGTAGGGTTTAAATACTAGCATATTGTTGTTGCCAAAACTATTACTGATTGACTGGTGCCACTGAAGTTTCAGGTGTGGCCTTAGTCATGTATGTGAGCTAAACTGATAATAACTACTTTTGTTTTGTGAAAATTAATGAATGGTGAGTTGCTTATTTTTATTAAACATTGTTTAAACCATATTTGGATTCGGCTAGTTGAGAACTTGATTACTTGCTAAGTGGTGTAGCTTACTCCTCCTTGTCAGTGGCAAGGAAGCTAACTTATAAACTTGCCTATAGGTACTAGTGGACCTTTTCAGATTGGGAGGAGAGTTGGCAAAGTAGCATACCAATTGGCTTTACCATCCACTACTAAGATCCATATCACTTTTCAAATATCTCAACTTATGCAACACATGGGTAATTCACTAGTACATGCTAATTTACTTGAATTCTTAGAGGAGGGCATTATGCTCTTGTAGCTCCATGCCATTCTGGACAAAAGGTTCATTAAGAAACATAGCAAAGTGATGACTCAGGCTTTGGTACAGTGGACACATTCCTTTTGAAGGATGCTAACTAGATTGACCCAGAGAAACTCAAACAACAATATCCAAACTTTGAAGGCAACACTTGAGGACAAGTGTTTATTGATTGTGGGGCATTTGTTAGCCAATTTTTTTTAAGTTAATGGTATTTTAGTCTTCTATTGTAGAATTTGTTATGGGTAGTTACTGGACTTTGTCACCTAGTGGCATCTAGCAATTTTGTCATGCCAGCTCAGTGTCTTTGCATCTTTCCTGAGCTTTTAAGCCTGCAATGGTCACATTGTGTTTTTCTTCTAATTTCTAATTGAGAATTCTCTCTTCTCTCTCTATCTTCTTCTTCTCTTTAATTCTCAAATAAGTGTCAATTTACCTTAAACCATATCTCAATTCAGAGTTTCTATTAGACATATAAAGGTAAAATCTCTATTTGTAGCAAAGGATCACATTAGTTAATTTTCTTCTAAATGCAAAATAGCTACAATTTGTTGCGGACCATAAATAAATAATTGAAAGAAGAACTAGGAAGGAATATAATAAGGTAGAGAAAGATTAGAGTTCTAGAATATTAAAGAAAGTTAAAAGGCTAAGAGTGAAACACAACGAACGAAGCAAAGGGAAAATTGAGATTTTATATCAAAAGTACGAAAATTTGCAAGTAGGGTCACATATATGTGTAAAATAAAATAAAAAGTAAAAGAAAAGCCAACTATGGGCTTAATGAGATGAGAGCTTGAAGGCAATGTTTTGAAAACTAGACCAGCCTGGCCAATTGACTTTCACCCAGGTGGCAAATCAAACTAGGTTAAACCAAAGAACCATTTTGGTGGTTGGACTAGAAGAACCAGTGTTCGAGTTGATCGAACCAAACTGTTTTTTTATAAAACAAATAAAAAAATAAAAATTATTATTTGTATTAAGGATTAGTGAAATAATTGTATTTTATATTAAAAGTTAGTGAAACAATTGTATTTTTTTATTGACATTGTCTTTATGCATAAGTTAAAACTTGAATGTTATGATATATAATAAATCAATCAGTTGTCGTATTAACTCTTAGTAACTATATTTGACTATTGTGATGTAACTTTTTTATTATTTATTGAATATTAAATTATTATATTTTGTTTTCTAATGCATTTAGTATTTATAATTAAATAGAAAAAAAATTATATAATATGAACAATATTTAAAATACATAATGAAATATATTTGTTACATCATCCGATCCGACCTTGGTTGAACCAATGATCCCAGATCTAATAAATTTTTTGAGTCGATTACAAGGTCTAGTTTTAAAACATTACTTAAAGGGAACTGAACTATACCCGCTCTTTCATATTTTTTTTTCCTTCCCTCTTTGGTTTCTCCTTTAAATATTATTCTCTTTTATATATATATATATATATATATATTAAGAGAAACAAAAAAAATATGTATACATCAATCCAACTATCTGGATTCCGACTCTTACTTTTAGGATATCTAAAATTATGTTTAATTTTGAATCACATGCAATTTAAATAGGTACCATTATTGAAATGGGTGTTGTGAGATTTTTTTTCTCAAACATAACTGTACTCCTAAATTCAGAGTTTGGTATCACAGGAGCGTTGTCAATTATGAATTAATTTTAATTAACTTTTTTAAGTTTATTAAATTTTTTTTTTTTTTTTACTAATCTCACCTAACCAAAAAAGATAAAAGCAACTCCAAAATCATATAACACTATGTTTTAATTAAAAATGATTAGAAAGTGTTAATATCAAAAAGAATTATTCAAACACTCCATTTTCTTCACGCCGACCCTCACCCCTCTTAAGGGCACATTACGACAATATTGATAATGTTTTCAAGTATTTGTAGATTTTACTGAGAAATTGTGAGATGGCAAAACGATGCCTTGGTAGATGTGAATGACAAAAAATAGTTCATATAGCCGACCCAACTAGTTTGAGTTTTAAATCTTAGTTCAGTTGAGTTGTATTATGAAATGGCAAAATAGTTTTGGGAAGAATTGATAAAAAATGATACTTTAAGGAATAAATATAACTTTAAATTTTTTATTTTTTCCCTAGTATTCATGTGGTAAAATTTAAGAAAATTAATTATTTTTGTCCAAAATGGCAACAATGTTAACTGAGAGAAAATATTACGTCCGTTTTAAAAATTATTGGAAGAAATTGACCTAAAATACATTTAAGAGGAAATTGATAAAACGATAATACTTTAGTATAGCATGTGTCATAAAATGACATATGTTGTTCATAAAATATCACATTTTTGACAATTTCATAATAAAAATATTTTTTTCTATCAATTTTGTCCTATCTTTTAGAACATTGCATTCTCTTTAGTTTAACGTTATTAGCATTTTGGATTAAAATTGTTGATATGCTTTAAAATATAACATTTTAAACCACGTGCGTGTTAAGTTGGAAAATAAAAAATAAAAAAAAAATCTTGCTCACTCTTCTCTTGCATCATTCTCTGACTTTTCATTTTCATCATGTCTCCAAAAATTATAATTAAGGTTTTTGATGATTTAGATAATTTAAAAATTGATGAGATTTATCTAATTTTTATTTTTTCTTGTGATTATTTGGATTTTTAAAAAGACTTAATTGCACTTTTGGTCCTTATAGTTTAATTTGATATTCAATTTAGTCCCTCAAGTTTTAATTACTTGTAATTGAGTCCTCACCAGTTTCAATTTAATACAATTGAGTCCCTATCATTAAGTGCAGTTTTAACTTAAAAGATAAAAAATAGCCACCTGACATATATACAAATTTAATTAAAAACTTTTTCAAAAAAATAAAATAAAAAGGAAAATAATATTAAATACAATAAACATAATAAAAATTTTTTCTTTCTCTTTCTCCCTCACCACCACCTATCCACCTTAATTCTTCCATAGCCCCTAAGCTATTGTTATAACCTGATATTGTAAAGCTGAGTTTTAGATATAATGTGTAAATTTTAGTTATAAAATAATAAACATGTAAACAAATTAAACAATTAACAATATAATTAAACATGTTATAACTCGATATCTTAGTGTACGTTTTAAAATTTTTGTGTATAACTTCTTGTTATAAGGTAAATGAAATTGTGACCAAGTACATCAAAGTAATTGAATAATTAATACATAGATATATATCAAAATTGTGTCCATCACTACATTATAACCATTGACTTTGACCAAGACTTTATCCTTTTTTTTTTTTTTAATTTCTTGTCCTTTTTCTTTTTTTTTTCCCTCTTAAACCGACATAGTCCTTTTGTTATATTTTTTCTTTCTTGCTCTTGGTTTGCTTTACTTTCCTTTCTTTCCAGTATTTTCTAGATTTCATTCTAGCTGAGCGTTTAGCTCTTCTTTTCAACCGGTCATCCTCTCTTCTTTTGGCTGCCAAGTTGCTTTGTACAAGCTCCGTTTTTAGCCTTAACAGTAGCCTGGTCATGAGTACATCAACTAGTTGTTGTCCCCTGTTTTGAAAAACCACTAAACTGTCTTCTCTTTTCTTTCTTGTTCGTCCAGTTAAGGCTTCGTGGAGTGGTGTTGTAGCAGCTAGATTCATCTCCTTTTTGCTGCTAATTGGACCCATTTCAATCTATTTTCAAGCCGAGCAATCAACATCTTCATCCCCTGCTTCCTTCTCCAACCTTAGCACATCTTCAACTTTAAGTTACTAGGCATTTTTAAGGGATGCAATAGCTCCAACGGCTGGTAGCTACACCTCCAGTCATGGCTACAAGAACAAGGACAGTTACCTCCTCATCTTGAGTAGCACTTGGAGCATGGTAATAAGAGTTTAGCTAGTTCTTATTTCTAAATGTTTGCCTAGTTTAGTTGTTTTAAGTTGATAAATTTATTTTTGGTTAATTTTTTAGTTTAAGGATTAAATGAAATTGAGTAAAAGAGTATGAATTAAGAGTGATTAGTATGGATAAAGTGTTGTTGGAGAAAGCTTTAGTGGAATTGTTGTTAGAATATGTGGGATTGATGTTTAGAATGTGAATGGTGTGTAAAGGGAAGAACTTGTATTAATTTTCTTGGTGTATATATATATATATACACACATACATATGAGATAAAATTAGTTGCCTTTAAGGTGTTTGTTGAAAGGCCTAAAATAACATAAATGGTAGTTATATGAATTGGAAGAGGGAAGTTTGAATTAAGTAGGATTGTTATTGGAAATATAAGTAATTCAATTCTTTTCCTTCTTATTTGATAATAATTAGATTTAGGGTTTATGTAGCATAAACAAAAATGTGATAGTAGAAACTTGAGAGTAAGTAACATGGAAGTTTAGAGTGAGTAGGTATAGAGATTTTAGATTCAACCCTTTAGCTACTTTAATTAGCCAAATTAAATTTCAAGATTAATGTTTGGAATATAGTCATAAGGAAATGGATGGAAATGTATTGGTTTCTTGTTGTATGTAAATGTATATTCATACACATGAATGGGAATAAAGTATGCCCTTAAGATGTTTGATAAAAAGCCTAAAAGAAACTAGTTGTAACCTAAGGAGTAAAACTTAGTATTTTCAAACCTTTGTGGTTAGGGATTATTTGAATGAGAATAGAAAGTCTAAAAACAAATAGTAAAGAATTATTGGTTAAAGTGGTTAAGGGAAGGGGAATCTTGGAACTTGGTTGGATTGATATTGGAAATTCATAACTTAAGCTCTTGATTGATTTTAAACAATTAACTTAACATGAATTCAACGCTTGGAATGTGAGTAATGTTGAATTAAGGATTAGTGTTAATTTCTTGGTATGTACATGTATAATATATACATACATGAAACATTTTAAGGTTGTCCTTAAGGAATTTGTTAAAATGTCAAAGAGGAGTTAGTTTCCAAGAAATGTATGGAAGTTTATATTTAAGTTTTAGTAATTAGAAGTTATAACTATAAAGTTTATAAAACTAAGTAATATTTGAAAATATGCTTTTCAGCTCTAAAACATATTATTGAGTCAACTACACATGTGGATTCAAGAAGGAGTGACGAGCAAGATCCGTAACATTGTAAGTGGGAAATGTTACCGTTTGGTTGCTAGATTAATGTGTTTAATTGTTTCGATGTATTTGTATGAATATGTTCATATAGTAGTAAATAGGAATATGTAGATCTATGATCGAGTTAATTGAGTTAAATGTTATATGGTTGATCTTTACATATTAATTGAAATATGATTGGTGTGTAATTTTGTTTGTGTTTGATAAGGGCCAATAAATCTAATTGTTAAATGGTTGATCTTTGCATATTGTTCTGGGTGCACCTAGGATACATTTGCTTTGTTTATTTGATATGTGATTAAAAATATTGGAGTAACTCAGCCCTAGGGATGCATCTGTGAAGAGTATATTTTTTGTTGTGCATGAGCAAAATTGCCACAGAGAGGATATGTATTTGGTGTGCATGAGCTGAGTTACTCTAATTAGCCATTTGAGTGCCTTGGATGCTTTGATTGATTTGTTTGTATAGTGTATTATATGTGGTTGTTTAATTTTACATTTTCTATATTTACGTATGTGTGAAATTTAATTATTTTGGAATTCATTTTATTTTGAAATTATTTAATGTATGTATTCTATTCATGTATTGAGTTATGCTAGTACCCTTTGGGTATGTTTTTCACTCACTGAGTCTTTGTGACTCACCCCTTGCTTGTTGATTTTTTTTTCTTCAGTATCACTCATTAGATGTCTTTGACAAACACCTAACTTGGTGATTGTGTTGTGGCAAGGTACATATTCGGAATCACATATTTAAAGCCAAAGGATGAAGTCTTGCAGTCACATTAGGAATTTAGTGTCGAATTTTGTTTTTTATTATAGTTATTTGTTTTTGTTTGTAGTATAAATAGAGCATATCTCCCTGTGAATATTATGGATGTTGTTGATTGGTTGAGTGTAACCAGGCTATACATTTTTGTATTATTGGGCATGTTCCACTTTACAGGGAACCTCTGCCAAATTTTTTATTTAAATCATTATACTTTTTACTAAATAAGCATTTGCATTTAGTTTGTGTTTTCTAAATTTTCCCTTTAATTTCTAATTTGGTCATATGTCATATGTGTTTCTTTGATTTAAAATCAGGATTACGGAGGTTTAGTTACACATTCATTTGGCCAATTATGCTTTCGTGTGGGGTGTGACAACTCTACTCTTCCCATATATAAAGGGATACATAAGGAGAAATTTAGAAAATTCAAGAATTGAAATTTAACTGTGGCTATCTTTAACATTACCTAAGCTACACAATTTAAGTTAGGAAACTAAAACCTCCATCCATGGAGACTAAAACCTCCATCCATGGAGACTAAAACCCACTGCTTCCTTTCTCTTATTATTTTTGTGTATTTTCCTTTTTCAATTTCTTTCACTCTTTTGGATAATTACTTCTTCAATTTGTGCATCACATGCCAATGCTTCCCTTTACAATCAACTATTTGTCAGCGGTTCTACATTTTGATTATAAACCAAAACCCACCTGTAAATTTGCCTATTTTATACAATACAATCAGAGTAAGCTACATATTCAATATCAAGGATGACAATGACCTCCTTACTATAAATCGGTGTTGGACATCTGTAAAGTTGACATTTTGAAGACCCAGAAGCTAAAAGTTTGTTGAGTACTAGAACAAGAGGCTCGAATAACTTAAATTTTTGTTTTTATGGTGGGTATGGAAGAATTGGTATGGATGGGTAGTGGTGAGAAAGTGAGAGAAATAAATAATAATAATTTTGTTTCTAAAATTTTTTATTTTTCGAAAAATGTTTTTTAATTAACTTTTTATATATTTTAGATGACTATATTTTATTGGACAACTATACTTCATGGGCACCATGTCACTATTTTCAGTTTAATTTAAACAGAACTTGATGGCAAAGACCCTATTGCTTCAAATTGAAACTGGTGGGGACCCAATTGGAGCAATTGAAACTCGGAGGACTAAATTGAACTCCAAATTACACTATAAAGACCATACGTGCAATTAAGCCTTTTAAAAATGATGAGATTTGTCTACCTTTTCTTTTCTTACTATATTTTGCTAGAATGGTAATGTTATTCAATTTTTTTATATTTCTTTTAGGGAGAGACTATAAAATCTTTTTAGGATGAAATTGGCAAAAAAATGATATTTTAAGGACAATAAATGTAATTTCATCTTTTTCTCTTTTTTTTTTTGGTCAAATCAACATACAAGCTGTAAAATTTAGTCACATCAAAAATTTTTGTCTAAAATATTAGCGAAGTTAGGATGAGTAAGACAAAACATTTTTAAAGTTAAGATGTGAAATTGAACACAAAAATAATTTTAGTATGAATTTTTTAAAAGAGAACCCTTATTGTCATAACCAATGTCTTTAGGGTCATAACTTATTAATTGGGTGGACTTTCTTTTTGGATGGCCTTACTACTACAACCAAAAAGCTTAGGACCATAACCTCATAATTATAAAATACACTTATTAGACTAATTTGCCCTCATCCAATATTTTGTGAATTATGGGAAAAAAATTTGTTTTGTAAAATCAATTATATAATAAAAATTAAAAACCCAAACAAACTAATACACTCTTCCCAACCCCTCAACTTCCTCCCTGAATGAAACTCATTGCCTAGTCTATCATATCTTATTTAAAACTTAAACTTTCTCTATAATTCTCATTTACCAAGCAGAAATAAATAAAATCTCAATTGAAACTGAAGTTTGAATCAGAGCTAGCATTAAAGTACAGATTGAAGCCTAGAACAACTCGCATATGATTTGAAACCCTCCAAGAAAATTCCTTGATATACATAATTTTTTTCACGGTTCTGAAACAATTCTGGTATCTCTTGATTTTCAGTGGATTCGGGCTTATGCTCGTATTTTGGTGACAAAGTTTCATACAATTCAAGCAGAATCTCAATTGAATCGACTAATTAAGAACTTATCAGAAGCATGAGATTGAATAAGATAAAAGAAACAAAAATCGAGGTATCTGAATTTATGTGTAGAGCTCCATTTTAGAGCCGATGTTGTGATTTCAGGATAAAGAACATTAAAATTGAATGTTTGAAATGATGAAAGTTCTGAAGCTTCTATGAAAGAGGATGAGAGATGTAGGGTGAAAGGGAAGGAATATCTAGGAAGCAGAACCAAAGCTTTTATTTATCGGTCAATAAATATATATTTTGTAAATGTGTATCATATTTTATTATTTACTGGGACAATTCTTAGGAAAATAAATAAATTATTAGGGTAATTTAGTACATCTATTGTATAATTAAGAGCTTGAGGCCCTAAGCTTTTTGGTTAGAATAAGGTTACCCTTTTTTAATATTATTTGAATTTAATAATATTTTTTTGACAAATTTGATTTTATTATTTGAATATACAATCTTAACAAGAAAAACTTAAAATTAATACACAACATTAGTTACTATAAGAAAAAAAGACACCCATATATTTTATTTCAACAAAAATATTAAAAAAAATATAATTTATGAGAAAATATAGAGAGAGAAAATAGAATGGAGTAAAAAGAAAATAATTTAAAATATATATATATTAGATTTTGTTTTTTTTTTTAGGAAATATATTGGATTTTTAAGATGAATTGAAAAAAAAATACCAAAAAAGTTGAAGAGTTTATGAAAAGCAGACTAGTACAAAAAATCTAGTAAAAATCAAATAAGGAAAGAGAAATAATGAAAGAAAAATTACCTGATTAAAGAGTTTTATAGAAGAAGATTTCTGAAAAAGAAATAATAAAAGTTAAAATACATGATTAAAAAGTTTTATAGGAAGAAGATTTATGATAAATAAGGCAAAAATAAATTAAAAAATTAAATAAAAGAGGAGAAACAAGAGCTCTAATTTTATCTTCTCTTTAGGAAGAACACGACTGAAAGTGAAAACATCATTTTTGTTTATCTTAAACACATTTTTCTTTCTTTTTATTTTGTGGGTGGACTAATTTATTGCCTTGCTTTGCACAATGTAACACACTTGTTTCTATATATACTTGTATCTATATCTATATTATATATAAAAATACAAATGTGGTGATAAGTTTTGGTTTCTTTAAAGTGGTTTCTTCATTCGTTAGCATGCATGAATGTTTTTATTTTTTTAATTTTTTTGTAGTTTTGATATTTGTTTTAAATATTATTATTTGATTTTAGGGTTGAGTTTAGAGAACAATTCAAAAATGATCATCCAAATAATAAAGCAATTATGAGTAATCTCAACCTTTAATATATTCAAATCTCAATGATTTATTCAATTATAAATTACTATCTAGTTTGTTAAATTTTTTTCTTTGTTCTTTGTATTTGATTTTGTTTTTTTTTTTTTTTTACAAAAGTAGAATTTACCTCAATCAATTATATATACTATAGCTTCCATTGAAACTTCATATGTCCAGTTATGATGGAATTGCTGGAGCACTAAACTGTTACAAGCCAGTAACAACTATAGTGGCTGAAGATTCAGGAATGGGAAACAAATTACTGAGAGTTTCTTCCTGCTATCGTACGCCTTCTGCAATTCCTTGTTTCTGCCATGGATTCTGGGCAAGATGATCCAGATCCAAATGCTTCCCTCATTCGTGGAAACTTCTCAAAGAAGAAAAGACCTCTCTCACCGGCGCCTTTGGAGGCGTTTTCTCGAATGGTCTCGGCTTTGGATTTGGGTGTTCAGAGCTTAAATGGAATGGAGTCTGAAAGTATTCCTGTAGATTCGGGATCCTACAAGGATAAACTGATTGGGAATCAGCCTTCAAAGTATTCCAGCGGTCACTTTAGAAGCTTACTTGAGGATTCTTTCTCTGATCATGAGGAGTCCGATGAGGAATATTCTGAAAATGATGAAGATAGTGATTGTCAATGGCCAAGAATTTGGATCTCTAAGGAGGATCTGGCAGAAATCAGGAAACCTTGGAGGAACGCTTTAATTGTAAAGCTATTGGGGAAAAGCTTAAGCTACAATTACCTGCTTGATCGCTTGAAGCAGAGGTGGAATACTAAGGGTGAGTTCAAATTCATTGATATTGGGTGCGATTTTTATATTGTTAAATTTAGTTCTGTGAAAGATTTACAATTCGTTATGTCTAAAGAACCTTGGATAATTGCTGGTCACTATCTCTCTATGCAAAAATGGAATCCGGATTTTGATCCAGCCAGAGAAAAAATTATTAAGACAACGGTGTGGATCCGTTTGCCTGGTTTGCCTATTGAATATTTTAATTCGAAAGCTTTTATTGAAGCAGGTAATCAGATTGGGAAATTAATTAAGTTTGATAAGGCCACTGAAGATTCGGAGAGAGGAAAATTTGCCAGGATTTGTGTTGAAATCAATCTTGGCCAACCTTTGATTCCAAAGGTTAAGATTGGGCGTTTATGGCGTCGTGTGGAGTATGAAGGACTCCATTCAATCTGTTTCAAATGTGGTGTTTATGGCCATAGTCAAGATAATTGCCACGTAAATCCAGAATGAGCTAGTTCTCCATCGATGCAAATGGTCCCTGATAATCCTGTTCCTACAAACAATATTCAGAAAACTCAAGTTGAAGAAATTTTGACAACCTCAATGGAGGGGATGATGAGTGAACTGGGTAACTCAAACGAGTCAAGATTTGGACCATGGATGTTGGTTCCCCAGAAAATTAGACGGTTTCCTGCTGCCAAACCTTTTTCTCGGAATTCTAATTCTCCTATTAGCCAGAGATCTGCTCTTGCTGATGTCACTAATACAGAGAGTAATCGTTTTATCCCCTTAAATGAGAATGAGGCATATGTTTTCTCTAGTTCTAAAGTTATTTCTCAAAAGGTGCAAGAGAGGATTGGGCTCAAAGGATCTACTCAGACCCATCCTAGTTCTTTTAAAGCCCAATTTGTTTCTTTGAAGACATATGTTAGTTCCTCTACAGCTTATAGTAACATTCCTAAGGCTTCTAGGAAACAATTCATTAAGGCCCGAGTGAGGACTTCTTCTAATGAAGGTAAGGTTACTAAACCTAAGTTGGTTCTCTTAGTAGTCCCTTTTGAATTTTTAGTTCAAAACCATCCGTTGTAGCTTGCTTCTTCTGATAAACTAATTCAAGCTGGTTCATCTTCTGCTTCTGGCATGGATTGTACTGGGGATCTTGTGGTTGATTTCACTGGGTCTGATATTGATGTTTCTAATACAAATAAGCTGCCAGACCCTCTTGACAATTGGGAGGATAGGATCTCTGAATCCTTTGATTTGGTTACTGAGAATCCTGGTATTTGCCGTTTAGCTCTCAGATGTATGCATCTCTAATTAATTTGGTGGGTCAATTGGATTCCCCTCCTGATGGAGGATTGGCTTATGTTTGATAGACTTGTGTTGATTTATTTTCTCCTTTCTTGTATACTTTCCATGTTTAATAAAATTGTAATGTGGAATGTGAGGGGACCAGGAGGTAGGGAGTTTGTCTCCTCAATTAGAGATCTTTTGGTTCTACATAAACCTGAAATTCTTATTTTGGTAGAAACAAGAGTTAATCCTGTTAGAGCGGCAAATATTATTAGCAGATTGGGTTTTACAAACTATTTTATGGTGGATCCAGTTGGCTTAGGTGGAGGTCTTTGGATGTTGTGGAATGATCAGGTGACTAATGTGGAAATTATTAATTCTTCTAATCAAAGCATTAATGCTATTGTTAAAGGTGAGAATAATGTTTCTTTGATGCTTTCTGCGGTTTATGCTAATCCCAATTAATCTATGAGAAATGAGTTGTGGTCTGGTTTGACAGTTCTTAATAGCCTTCATAATTTACCTTGGTTGGTGATTGGTGATTTTAATGATATTGTTTCAGCTCAAAGAGTTCTAATGGGGCTGTTGGAAGCAGGAGTTTCAGTCGTTGGATTGATAATTGTAATCTCTTGGATATAGGGTTTGTAGGACCTAAATTTACTTGGTCAAATGGTAGAAGTGTAGATTATCCTATTAGTAGAAGGTTAGATAGGGCTCTCTGTAATGTGAGTTGGAGACATCTTTTTCAAGAAGCCATTGTTCATCATCTCCCCAAAACTCGCTCAGATCATTGTCCTATTTCTGTTAATAGCTGTGGTATCTCTATTCCTGCTGCTTCTTTGAAACCGTTTCGTTTTGAGGCTGCATGGATTTCTTATTCTGATTTTTCTTAGTTGGTTTCTACCTTATGGTAGTCTAATAATAGGTGTGTGCCTAACCTTCTGTATGACTTCTCTACTAATTTGAGGAATTGGAACAAGGAGGTTTTTGGAAATATTTTCAGAAGGAAAAGACATTTACTTGCTAGAATTAATGGCATTCAAGTGGCTCTCTGTAATAACCCGAACCCTTTTCTTATTCAACTGGAAAAAGGATCTGTCTTTATGCTATAACATTATTCTTCATCAAGAGAAGTTGCTATGGTTCCAAAAGTCTCGAGAGAAATGGATTCAGTGTGGAGATCGTAACACAAAGTATTTTCATACTAGTACTATCATCAGGAGGAGAAAAAATAAGATTAGTGGCCTGAAAATTGATAATGATTGGTGTAATGACCAATCTCTATTGAAAAATGCAGCAATGGATTTCTTTAAGAAGTTGTATAGTATTGATCATGACAGAGTTCTGGTCAGGGATAATAGTTTAATTTTCAATTTTTCCCCTCTAAATAGGTTTGAAATCAGTCTCTTTGAGAGATTTCCAGGTCTGATGGAAGTTAAAGACGCTGTTTTTTCTATTGGAGCTTTCAAAGCACCGGGTCCTGATGGTTTCCAAGCTCTCTTTTACAGACATTGTTGGGCAGTCATGAAGATTCATTTGGAGAGACTTGTGTTTGATTTCTTTTCCACGGGTATTATGCCGGACTACTTAAATGATACCATGATTGTGTTTATTCCTAAAGTTCAGGTTCCTGAGTCTCTTTATCAACTTTGTCTTATAGGGCTTTGTAATGTTGCTTAGAAAGTTATTTCGAAGATTATCTGTAAAAGGTTGAGACCTCTTCTTAACAAGCTCATTGCTCCAACTTAGAGTAGCTTTATCCCTAAAGGGCAGACTTCAGACAATATTGTGATAGTTCAAGAGATTTTACACTTTTTCAAACAGAAGAAAAGTATGGCAGGAGGTGTTATTTGGAAGGTTGATTTGGAAGAGGCCTATGATAGGGTAAGATGGGACTTTCTAGATACTATTCTCTAGGATGCAGGTTTACCAAGGTATTGGGTTGATCTTATTATGGTATGTGTTTCTTTTGTTAGATTGAGTATTCTGTGGAATGGTGAGAAATCTAATTTTTTTCATCCCAAAAGGGGTTTAAGACAAGGTGACCCTTTGTCTCCATATTTATTTGTTCTCTGCATGAAAAAACTTTCTCATATGATTAATTCAGCTGTGGAAAGGAAAGTTTGGCTTTCTGTTAAAGCTGCTAGGAAGGGTCCACCTTTCTCTCATTTATTCTTTGCTGATGATTTGATCCTCTTTTCTAAGGCCAAGATTTCTCATATTTCTATTGTTTGGGACTGCCTGAATGAGTTTTGTTCCCAATCAGGCCTTTGTGTAAATGTTAATAAATCCAAGATTATGGTTTCCTTGAATACCAAGGTGGAGGTGATGAATGATTTTCGAGCCTTATCTCCCATTCCTCTTACTGGGAATCTGGGGAAATATCTAGGAGTTCCTTTGTTACATAATAGAGTGACTAGAACTACTTTTATGGAAGTTTGTGAGAAAGTGCAAAATAGAATTGCTGGTTGGAAGAAAAAGCTTTTATCTTTTGCTGGCAGGGCAACTCTCCTTCAGACTTCTATCTCTTCTATTCTTGTTCATATCATGTAAACTTCAAAAATTCCTAACTCTATATGTGATAGGATTGATAAGTTGCAAAGAACCTTCCTTTGGGGTGATACTGATCATAAGAGGAAAGTCCATTTGGTGAACTAGAACAATGTTTGCTTACCTAAGAGTCAAGGTGGTCTAGGGCTTAAAAAGATGAGAGATACCAATTTAGTCATGCTTGCTAAATTGGCTTGGCATTTTTTATCTGATAGAGGATGCTTTATGGTCTCAACTACTTTCTGGTAAATATCTGCAGGATAAGGATTTCTTTGAAATCAATGCTAAGCCTCAAAATTACTTTGTTTGGAAAAGCCTACTCAAAGGTAAAGAAATTATTTCTAAAGGTATAAAATGGAGACTAGGTGATGGAAATAGCATTCGGTTTTGGCATGATATCTGGTGTGATGATTTTACCCTCAAGGATGTTACTCTTCACCAAATTCCTAATGATCTTATTAATCTCTTGGTCAGAGATTTTATTTCTATTGAGGGCTGGCATTTAAATAGAGTCATTCCTCGGCTTCCTCAATCTGTGGTTGAGAAAATCACTTTCATTCCTGTTCTCTTGAATAAGTCTTGTACTAATAAACGTATTTGGAGCTTAACCCCTGATGGTATCTTCTCTACCAAGTCTGCTAGAAGCTTATTATATTCTCATTCTCAGAGTCTTTTAGATTCGAGGGTGTATAAAGATATCTGGGCTATTCCTATGATTCCTAGAGTGAAATATTTTTTATGGTTGTTGTGTCAGAATAGAATTTTGACTAATTTTGTGAGATGGACCAGGAAGTGTGCCTCTGATCCTAGTTGTACCCTTTATGGTGCTTCTGTTGACGATGAGTTGCATGCCATCAGGGACTGCCTTCATGCTAGTCATATTTGGTTTGCAGTAATTCCTGTGCAGTTAAGGAATTCTTTTTTCTCCTCCTCTTGGCTAGTGTGGATCAATACCAATTTAAAGTCTAATTGTTATGGTCTATCTGGTGCTATCCCGTGGCCTCCTATGTTTTCTTTTGTGGCTTGGAGGATTTGGAATTGGATAAACAAGCTCCTTTTCGAGGATGGGTTTGTCATCCCTCCTAATCCTATTGTTGTAGTCTCTTCTGACCTTTATGCTCTTTGGAAATCCTTATCTTTAGATGGTCAACTTACCACTAAAATTGAGAAGTGGATTTCCTGGACTCCCCCGTTGTCTGAATGGGTTAAAATCAATACTGATGGGTGCTCTAAGAGTAATGGATCTGTTGCTGGATGTGAGGCCCTTATTAGAGGTAATTTGGGAGAATGGATTACTGGTTTTGCTGCTAATCTGGGACATGGCTCTAATAATTTTGCTGAACTCTATGGGTTGTTCTATGGCTTACGCAGTGCCTGGAGTTTGCAATTTAAAAAAGTCATTACTGAGGTGGACTCTGAGGTTATTATTGAGTTAGTTAAGGGGGATACCTCTGATTTTCACCTTATCTGAATCTCATTGTTGATATTCGAGAATTATTGAATAGAGACTGGGAGGTTTTTCTTACTCATTCCTATCGTGAAGCTAACTGTCCTGCTGATTGGTTAGCTAATTTCAGTCTCTCTCTTGTTAGGGGTTTTCATCAGTTATCTCTGCCTCCTACAAGGCTTGCTCTGGGTGTTGTTGTTTTTGGGCTTCGGCCGCCTCTGTACCAAAAAAAAAAAAAAAGAGAAACTTCATATGTCCATGCATAAGGTGGGACAACACAATGACAAATATTAAGAAAGTTCATTACATATATGTAGATGGTGGGACTTGAACATGGGACCAAGAGACCTAATCGTTTACTAATTCCCTAGTATTATATGTATCAAAATATGTGAATCCCCTTCATTGTCAAGGTGGAAACCAAGCACCTCCACAAGATATAGACTATCAAACAAAGCCCTACATAGACCGTCAAACAAAACCCTAGCTTCCACTACTTGTTAGTGTTAGGATTATGCCTTTCAAGCTAACGCCAATAGTTGTTATTGAAACTCAGTTAAGTAAACATTAACACTTATATTTGGCATTTTTATTATCATATTTAAAACTTAAAATACTTGTACTTAATTTGAGTTTTATATGATAATGTCCATAGAATGTAAACAATGTAAATGAGCACTATGGTAATGATCATGCTAATAAGATGCATTTCCTGAAAACTTCATCTTAATATTACCTCATCGAATGATTATTAAGAAAGGCATTAGTGATTAGGTTAGATTAGTATACATATCTTATTTTCTCATTTGGAGAGTGGTTAATCTCATGATCACTAGTGTGGGGACATTAGAACAAGATGAACTTATACATGGCTATCAATTAGAGTTTTTATTGTTATAGTCAAGGGTAGACCCAAGAATTTTATGTAGCCTAAACCAACATTGCAGTAAAAAAATAAAAATAAAAAACAAGTCATTCATCACCCATTAATGTGGGATCTAAATAATCACTTAAAACTAAATATCTAATGTCTTTCATCACCCATGAAAGTAGGGATCTAAATAATCACTTAAAACTAAATATTTAATGTCTTTCATCACCCATGAAAGTGGGGATCCAAATATTCAAATAAAAAAACAACATATGTTCTTTGTCACCCTTGAAAAATAAGTAAATAAAAATAGTTAATATTTAACATCAAATAAAATGCAAAATATCATACCATACATATAGTGAGATTCAATTTTGACAATAATAATAAAGTCAAGTTTTGAAAGTAACCACTACATTTTACCTAACCATAAACTGAGCTCGACGTTCCTTTTCTAAAAGCGAATTCATCTATCATCTCATCACTAGAAAATTGATCAGCAATTTCCTTCTCAATATACAAAAGTAAGCAATCTATAAGAAAATTATCATTCATCTTACTACGAAGCCAAGTATTGATTAGACATTATTGAAAACGATCGCTCTATAGTTGTTGTTGAAACAGGAAATGTTAAAACCAAACAAATTAACCTGTCAACTAAACAAAACTTTGAACTCTTGTCAATCAATATCATATTTTGACAAAGCTCGAAAAGTGATGAACATTGCATGTCTGGATTTTGACAGACATCATCTTCATAATGGCATAACTCATAACGAAGCATGGACAAATCCTTATTTGTGAAATCTTTTGAATAGTACTTTTCTGCAAGTGTATAGAGTTTTTCAACATTAAACAATTTAAAAGAATCTCTAAGATCCAATGATACATTAAGAATGAGTAGTTCAACAATTTGTTTCATTAAATATAATGCTCATCTCTTGTAATTGAGAATCTATGACAAGAAAAAAAATATCAACTTGATAATGATGCTTAATAGTAAGATCTTTTTTATGACGACTACCACGACGAACTAGGTATGGAAAACCTGTATCAGGAATTGCAACATTGTTTTTGTTACAAAATGAATTCACCTCTTCAAGAAGAATATCCTAACCATTTTCTCTAAGTTGTTGGAGCAACTTTTTGTTGATGAAACAAGAATCATAGCATTTAGAATGTGTTGAGATTTTTGCTGCAAAGCTTGACATAAATAATGTGTTACCCCTAAAATATCTTTCATTAGATGCAAAATAAGGCATTCAAATGCTCCATTTGCCTCTGCACATTAAGATTGGTTACCCTCATCAACTACTTTATGGAGAACAATACCTATTGCATAAAACAACTTCAATAAACTACATATAGAATTCAAATGTGGAACTCCAACAGGTGTCTCCAGAACGTTGTAAAGATGAAAACTAATTAGCTCCTCTCCCAGTTTGAACTTATTTTCTAGCAACCATACCAGATATATGTGATGCATAGCTAACTCATCAAGACATTTTGAAGAAGCATTAGCAATATTCACAATTATACTTAGCATAGAGAAAAAATTATAGAGAATGATAACTTCTTTGGATGCTCTAACTAATGCTAACTATAATCGATGAGCGAAATAATAAATAAAATAAGCTTGTGAACAATCATTGAGAAATATAGCTCTAACCCTTTAAACGCACCACACATATTATTAGCACCATCATATCCTTGCCTTCGAAGACTTGCTATGTCAGGAGTGTAATGAAAAAGTACATCAAATATTTTAGATTTCAAAGTTGATGATGTAGTTTCTCTTACATGAACAAGATCAAATAACTGCTCTCTAACAAACCCGCTTTCTCGACAAATTTTAAAACAATTTCCATTTGTTCTTTCAATGATTCATCAAGAGCTTCATTAACTAAAATACAAGAGCTTCATTAACTAAAATACAAAATCTCACGTCACCTATTTCATCATAAATCGCCTTCTTTGTTTTACTTGAAATAATCTCTAAGATCTCTTTTTGTACTTTTGGAGAAATACATGTTGCATTTTTTGAAGCATTAGCTAAGACAACATCTTCAATTGTTTTATCAAAACTTGCACCATATTTAATCAATTCAATGAAATTACCATGATTTGTGGAACCTTCACTTTCATCATGATTTCGAAAAGCATATGCTTGAAATGATAACTACCGTGCAGCATCAATGGAAGTCTTGAGACATAGTCTATTAGCTGTTACTTGTTCAAATGTATGCTTATCAAATGTCATCTCAATATGTTGATCTACTTTCATCAAATCAATGCATTTCCTTTGAGTTATATTGTTAAAGGAATTCTTAGTCTTACCCTCATGACCAAACAATATACAATCCTTTGCACCTACTCTTTTCCAAGCATTAAACCCATTTACAATAAATGTATCATATCCATGCTGTTCTCCACTTTGCTTGTTGAAAAGAAAATATGATAAACAAAAAGTAGCATCTTTTTTAGGTGAATATTCTACCTAAGAATGTTGTTTATACCAATTCACATGAAAATGTTGAAGACGACTGCTAAAATATTTTTTCAGGATACTCATCAAGAATTGGTTGATATAAACCAAGTTTAAGGTATGCCCTTTGAATTTCATTGCATTCATTGACATCATAATCATTTATTTTTTTACGAATTCCAAGATCGCAGTTTCAAATAATTCTTATTAGTTTCTTCTTCTTTAGTCTCAATTCTAGGAATCTTAGAAGGTCAAGCCTCACAATTTGAAGTCAAAATAGATGGTGGAGATTGTGGCATAATGGATGGCAGAGAAGAAGTCTCTATATTGCTCTCTAAATCCTTCATAATTTTCTTCTTGAAAAATGAATCAATATATTTTGATTTCATAATGTAACTTATATATTGCAAGAAAAACATTTTGTTGAAGCTCAAAAAATAAAAAATTCAATCAAGAAACTAAAGCAAAAAATTTATTGACTTGTTTTCTTAAACTAGCAAGTAACCAAAACCATCTATCTATCCTAAATATATGAGCTAGTATCATAAAAAAACACACACACATACATAAAATCTCTAGACAGCCCACTAAGAATTAGCTATATTATATATATTATTTTTTGGTTAAGTACCCAATATTCATTATTAGGAAGGACATCTATTACACTATTATGCTGGGAGGTGGAAATTGATGAAAGCTAAACACAAATATCTGTATGCGTGTGCATTTTAGTGTGTAAAGATCTAAAAAAGAAGTTGAAGGCCTTCATTATCATTCTCAAATGGACACTAAGTTTTGATTTTTACTTGCTTCGCTTTTAGTTAGTTAAATATACTCAATTATATTCATGAAGAACGGGTCATCCTACTGCAACTCCAAGTCATATGCTATTTATTAATAAATATTTAATTATCATTGTCTCAAATACACCATCCTCCGGCAAGAAACTTACATTATAAAATATTTCACTTTCACCATTCTCCTCCACCATGAATAGACTCTGTTTTCAACCTCATCATCCCACAATGTTTAATTTTAACAAAAAAAATCAGAATCCTAATAGTCCGTATTTTTCAGACCCAATTATCATTAAAGAACTTAATTTTCATGCACTCCTCTCCTGGTACCAAGCAACCATTACACTTTTCTTTATTTTTCATAAACTCATCTCCTATTAAGATATAAGAAACACTAGCTAACTAAGCGAAGAGCCTAAGACATAAGATAATTTTTTGCTATTTGTATGTTCCTCCTATCATCTGAATTTTCTTTATAAAACGTTTACTTAATTTATAACCAAATGGTAAGATCTCAATCATTTAATCACTCTCTGTTCCAAACAATTTAACTAGTGAATTTTGAAATTTAGACCTTACCTGAGATTCTCAATCACTATCTGCCACTGCTTTAGACAAGTTAACACCCCACTGATTTTGATTCAACAGAAGGCACTAGGCAGCAGCACAGAGATGCAATAGGCAAACCGTAGTGCCCTTTTTCTTTTGAGATTGCAACACATGTTTGGAGAAGGTATTATTCTAGTTTTTTTTTTTTTTTTTTTTTTTTCTTTATGAAGACTTTTACTTAGATTTGGGATGGGCTTAAGAATTTGGTGAATTATTTGAGGGGAGGCCACAACAAGTATACTTTAGAAAGGTTTAAATGTAAGCCTAGAACAATTTTTTTTTTTTTTTTCAAAGATTGAGCCCAAGCCATGGCATTGGGTCCGTCCTTGGTTACAGTCATGCATGTGATCCTTAGACTTGAGATACCATTGATGACTTGTGTTTGGCTCATCATACTTCAGTATAACTTATTAATTGATGGCTAATTTAATCATGACTGCAAAACAAAAAAAAGTCATAAGTATGGTCACCTAAGTAATTGAGCCATATGAGTGTACAATAAAATATTAGTCAATCAATACAAAGAGATTCTCTTTGTGGTCTTATTGAGATGGACACCAAAGTCCTTGGCCAAGGTGAGGGTGAAAATAGATAAGGTATCTAATGTTTACAGTGAGTCATCTTTGAGATCGAGACACATTTGATTAAATTAAGGTTAATAGCTATCCATACCCTAAATTTAACCATAAGCATAGAATGACAAAGGGATTAATCAATTGTATAGTAAACTGTAAACAACTTTCTATATGTATGGTTCACAAATAACATTCTTTGCTTATGGGTAAGTAGGGCATGTGACTAGATGATAATCCTATCTTGTAGGACCTTGGAGGGTTAAAGACCTCAATAGGAGAATTAGAAGGAGTTCTAAATCATTATTAAATGAGAAAGTGTTCTAATAATTGGATATATTTAGGTATAAAAGATGCCATGTACTGTCATCTTAGTATAAATAGAACCTAATTAGTCCAAATATCAGAGTTATCTCACAAAATAATATTTAATGTATGGGTAAATGCATGTGTATAAATATATTATACTAAAATAAAATATGAGAGTAATTGAAAATAAATAGAGCGTATATTTATTATTCTTAATATTTTAGTATTTGAAACACTAAAATTGGATATGTATTATTTGATAACAAATAGAGTACTTATTGATTAGTCATAATAATATTTTAGTATTTAGAATTCTAAAAATAAATTATTAATAAATAGATTGTCTATTTATTAGCATGGCATTTTAGTATTTAGAACACTAGAATCAAATATGGATTTGATTGATGATTAAATAGACTATTTATTCGTCTCATTTTAGTATGTGGAATATTAGAATAAAACATGAGAAGAGAAAAATTGATACTAAATAGAATGCCTATTTAATTATCATAAGTTAGTATCATGAATTACCACAAAACTTGCTTATCAGTTCTTGTGTTGAGGAGCAGTTGTTTGTTTAATGAAACGGTGCGTTTGGAATAAACAACTCTTGAAGTTTCATCTTTTTCAATTAACAATTCTTGTCTTGAGGAGCAGCTATTTGTTTAATGAAATGGTGGATTTGAAACAAATAGTTCTTAAAGTTTCAGCTCTTTAGTTAACAGCTCAAGAAATTTCAGCTCCTCAATTAATAGCTCTTCAATATTTAGCTGTTCAATTAACATCTTTTGATAGGTGATGTTCAACTTTATTGAAATGGTGTGTTTATTTAATCAGCTACAAAATTTGTAACAGCTGGAAAGATATTCAACTTTTCAAAATCCAACTAGATATAACCTTTAATTGAAATGATGTTGTTAATAAACAGTTGGTTGAAGGATCACATATTGAACTGCTCTAAAGAGTGTTGTTTTTTAAGTGCACATGCAATTCAAACATAATATCAAAATCAGTTTGTAATTAATCAAAACTTAAGAAAAAAATTCATATTAAATTGAACAATTTAGATTAGTTTCTTGTTTAATCCAACAATTACATCCTTTTTATTGATTACAAAGCATTTTTTAGCAATTAAAAAGATTTAACAGTTCAAACTCCCCCTGAGTATAAGCTCAGTTTAAAGTTCAAGTTCTTCTTACCCTTTAACAAGTACATAGTATCCTTCCCTTAAATAAGTAGTTAATTCATGTTCTTCTCCCCTTTTGTGATCAAACAAAAAGTGAATCAACAGAGAAAAAGAGAAATAACAGAGTAGATAATGACAAAGATGGAATAAAAATGTTTTAATTGAATAAATACTAACAGTACAATTAAATCAAAATAATATGAGTATAAACATGATATGAAATGCATGGGGGGTTTAGATTGATTTGTCTACAAGGTGACAGTTTGTCCCCGAAATTCTGATTTTTTTTTTTTTTTTTTTCTTTTTTCTAGCTTCTAGTTCAGCTACAAGATGGTGTAACTCAGAGGAAGGAGCCAGAGAAGTGGTCGCATTTGTTGAAGATTTCCATGTGGAAATGACCAGGAGCAACACTTCTAACTAATCTCTCATGAGTGCTTTGTCATGCTCAATAATTTGAGTCTCCAAAAATTTAACAACCTGGAGATTAGAAATGGATTTAATGAAGTACTCCATCTGACGAACTGTTGACAACCATCTGAGTCTGTCTTGATTTAATGAAGCTGCTGGAAGTTGGAATTTTCCTTTGCCTTTAGTAATAGTTGATTGCTTTGAACTCATAAATTCAGTGAAAAAATTAGTTACTTAAACAATTGAACATATTAAGTTTTTTTTTTTTTTTTTCATATTTTTTATTCTATGTTATTAGTTATTTTTTAAAGTACTTAGATCAGTTGAACTTGAAGCTTTATAGAATGATATCAAAATCGATCCAAATTTTTTATCTTATCTTAATTATACATGCATATTTTTTTTTATGAGTTAATTTAATAAACAAATAATTTTTCAAAGTGATTATTATTTTGTTATTTTATTTAATAGAGTTAAAGATTCAAACCATATTTACTATCATATATAGTTAAAATAGTATGTTAATTGATACGATACTAAAATATTAATATTTATTAACGTGTCAGTTACACATTAAAATAATATTTTTAACTAATTATATCGAATTACATGTCAAAAATTTAGTTGATAGATTTGTTAATGTGCCAGTATCTCAAAATATAGTATGATATGCATGCCAACGCATTTCATATAATTCTACATATCAATTCCGAGTCTAATGGACCCTACACAAAACTCTCTTAACTAGTAGCAAATAACAAAATATTATTGGTAACTTGGTTTTTCAATAATGTAAAAGATGGTCTTATTACCACAGTCTATTAATTACAAAAGTAATAAAGAGACTAAATTACCCTTACTAATTAACAATTTTCTTGTTCTTAATTGATAATGATATAATTATACTGAACTTTATTGACCAGGTAATTGAAACCTTCCAAGTTAGGTTCCAGTGTAATTCTGTCTCACTTTACAGTTTACACCTCTCCTCCTCCTTTATCACAAATTGAATTTTTTCCAGCAATATCCCGATGAGTTCGTGAGTTCTCGCAATTCAAAAATCTTCTCCTCTATTATAATTTTTTAAACAAAACTACACGCAGTTCTTTTACCAATATTTTGATCATTTAAGAGACTCAACTTTCTTATACTACGTTCACTTTTTTTTTTTTTGATGTGGGGGGGGGGGGGGGGGGGGGTGGATGTGGGATTGAATGTGTTTTCTTTTATGTGCAAGAATGTTTTGATCCAATTCAGAGAACGAACTCAAATTGGTAGAATATTTAAAAGTAGCAACGCTAGAGGAAAGATCTCACCCCAAAAAAATTTAACTGTAGATACTAATTTTGGTTATTTCTTTCTGTATTAGCATTCCTTGCATAGTTTCAAGTGCTGAAAATGTTTGATTCCAAGGAAAAGATTTGGGTATTCTATCAGTGCATTGTGTCCAAACATATTTAAACCCAGAGAGTCTAAATATTAGGTTAAGACTACCCATATTGGTAAGTTGATGCAAACAAAACTTATAGTGATTATTGATTAAGGCTCAGTTTGCTTTTGTGTTTGCAAGCCAAGTTTGGTATTTGGAAACTCAAAAGATTTGACCCAATTAATTTTCTGTTTAGTTAAAAATTAAAAGTGATTTTGTCGAATACAAACACAGTTTTAACCTATTTTGGAGACGTTACACAATGGACAATTTTTTTAATATTTCACAAGCAAAATTGCATTTAATCTTTTTTTAAAATTTATATAAGTTGGCCATTGTTTACTTTTCAGATTGTTGTGATTATTCTCTGCACTAGAGCCTCAGACGGTATTTCATTAGTTTATTCAAGATTTTAGGAAATCTAGTCATTATCATATTTTTCTTTTTCTTAATCTTTTCATTGAAGGTGACTTTCCTGTTCTCTATGACTCAGTATATTGTAACTAGGGTTTATCAAAAAAAATTCTTTTCATTTTAGTTTTTTTTTTTTTTTTAGTTTAAGATACTATGTTGAGGGTTTTGAAATGAGGAAAAGACAAAATTCTGTCATAGTATGTTTGTCCATGCTTATCTTTGGTGTCCTAGGGTTTAAGTGCACTCAGGTATTCTGAGTTGAGTCGTTGAACCTTTTATAGATTTTCTTTTGTTTATTTTTTTTCTCTTTCCTTTCTTCTTCTGTTTAAAAAGGATTCTTATTCTCTTCTATGCACTCTCTTTGTTAAAACACAAATGCAAATATAAATATTTTTAAAATATTATAATAAAAATTATTGTTCTAATTTATTTATTAAAAAGATTAATAAATAAAAAATACAAATCTTCAAAAGCACTTTTGTAATCAAACATTTATTTACAAAAGTTACTTTTGATGGTCTTTTTATATCTTTTACACCATTTAAAGAATTTTTGAAGTTATGTAAGCAAACATCTTACTCAAGGTCAAAATCATATTTCAAATAAAGTAACCAAACATGAAAATAAATTCTCTCAAAATCAATTTTCCAATAATTACTTTTGGCAAAATCAATTCTTTAAAACACTATATTGTAAACGCCAAGCCAAACTAGCACTATGAAGTAGAATCAAGGGTTCCTTAATTATTTTTACTACCTGCTAAAGTTAGAGGCTGATAAAACAAAGAGGTACATGTTGTATGAGATAATCTTCTAATCTATGGCTTACTTCCAATTTCAAAACTGTAGATCTTGTTTTAAATGGCGCTTCCAGTAACAGCTGACTTACTCAGAAATCAACATTTTTTTTTTAGGTAAAGAAATCAACATTTTATTTTTCCTAGAATTGTATAAAACAGGGAACAACAAGATCTAGATTTTGATGTCCCAAGCAACTCAACTTATTATCTCATATAGCTAATTTTTCTTACTCGAGAACCAATCTCAGCATAATTTGGTCAAAAATAAAAGGCATTCTTCTGCAAATCCTTTATTAGTTAATCCATTTAACCAAGCACCAGCAGGATCAATGCTCTGTTTTGAATCGAAAGAAATTAAATCACAAAGACAAAGCCAAAGTAATACAAATGAAAGTTTTCTTTACGAACAAATAGAGTACAGGTTTCTGCATGAATCTTTTCCATTAAAAATGACTAAGAAACATTAGCATAGATTTGTTGCATGATTTTAAGACTCGGCTAATATCCCCAGAAGGCCCAAACATAATGAATATGATTTCTTCTCAATGTCTAGCTAGGAATCACAAATTATTAGCTTCTGAAAATAGAAACTTTAAACATAAGATCATCACTATTGATCAGCTCAAAGAAACAAGCATCTCCATCCTTCAAGTTATTTTCTCTTGCAAATGAACCCCAACCTGAAGTAAACCTAGCATATGAATACTTTGGATAATGTACTACCTTAGAAATCCATGATCTGCTACCAACATTCAGAGTCACTTTCTGATTATTACGTTTCATATGCCGCCTCGCAAAATCAATTGGTATCTGCGTATCATTATTTTTTGCTCACAATCATTAAATTCTAAAATTAAGTAATTGAAAGGTCAATCATATGTATATATAATATGATATTAATGTTGGATACGTATGGCTACAACATTATGGTTGCTTAATGCTTACCGTTGATCCACCATAGATATTATGGTACAGCTTCATAGTGATGTTGAAGAATGGATTCTTTGAACTGAATCTTCTCGCAGCTTCAAGAGATCCTGATACTCTGGACTTATTGGAAAATGAAGGAGTCTGAGTAGCCAACTCATCTAGAGGAACTCATAACAAAAGCAATACAACTTTAGAAACAAATTAAGAATTTTAGCATACTAGTACTAATTCGATCGATCATGACATCAATCTAGTATGCTAGGTACTCCAATATATATATATATATATATATACTTACCGGAGTTACTTTCAAGTTCTCCCTTTGGGTTGTATCCTCTCTTCTTATCATGTCCAAGAAATATTAATGGCATTTCATCCAAGATTTCAACGGAATCACTACTCTCTTCAGTTTCTTCATCATAAGAAAGGTAGTCTATTTCTAAAGCACTTGGATCAAATATCATTACACGAAAAGTAGAAGTTCCTTCGTATTTGAAAACCAAAAAATGACCATGGCCTAAACAGTAATGCTCTGCGAATTCTTTCCAGCCATTTTGAAACCAAACTTCACCATTTTCAGTTTCTTTCAAATTTATCCTCCATTCAGCACCAGCCGGAAGCTTAAGAGATATAGGGTCCGATAGATGGTTTCTATATTTGCTAACGAACTTCACTGGAATTCTCTGTCAAATTTTTTTGTTATTGACGTGCAACATTATGAAAATAAAATTTTCCATATAAAGTGTGGCTTTGCTTAGTTGTAAAAAACACTTCCTTTTTTCCTATTTCAAATAATTGTTCACAGGATGTTTAAACTGTAAGAAAACATGACTGAGCCAATTGTGTTCATTTCAAATATTTGGAAAATCATGTTTTTTTTTTCTTTTTTTAAATAGATTTTCCCAGAAACATATTTGCAGTTCATAAAGCCATTTCAACAAAAAGTTCCAATTTCTTTTTTTCTTTATTAATCCCTTTGGCTTTCCATTATTCTCTTTAATAATTTCTAAAGGATAATTTCCAGAGAAGGAGAGAGAACACTCACAAGCTTTCCAAGTTGAAGAGTTCTGGCTAGAATTACTTTGAAAAAGTGTATAGCATTGGTTGGACGATCGTCTTTCTCTTGAGAAGCCATGGCTTCAAAGTTCAAACTAAGCAGCTAACCAGGTATTGTGAGTTGTGACCAAATTTTCCGAAATTTGCTTTGCTTTTTGAGTGTTGTTCGCCTTTCTGACTTCTTTGTAAAGCGACGATCCCCTTCTCCGAGAATTCCTTCCTTCCTTGTTCAGACTTGAAGTGTCAGTCTACCTGCACATGCACAGTTAAATGGTCTTGGGAAACTGTAATCCCCGTGAACCTCATTTTTTTAGGCCCTTCATTCGGTGCACCATGGTCTGACATTGTGCACCATACCCTAAGTACGTAGAAGGGTTGCAAGATGCCACATGGAAAGTTAAAAACTGCACTAGTGCATAAAACAACAATGACTCCTATTTACAACGGTGCTTTTATTATAAATTTATACAAGATCTCATATATGAATTTAAAATACATTAATAATAAAGTTTACATACCTGATTGAGCCATAGCAGTGAATATCTGGAATCTTAGTCAAGCATGCCTCAGTAATTACTCACACAGCTAGGTCTTCCTCTCCGTACTCTATGTATTTTTTGATAGACAGCTTTCAATGGGGCAAGATGCATATGTATATAGAGAGGAGAGGGGATCTAGTTATTTCATGTCAGATAAAACCCTAAGAGTCCTCCCATTAAAGACTCCTAAAGTCACTTAGCCTACACTTATTGTCAATTCCACATCTAATCAGATAAGAAGTGTGCTTAAGTCCTATCCCAAATGATCACATAAACTATATGGGCTTTTATCAGCATGTCTCAAATGGACCAAACCTTAAGCCCGTTTTATTATTAAAACAAAACCATACAATTAATGGTAGCCCACACATAGAATTTCTAACATTCTTCCACTTGGGCAATCATTAATTGTAGTTTTAAAAATTTTGAAAAACATATTTTTAGAAAACGACTCTCAGACAAGGTGTAACTTTTATGTGGCCACAATTTTAAAAGAAAAATTTAGATCCTGAGACGCACTTCAAACAATCCAGCCCAACTAAGTTATTAACACCGAATCATAGTAATCATTGTGCCACTTAAACGACACAAGACCAATCCATGGTTACAAATGCCAACAACCTAATCTGCAATGGATCTAGATGTGGTAGTGTGGCAAGAAAAATAGCATCTAAATGTGATCAACATATGCTATTTTCATTGTCGGTCCTCCAGTGATTTCATTAAAACTGGATGCTTTCCAAAGCACTAGAAATCACTTAACCTTAATTTTAAGCTTGTATGTCTCAACAACCATCTCGAGATATCCAATCAGTGTCATTTGAGACATATCTCCAAATTTACAAAACCGTCACACTTAAGACAGACACAAAGTCTTAAGATTTTAATGCAATGACATGTCATAAATAACCATATGTGCACATACAATATCAATCATATCATAATGAAAATAACTATTATTTTCATTAATAAAAACATACCATCCAACAAGGATGTAAACAAACATAAAATAGCATATATAACATGCTAGCTAGTTTGAATAAAATAATGCAAACTCCTACTAACAAAAAACATCAAAGGACTCCAAAATACTCATGTTATCAACATGACTTTTGAAAACCCCAGTCCTAAGTCCTTTGGTTAAAGGATCTGCTAACATTTTTTTTGTTTCAATATATTCAAACACAATGTCCCCTTTTTCACTAAATCCCTGGTAGCCTAGATACTTAATATCTATAACTTTCGATGCACTTATAGTTCTTGTTGTTCTTTGAAAAGAACATAGCAGGACTGTTGTCACAGTAAATTTTAAGAGGTCTAGAGATCAAATCAACCACACAAGACATACTATCATGTTCTTCAACCATATACCCTGTGTCGATGCTCCATAACAAGCAACGAACTCAGCTTGCATAGTGGAAGAAGCAGTGATTGTCTGTTTAGAACTTTTCCAAGATACAGCTCCCCCAGCTAACATGAAAATGTATCATGATGTGGATTTCAGATCATCCTTGCAACCAGCAAAGTCAGAATTAGAGTAACCAATCAACTCAAGGTGATCAACCTTTCTATACACTAGCATAAATCATTGGTCCTCTGCAAATACCTCATAACTTTCTTCGCAGCAACCCAATGTTCTGGACCTGAGTTTGACTGATATCTACCAAGAACTCCCACTGCAAAAGCAATGTCAGGTCTGGTACAAACCTGAGCATACAACAAGCTTCCAACTGCACTAGCATAAGGTACATTCTTTATGAACTCCCTTTGACAATCATTAACGGGACACTGATCCAAGCTGAATCTATCACCCTTGAAAACTGGTACATCCCCAGGCTTACATTTATGCATGTTAAACCTATCGAGCACACGATCAATGTATGTTCGCTAAGAAAGACCCAACAAATGACGAGATCTGTCTCGATAAATTTCAATGCCAAGAACAAATGATGCTTCCCCAAGATCTTTCATGTCAAAAGTCTTAGATAACATCAATTTTGTCTCATGTAATAAACCAACATCACTACTGGCAAGCAAAATATCTTCAACGTATAAAACCAATATGATAAATTTGCTCCTACTGACTTTAAGATATATGCACTGATCAATCTTGTTTTCAACAAAACCAAGAGAGGTGATTACTTCATCAAACTTCAAAAACCACTGTCGAGATGCTTGTTTTAGACCATAGATAGACTTCGTAAGTCTACAACCAAGTTCACTTTCTCCATCTTCTTTAAAATCCTTCAGGTTGAACTATATAAACCTCTTCAGCAAGATCTCCATTCAAGAAGGCTGTCTTGACATCCATCTGATGTAACTCAAGATTAAAATGAGCCACCAATGCCATGATGACCCTAAAAGAGTCTTTAGTTGAGACAGGAGAGAATGTCTCACTAAAGTCCACACCTTCTCTTTGAGAAAAACCTTTAGCTACAAGTCTTGCTTTGAAACGTTCAATTTTTCCCTTTGAATCTTTCTTGGTCTTGTAAACCCACTTGCACCCAATGAGTCTACAACCCTCTGGAAGTGCAACCAACTCCCATACACCATTATGTACCATAGATTGCATCTCTTCTCTCATGGCTTCAATCCACTTGTCTGACTGTGGATTGGAGACTGCTTCTACCATATGTAGTGGGATCAACAATATGACCAACATCATAATCAATTTCACCCAAATACACAATGAAGTTATCAGAAACAGCATGCCTTCTCTGCCGTTCAGACCTTCTAACAGGTATTTGTGCAACTAGATTCTGTTGCTGAGGAGCTTCATTAGGAACATGTGCAGTAGCATCAGTAGGAACAGGTGGTGCTACTTCAGCTTGTTCATTTACTTCCCCCTCATCACTTGTTCTCACAACAAACACAGAAACAGTAGCTTCTGACAATCATATAATAGAATAGTAACATCCTCATTTCGCTCTCCCTGATCTAAAGGTGAAGATTTTTCCAACTCAACAACATCAAATTCCAAGAACTTGGCAGTTTGTGATTCCACTACTTTGGCTCCTTGTGCGGGGCAATAGAACCTGTATCCTTTAGAGTGATCTAGATAACCAATAAAGTAACAGCGGGTAAATCTAGGTCGATTTTCCTCTCATTTGGGTTATAGATTCTCACTTCAACTGGACACCCCCAAACATGAAAATGGTTCAAGCTAGGCTTTCTCCCAGTCCACAATTCAAAAGGTGTTTTAGGCACCGCTTTATTGGGAACCCTATTAAGGATGTACAAGGTAGTTTTAATGGCTTCCCCCCAAAGATATTCAGGCAAGTTTGACTTACTCATCATACTCCTTATTATGTCCTTAAGGGTGCGATTAAATCTTTCGGCCACACCATTTTGTTAAGGGCTACTAGGCATGGTATATTGGGCAACAATCCCACACTCTTTGTAAGTACTTGGCAAACAGTCCTATATGTTGTCCATCAACTCCATGTTTGCCATAATACTCACCTCCACGGTCAGATTTCACAATTTTAATGACTTTCCCTAATTATTTTTCAACCTTCAATTTTGAAAATTATAAATTTATCAAGAGAATCAGATTTTTCTTTAATCAAGTACTAGAAAACCAAAACGGGAAAAATCATCAATGAAAATAATGAAATAACAGTTTTTACATAAAGTGTTGGAATATGGTCCACTAATATCATTGTGAATGATCTCTAAGAGTTTTGAACTACGGGTTGACCTCTTTTTCTTTGTCCTAGTCAGTTTACCTCTAATACAATCAACACAAGTTTCCAAGTCATCAAAATCAAGTGATGGTAGGATACCATCCTTAATGAGTCTTTCAATCTTTCCCTTGATATGTGACCCAGACGCTTATGCCAAAGCATTGAAGGATTTCTCTTTAATTAAAGATCTTTTGGAAACAACTTTTTCAGTATTTAAAGAGGAATTAATATTTAAGGGTGCTAAACACATTCTATATAAACCATTGGACAAAACACACCCTCCAAGAATTGTATAATTTAAAAGCAATTGAATTTTTGAATTACCAAAATTAAAGGAATAACCAATTTTGTCCAACAAGGAAACTGAAATCAAATTCCGCCTAGAAGACAGGTACATAAAATGTGTTTTCAAAACAAGTTCAAAACCACTTTCTAATATTAAAGAGACGATTCCTACGGACTCGACTTCAACTTCAACATCATTCCCGACTCTAAGCTTTGCCTTTAAATCACTTGGCTTCCTTTTGTGTTTGAACTCCTGCATGGTACAAGCAACATGAACAGTTGCACCACTGTCAAGCCACCAAGAATTTGATGGGACATTAACTAAATTGGATTCAAAACAAACTAAAAGCAAGTGAGTTACCTTCTTTTTTATTTTTCTTTTCTAACCGGGATTTTAATTTGAAGCAGTCTAGCTTTCACATGACCTCTCTTTTTGCAAAAGAAACATGTTATGTCTTTTTTAATGGCAGCCTTAGGACCACCCACAACAGATTTCTGACTGGTACCATGCCCTTTCGCATTCCTGAGTTTTCTTATGATGAGTAGATTTAGACTTACCTTGACCACCCTTGGTAGAACTAGGCTTGGAATGAGAAACAAAAAGTGCGGTTTCACTTTTTTCTTTCTTAAGCTTATCCTCCTTCAGCCACACATCTTAGAGATAAGGTCATTGATGGTCCAGGATTCATTTTGGGTGTTATAGGTAGTTTTGATTTAGGAGAAGTCAGGTGGTAAGGAATTGAGAGAATGGTGAACCACAAAACTATCAGGGATTGGAATTGTTTTATTTTTAAGCTTAGTTTGTACATGAACCATTTTGAGAATGAATTCCCGAACCCCAGTTCCATTTTCATCTCATACCCGCTAGATCATTTATTAGCTTTCCAGTCTCAGCATTATCAGATACCTTATACCTATCCCCCACAGCTTTCATGAAGTCTTTGGCATTTTGAGTTTCAGGCAACCCACTCAAAAGGTCTTCAGAGATTGATCTCTTAATGTAGATCAAACTTAACCTATTTGATCTCTCCCATTTGTCAAAAGCTTCTTTCTGAGCTATAGTGCTAGTATCAGAAAGATCAGCAGGTTTCTCATTACGTAGAGCTAAATTGATATCCATAATTTCCAGGGCAAATTCAACATCTCTCTTCCATTTCTGAAAGTTGGAACCGTTCAACAATTCAATAGTGGCACTATTGTTGTTAACAGCTAGGGAGACTGATTCAATAACAAATACTGTAACATGTCAACAAATTGAGTAATTAAAAAAACAAGAATAAAAATTTATTCTCTATGAATCCAAAATGCATCATTATAAACTCCTCTTTGGGTAGATAATGTAACATGCTATTAGGATCTCATGATTAACCCATGAAACTTAAATTAGAGTATCCTAGCTTTCGAAAAGTCTATCCCCTTTGGGCAGATAAACCTTCTAGGCCGGTATACCCCAAACCATATGTTTTATGTATTTTCCAAAATTAAAGTATATAATAACCCCCTTTGGGCAGGAAACTATATACAATAATTTAAGAAACATCTCGTACTATAGCTTTCAAAAATCCCACAAATCTATATAGATAGACCACTTTGGTGGCAACCATCTACACAAACCTATAAGATTTTCTCAAGCGGGAAAATTTAATTACTCATAATATATCCTTTCAAACCAAAATATATTTTAAAAGTATCTCATAGGATAATTAAACACATGTTGCAACTTTGAAAAATTGAATCAAAATAGAAGTATTCACTAACACATGTTATGAAAACATGAGAGTACAAAATTATTTAGCTCTAACTAGGGAGAGTACCTACTGTCAACAACTCTAAAACATATAAAATATGAAAATTAAATTGTTCTCAACAATTATTTATGTGCTACCATATTAGTTTGAGACATAACAAAACATCATTAACTAAACCAATATATCATGCACATATTATCCAAAATTTAACCATACCATAAAATTCTAAAATTCAAAAAATTAATTTGGTAAAATTTTGGGGGACATTGGGATGGGAGAAAGTGGCGCATGTACCACACGCGCCACTGCTGCGCGTGGGAGAAGGCCGCGCGGCCTTCTTCTTCCTCCAGCCAGGTCTGTTTTGACCCATTTCTGAAATTTAACTTTTTTCAGATGATTTTGATGCCTTTTCTTAAATATTTTGTGTGGGTTTTGTTTTAATTTACTTTTCTAACAATAACCCCATAAAAATTTCATGTTTTATCAAGATTATACATCAATTAATTGAAATTGCAATGACATGAACCCTAACTCTATTTCATAAGGGTTTCATTCCAATTTATCAAAAAAATACGAATTAAACTCATTGAATGATTACTGACTATGTATAAAACATACCAAAATCTAAATCTATTATTTAAATCGATTAAAACAACATGAAATCTTAGTTCTCAAATCAAAAACTTAATTTTGATTTTAAAACAACCCGAATTTTAAAATTCAGATTTCTCGACTTATAGTTGATGAAATCACGTAAATAATATATCAAATTAAAGATATGAATAAGACCTTTAAAAAACCTAACAAATTGGGTTCAATTTCATTCATATATGAGTTGATTTTATGTTAAATAAATAACAAAGGGTTTCAAATTCATGTATATTAGGCTCTGATACCACATGTTATAAATTTATACAGGATCTCATACATGAATTTAGAACACATTAATAATAAAGTTTGCGTACCTGATTGAGCCATAGCAGCGGATATCTGGAATCTCAGCTAAGCACGCCTCAATAATTGCTCACACGGCTAGGTCTTCCTCTTCGTACTCTATGTATTTTCTGATGGCAGCTTTCAATGGGGCAAGATGCATATATATAGAGAGGATAGGGGACCTAGCTATTTCATGTCAGATAAAACCCTAAGAATCCTCCCATTAAAGACTTCTAAAGTCACTCAGCCCACACTTACTGCCAATCCACATCTAATCAGATAAGAAGTGTGCTTAAGCCCTATCCCAAATGATCACATAAACTATATGGGCTTTTACCAGCATGTCTCAAATGGACCAAACCTTAAGCCCATTTTATCATTAAAGCAAAACCATACAATTAATGGCAGCCCACACATGGAATTTCTAACAGCTTTTTCTTCTTAAATTTTGAGAATAAGAGATTGTGAGACAATTTTGGGAATTCTTTGACAATTTTTTGGCAAACTAGTGGGACACCCGTGCCATTGGATGTTATTGAAACTTCTTTTTTAAGTTACATACAAAGTAAAAAAAAAATTTGTTTTCATTTGGAGGAACGTGTTATAATTGGCGGCTTATAGGGATGGTAATGGGCTGGGTTCGGCTAAGCCTAAACCTGATCTGTTATCTACTTATATCTATTAGGGACTTGAAAGTGAGATTCATTTCAGATCTATCACTTATTTGATAGGTTTAGACTCGGACCCAAACCTAATGAAACTGCCACCTGAGTATTTTTATTTTTTTTAAACTATGTTTTCCTAATTTTTTTTTAAACGACATTTAGTTATTAAGGTTTGAAAAAGAACTGTATGAAATGAACTCAGGCTTAGACATAAGAACTTAACAGAAGTTGCAAGACAAGTGCAAATTATCGTGGTTGTCATCCATTTTGTTTGATATCAAACTTGTTGGACCTATTTGATAAGCATACTTCTCACCTGAGTGAAGGCCAAGTTGATAAGGTAAGAAAGGAATTGACCCCATTAATAAGAAATTCGTAAGTGCTAACAGGAGCTCCTCGAATTCATTTTTTTTTTGTTTTAAATTACATAAAAGTAATCGATTAAGAAGACTAAAGAAAATGATTGAGGAATATAAAAATTGTTCTAAGATCAATTTTAGAAATGAAATCAATTCAATTAGAAAATTTAATGAAAGAAATAGAAAAATAAGTAACCCAAACCCAATGATAAAATTTTGAAACTCAAAATTAAAATGTAATGTTACAAATATTATACAACACTTTAATCATAACAATTATGAATTTTTTAAAATTAAAAAAATATATATTTTGATGTTACTAAAAGATTTATCTTAGACGTAGCGAGTCTTTGAATTTTGTTCAAATTTAGTGAGTAAAATATGAAAATACTTAAATCCATTAAGAATCAATTTTAAAATCCAATAACAAATCTGTCAAGGCCAAATAAGGCTAGATCAGACATGGATCTAGCCCAATTGCGCTTAAGCTTTTATATATGCAGAGATATCTAGTTTTGAAATTACTATATTGATCATTTATTTAGGTTCTTGATGAGAATCTATCGCAATCATTTAAGCCATAATTTTTCTATAATAATTTATTTCCTATTAAATATGCCATTTGCTTCACAATGCAAGTGGAAAATTCTTCATTGGGACATGGAACCAGTCCTTAAACCGGCTGTTAGATGTTTAACCAAGTTAGCAGGGCTTATTCAGTGTTTTTCCAATAGGATAACAGTCAAAATTAGACTAGTCTACAGAAACCATCATTACCGTTCTTGAAAGCACAAACCTTTTCATAAGGTAAACAAAAAGGGAGAAGTAAGAAAAAGTCCTAATTTTTTTAAATTCGAAATAAATCTTACAATAAATTTTTATTTTTCACATTTTTTAATATTTATTTAATAAGTCCTATATTTTATATTCACACTTTTATTTAATTTTTACCCTTATTTTTACTTTTATTATTAAAATAATAATAATAGTTAAGTATACTAATTTTTTTTTAAATAATTTATTTAATTTAAAAATAAAAATTCATAAATAATAGCTTCATAATAAAATTTAGATTTATGTATATGTCACTTTTTTTTTTTGTTAATTTCTTAAAAATGAATCTAGATTTATTTATATTTAGAAAATTTAATAATAATTCAAGTTGAATTTAAAAATAATATTTTTTTTTTAAAAAAAAATTTAGGAAAAATATAAAAGGAGGTAATGAGAACTATTTATAATTTTTTTAATTAATGATTATATAATAATTTATTCTTCTACTAATTGTTAAATAATAAATTTTAATTTTTTAAATTAAATGTTTTTTTAAAGTTAGTCTATTTAATTAATATTTTAAATAAAAAATAAGGGTAAAAGTGGTACAAAAAGTCAATGTAAAATTTAGGACTTAGTTGGAAGGGAAATTTAAAAGTAGGAATTATGGGTAATGAAAATCTATTACAGGACTTATTTGAAATATCAAAAAATTTAAAAGTTATCCTTACTTTCCAAGCAAAAACTGCCATTAATCCCCTTAAGCTTGTTGTCATTTGTGTTTCCTTTAAAAATTTCACTTATTTCAATACATGCTCCAAATTTACGGTAATTTTGTAAATTACTATATACGTAGAAAACACTTAGGGTTTATTTGGCATATCATAAAAGGATAACAAGATAGTATAAAATTATCCAGTTGACTTTTATACAAAATTGGTAGCAACATGATAACGTAGACTTATAGAATGTGTTTAGAACAAAACAAAGAATAGAGTTCATTTCATTTTAAATGAATTCTACAATTCAATTCATTTAAAATGAATCATCTTATTTGGAATAAAAACTACATTTATGAAATTTAGTCTAATTCTCCTATTTGGAACAAACGGAAAATTCATTTTAGTTTAAGTATTTTTTCCATACTACCTTCAAAATTTTTAATTAAAACTAGCATTGATCAATTAAAAATATAAATATGGGAAGATTAATTATTGTTCAATGAACAAAAAACAAGTTAAGAGAAAAAAATTTGTAGTTGGTTAGATGAATATTTGAGATGAGGTGGTAGTGGCTTTTTATCGATTTATCTAAATAAAAAATATGTGTAATATTAAGGATAAAAGTGTCACTTGAGGTGTACAATATAGTAACTTATTTCAAGTGAATTTCACAAAATAGGAATCTAATTTATTTGGTGTGAAATTCATAATTGAATAAAATGTGGACTTAAAGTGAATTTCATTTGAAATCTACACCAGTTTATTTGTTCCAAAGATAAAAAATGTAAAATTCATTTAAAATGAACTGAATACTACATTTTTTAAGTATTCTAAACACACTATATTATTAATTTCTTCTTATATTATGTTTGACAGTAAAAAGTTATATAATAAGATGGGAAGGATAATAACAATATAACTATACAACCTAATATATCATATTATTTTATATTATATAACCTTAAATAATGCATCAAACTATCACGTATGCTTAATAAACTTGGCTTTGCCTCACGACAGGTGGAATTAATCATGGAACTAGTTACAACTGTTTCTTATTCAGTGTCTTTTGATGATGAAACACATGGTTTTTTTCAACCACAAATAGGGCTTCGACAAGGGTACTCTCTTTCTCCCTAACTTTTCCTTATTTGTGCTGAAGGACTTTCAATTTTACTGAATGATGTTGAAACTTCTAAGAAGCTACATGGTTTGAAAATCTCACCGAGATGTCCATCTATCAATCATCTCTTGTTTGTTGATGACACCATATTCTTTACTTGTGCTACTCTTTAAGATTGTGAACAAATTTTACATATTCTCCACATATATGAAGCTACTAGTGGGCAAAGGATTAAACTGTTAAAATCATCCTTTTTTTTTAGTTCCAACACTCCACAGGCACTCGGTTTGAACTCTCACAAAGGATGAATATTGTTCTCATGGGCTGTCAAGATAAATATTCGGGCCTCCCTGCACTAGTGTCCAAATCAAAACGGGATACCTTTCTTGAAGTAAAAGAAAAAGTGGCTAAGAAGCTGCAAGGGTGGAAATCAAAATGTTTATCACTAGATAGTAAGGAAGTACTGATCAAATCAGTGGCAGTAGCTATTTCGAAATATACCATGGCGTGTTTCCGGCTTCCAAAGGCCCTGTTTAGTGAAATTAGTTGGATGATGGCTATGTTTTGGTGGAATCAAAATGCAGAATACAGAACAATACATTAGGTCTGTTGGAAGTCCATGTGTATGGCTAAAAAGGATGGTGGTTTAGGATTCAAAAATCTTGAGAAACTTAATTTAGCAATGCTTGCAAAACAGGGTTGGTGGTTGGCTATGAATCAGGACAACCATTTTTATAAATTCTTTAAAGGTAGGTATTTCCCATTCACCTCCTTTCTCAATAGTAAGTTGGGATTCAATCCATCATGGGGGTGGCACAGTATATTCATAAATGTAGAAGTTCTTAATCAAGGTGCAAGGTGGCAGGTTGGTACCGGGATAGGCTTGCACATACGTGGAACTAGCTAGGTTCTGAATTCTCATGGGTTTAAAGCACAAGTTAGATCCACTGCTCCACCACACTTGACCTGGGTTTCTCAACTAATACTCCATGATCCTTGCTATTGGGATGAAGCAGTAGTATTATCGGTTCTAGAAAAGGAGGATGCATACGTTGTTTTGGCCTTACCACTTTCACAAACTGGTGCTCAAGACAAAACTAATTTGGCACTATAATCAAAGAGGATTATATACAGTATCCTCGGGTTACCAAGCTTTAATGGAAACTCCAGTTTTTGCTGGTCCGAATCCTTTCTCTTGGAAGACAATTTGGAAGTTGGATATCCATGGGAAAATCAAAACATTTTTGTGGAGATTGTTACATGAAAGCTTAGTAGTTAAAGTCAACTTAAGTGCAAGGAGTACTCTTGCGGATGACACATGCCCACTATGTCTTGATGCTCAATAAACCACTCTGCATCTCTTTAATTCATGCCCTATCTCCATACAAGTTTGGGGTACGACTTCTCTTACGTTAACATATCCCAATATAGCAGAACCGTCTATTAAGGATTGATGGAATCAATCCTTGGTGCAGCTAGAAGGATTACAAGGTGAAGCTACTCAACTCTTTTGCTTTTGTCTCTGGAGAATATGGAAAGCAAGGAATGACAAGGTCTTTAACTCTATTACGTGAAGTCCTCAAGACATCGTTAGTAAGGCCACCATAGAGCTCCAACAATATAAGCAGGCCATTTCAACTCTTCATCATCAAACCTAATCATATAACTATGGCGCCTTCTTCATGGGTTCCTCCTCCTCATGGGTTTGTTAAAGCAAACTTTGATGCAGGCACAAGCATACAGAAAGGCAGTGTTGGAATTGTCATTCGTGATCATGAAGATATCCTGTATGCTCTTTCATGTTGGAATGTTTGGCCTTAAGATATGCTATTCAGAAATGCTTAAAGCTTCGGTTTACCAATGTTGTTTTTGAAGGGGATGCTAAGCTGGTAATTGAAGCTATTAATTCTAAGGTTGATGGGATTTCGTCCTCTAATGTAATTATAAATGATATAGTCAATCTAGCTAGTCCCGCTTATTTAACTTTGTTTTTCAGAAATGTAATTGGGTTGCCCATAATATGGCATGGAAAATCCTTACGGATTTTACTCTTTGTAGAGATTTTTTATCCTTGCAGAGCTGGCTTAGGAATTTACTATAAAGCCTAGTTGTTGTTTTTCAATATCAATAGTATGACCTATCTATCTTCGTTAAACAAAAAAAAAAAAAACCTGTCTCTTAATTTCTAAAATTTTGCAGTGAGACTTGGAACCGGTAATTTAATTTTAAGTTTTATTTTTCTCATGTAATAATTTTCTGTCAAACTGCATTTCATTGGTCTGAGTTGTCACAGATACCTAACCAAACCATTAAAAAAATTGGTTGACTTTTTGGGTGGGTTCCATATGCCAAACTGCATTTCATGCTATGAAACATTCATCAAAATTTAGTGGAACTATCCCAAAGCCAATGTATATCGTCACATCACTTGGAGAAATAATCAATGTAACTCCAAAGTCAAAACAATGTTCGACTGATTCCAAACTCCCCCTAGATTAGCGCCACTAGGCATTATTAGCTAATTTTTGACGCTGTCAAATCCCACAAACCAAACAAAAAAGCGGTTTTCCAGGGGTATCTTCGTCAATTCAATCTAAATCTTTTCAATTGCTTGCTGCTTCAACAATATCGAAATACTGTTATACACGTCAGTAGCGTGTGGGGCCTATTAAAATTTCTTGTTGGGGCCGGCATCATCAGGTGGAAGTTGGAGCTGAGTCCGTTTTTGGACTAGTTAAAAAAAAGACTTTGAGGCTTTGAGCTGATTCAACTCAATTAATCAATTAATGAGTTTAACTACTATTTAAGTTTTTCATAATTATATTAAGTTTTAATTTAATTATTTAAAAATATTACCATTCAATTGTATCTTTTAAAATTTCAAAATTTTTAATTAAATTATATTTTCTCATCTCATATTATACATCAGTTTTCTTTTAATATTTAAAACTAACTTATATGTTAAATAATTTATATATAATTATTTTTCTTTCATGTGTGATTATTTTGTTAAGTTATAACTTATAAATAGAAAGATAGAATTTGATTAAGAATTTTAAATTTTAAATTATAAAATTGACTGATTTTTTTTTTAAAAAAATATCAAATTGAAGAATAATATAATTCTTAAAAAAATCTTGATAAGCAATTATTTAATTTTTGTTGTATTCAAAACAAATTACTAAATAAAAAGACTTTGAGGCTTTGAGCTGATTCAACCCCAATTAGTGAATTAATTAATTATTGTTGTATTGAAAACAAATTACTAAATAAAAATAAAAACAAACAGTGTCTCAAAGTGTTTGACCTTTTCTTTTATATATTCCATATCCATTAAACCTCTCACTTGCTCAATTCTCTAATTCTCCTCCTTATAAAAGATAAAATCCCTCCGACTTCATCGTTACCCCGTAACCGACCATTCAAATTCCACTTTCTATCTCTCTCTCTCTGCCTCTGTTCCTTACTTCCTTATGGTTTTGTCCGATTAATTAGTTTTTCATTTCTTAATTTCAATATCAATTTCATTTCTTCAGAGAAATGGTTGGAGGAAATGAAAATCTGGGGAAAATTATTTCCAATTCCGATCCGGAGGAGGAGAAGGATCAGAAAAAATATGGTAATCAAGGAGACTTCAGAAAGCAACGACGTCGTCGTAAGCTCAAAATCAGAAGAAATTCAAAATACTGTTTGTCCCTCCGATAATCACGCCAACATAGACGTTACAGATGCTAATAACAACACTCCCAAAACGAACGGCGACGTACGGATTCTCCAACCTCATTCACATCTCCCAAAGCCAGAGGCACCACCCGGTTTTTCAAACACTCCTATTTTGCCGGCCATGGATGATAATAAAATCAATAACAAAAATGAGAGTGCCGTTTCGGATAATTTCGCCGTGAATATGCCGTCTATAGGGAAGTTCATCCGCGAGAGGAGCAACAACTTGTCGGCGGCGATTGTGAAAAGACTTTCCTCTCTTGAAAGAAGAGGAGAATTGTAAAACGACGTCGACAAAATGGGACGTTACAGAGTTCAATCTGTCGGGTCTCAAAGTCATCGCACGGCTCAAGAATGATGATGAATTAATCATCAAAGGACGAATCAGCTTCTTCTCGAGGTCCAATTGCAGAGATTGCACGGCCGTCCGGAGGTTCTTGAAAGAGACGGGCTTGAGATTTGTGGAGATAAACCTGGATGTGTACCCAGAGAGAGAGAAGGAGCTGAAACAGAGGACAGGGAGCTCGTCCGTACCCCAGATTTTCTTCAACGAGAAGCACTTCGGGGGTTTGGTGGCTTTGAATTCTTTGAGAAACAGTGGAGATTTTGAGCAAAGGTTGAAGGGGATGTTGATTGGGAAATGTCCCGATGATGCGCCTGCACCCCCTGTGTACGGTTTTGATCATGATCTTGATGACAAAGAATGGACAGACGAGATGGTAGGAATTGTTAGGGTTTTGAGGCAGAGATTGCCAATTCAGGACCGTCTGATGAAGATGAAGATAGTAAGGAACTGCTTCGCTGGGACTCAGATGTTAGAGGTGCTCGTACACCACTTGGACTGCAGCCGGAACAAGGTACGGTATTCATGTAACCCATATCCTCCAATCTTCTATATTTGAACTTGTTAAAATAGAATAATATTAAAATATACAGTAAAGATAAAATTGCTACGACACCAATTTTCAGAAACCCAAGAAGGTAGTTATACTTTTCCTAAACCGAATAACAACCTTTATTTATTGAAAAGGATCCTTTAATAAAAAAAAAAAATATTTTAACTGTGTCCTAAAAATATTTATTAAACATAATAAATATAAATTTTAATATTAAATTTATCTCAATTAAATAGTAATTTTTGATATTAAAAATAAAAAATTTAGATAAGATATACCATATTTGAAGTATAAGAAAATTGATAAAAATATCAGCCGGAGATATTAGTTAGAAAATGGATTAATTGATGATAGTAAGTGATGGCTATAATTGCAAACAGTGTGTGATCGGGTCCAGCCCGGAGGTGCGGGTTAATTTCCTGAAAACCCGTGGCATTAGCCAGACATGTCCCCATTTTTTGGAGAAACATCACACTCGCAGTTGGGCTGTGTCATGTGACCTTTTTATTTAAATCGTCTACAATAGTCTTCTATTCTTCTTTTCTATTAGAAGTCACTAAAACTCGTAACCCAAAAAAAAACATAAAACTAAACAGTAGAAATGCATTGAGGGGTCCAAATGAAAACATTGCATGTTTTGAAAAAAATTTCTTGCTCTATGAGTGACTTTTCTTCTTTATTCAAGCAATAATACTGCACACAAGTAATTTAATTACACTTATTAGTTAAAGTCAAATATTCTTCTATGCATCAACACATTTGATTAACGGTAAGTTCAACAAACATTAACTGAAAAATGTATTATTGGCATTGCATATATGATATATGTGCTATTTGGTTGGATATTCCTGCATATTTACAGTATGATCCTATTGCACCATCTATTTCTATGACTGAATAGATTCTCCTAATTTAATAATATGTATAAATCAAAATAAATTTTAGGCTGTTGAGATTGGAAAGCAGCTGGTCAAGAGGCACTTCATCCATCATGTTTTCGGGTAAGAAAATAATTCTTGGATTAGTTGATAGTAAATACAATCTTGTTATCCACAATAATTTCTTTCTTTATTATGTCCTTCTATAGGGAAAATGATTTTGAAGATGGAAACCATTTTTATCGTTTCCTTGAACATGAGCCGTTCATTCCAAAATGCTTTAATTTCCGTGGAGCTACAAATGACAGTGAGCCAAAACCTGCTGCTGCACTTGGCCAAAGACTTACCAAGATAATGTCTGCAATACTCGAGTCTTATGCCTCAGATGACAGGCAAAGTCTAGATTATTTTGGCATCAGCAACAGTGAAGAATTCCGAAGGTATGGTCAATTTCTTTTGATTTTCTCACAGTTTATTCTCATTTGCAACTCATAGCTAAGGAGCAAATTACCTCCTAATATACCATCATTCTTTGATTTGAGGACACTTGCACAAATTTCTTCAGTTTCCATGTGAAAGAATGATAGCATTCTTTTATTCTTGTAAGATCTAGATGTCCTATTTTCTTCTTCAAATATCCAGCAAAATGGTTAATTACCAATATATGCATTCTGATTATCCGAGTAGCATAGGACAGGCTTGGAGAAGTTCAAAGATCAATTATAGAGTTGTTTGCCTATTGCAATTATGATGCAGCAAATAAAATTGGAATTGGTAAGAAATTATGAGTTTGGATCACATAAAAATTTATAATCTAAATTTTGCTTCAAACACTTGGGTTGTGTCTTTTGCATTTCTCGACGAAGGTGGTTGCCGACTTTAGCAGTTCCGGATAGTATTGTCGTCGTCTATGGAAAAATCTGATGATGATTATTGTTGTTTTTGGCGAGTCTTGATAGTGGTTGTCATCATCTGCACATGTACCAACGGTGGTTATTGTCCTCTTCGACTAGTCCCAACAATTATGGTGGTAGTCTCTGCTAAGTCATAGCAATAGTACTTATCTTATCAGACAGGTACACAATTGCAGTGGCTAGCATTCAACTTAGGGATAGCATTCAACTTAGGGATGAAGAGGATGTTGTTGGTGGATGATGACTGGCTGTATAGGTGGATGCTGATTATCATATACACAAATGATTTAGAATGAAAACTTTTTGGAATTGTGATTTTTAGGACCTACGCAAAATAATCAAAGATGGTGTTTTATAGTTGTTTTTCAAAATCCTTGTAATTGAGTTAAGAATTCTCATTTCAATTTTGAAGTGTACGCCAAACTAAAAAATTAGAGTAGACCAAATTATCAATTTCAATTCCATTTCCATTTGGATACATGGAATTGGAATAGGAAATTGTATTGTCCAATTCTAATTTTTTTAGTTTGGTGTACACATTAAGAATGAAATTGGAATTCTCAACTCAATTCCAAGGAAAAATAACTATAAAATATAATTTTCAATTCTTATAGGTAGTTCGTAAAAATCACAATTCCAATTAATTTTCATGCTAAGTCATTTTCGTATATATCAACTTGCCACCCACCTATTTATGGCAGCATAGCATGCATATCCCTGGCCACCACCTAATGGCAGCCTCCTTCACCCACTGTCACCCATCAACAACATTCTCCAAACTGACACTGTCAAATCGGTAGAGATGACAACGCAGTAGGAACCGTTGATGATGACAACTTCAAGGCCTCACGGGAACTGCCAGAGATGATGCACGACAACCACAGACAACGACAATTACCATCGGGAACTACTAGAGATGATAGGCTTGTTGTTAAGAACTGTCATAGATGACAACAAGGTGCTGGGAGCACAATTTCAATTGTAAGTATATACATCATACAAACTAAAAAGAAATTATAATTCTAACTAATTCTAATTCTAGTAGATTTTGGAGAGTCGTGACTTGACTTAAGAAAGGAGCATATACTAAAACACAAGTACCTACAGAAATTCCAAGAAAATCCCAACAATGGTCTGACCCAAAAATCAAAATAGCTTAAAACAGAAGATTACCAAAATAACCCTGTAAAATTTACAGAAACTAACATAAAACACAATTCTATTTTCATGAAGTCATTAACTTCCTTTTCGTTTTGCATCACTTATTCAGTAATGAGGCTGGGTTTCTATTGTTACCATTATGTATCCTTACATGATCTTCAGACTTGGAAATCTTGGCTCATTATTCCTGTTTGTACCATATTCATATTATTTTTAAAAGCCATTGTTAGCATTTATATGTAGCTCCCAACTTTTTTTAAATTTCGTATTCCTTTGCCTTCTTCCATTTTCTCTATCTCTTCTCCATACAAAAAGAAATATATTAGCCAGGGAAGTTCTCTCCTTCCGTATTTAATTACCAAATTTCCTTGTTCCCATAACATGTAGTGCTGGTGGGTGTAAAACTAAGATTCAACTTGCATAACTTTTTAAGTCTATTTTCTTCCATGTGTTTCTTACTTCAGCTATAGCAATTATGACACACTTCTTTCCAATTATCTCACTGGTTCTTAAGGATGAATAGTGCATATAGGCATTAAGTCTATCCCTTTTAGATAGGTTGTCTAATGCCTAACTTTCATTTGGTCTGTGTGCCATTGAATTTGTGAATAGTCGAAGTTCTACTGTTTTCAGTAATTGGAAATAAAGCTTCTAGCTAGGTTGGATTCATTGCTTTTGCAGATAATGTTACACGGTTTGACATTGGTCTTTATGAATACCTAAGCTTTATGTAGTTTGTATGCCATTGAACTGGAGATTGAGGTTCAATTCTTAAGTTATCGTAGCCTATTTTTGGTTTGAGATTGATGTTCCATCTTGACCTTAACTTCCTTTTGCTATTCAAAAAAGGAAGAAGTGGGTTAACTATTCATTAAACCGGTGCTAGGAATGCTTATATTATAATTTCTTGACTATACCCGCAACAAAAGAAAAGAGAAATGATCATCTTCCAAATGAGGTCTATCTGTATCTGCATTATTGCTGATGGATCCACGTTCACCTATTGTTTTAAATGCATAAATATGTGCTTACAAGCAGCAAATATTATATAGTAGTCTATCATAGTGAAATGGTCAATTGATGAAAATTATTCCAGTTTCTTGGTATAAAAATAATCTTATCAATTGTGGATTCCATTTATTCTGTCCTCCTTTTTCCAGGGCATGAAGTTATGGACAAGTCATATATTAACCTATCCAATGCTTAATTCTTTTTCTTAACCGCAGGTATGTCAATATGACTCAGGATCTTCACCGGGTGAACCTCCTAGAACTATTAGAAAATGAGAAGCTTGCATTCTACTTGAATTTGTTCAATGCCATGGTCATTCATGCTGTTATTAGAATAGGGTGTCCTGAAGGTGTAATTGATAGAAGATCCTTCTTCTCTGATTTTCAATATTTGGTTGGAGGCCATCCCTATTCACTTAATACCATAAAAAATGGTATACTCAGAAGTAATAGCAGGAAACCTTACACCTTGGTCAAGCCTTTTGGTGCAGGAGACAGGCGTTTACAGGTAAATAAACGGCTTCTACATCTAGAATAGACAGTTTATATTAACCATTTCATTTAATATATAGTAAGTTAACCCTTTGCTTATAATTACTGAGATCAATGAACATATTTTCACAGCTTGCTCTTGCTAAATTAAATCCATTAGTCCATTTTGGACTTTGTAATGGAACAAAGTCAAGCCCGACAGTGAGGTTCTTCACACCACAAGGAGTTGAAGCTGAACTGAGATGTGCTACAAGAGAGTTTTTCCAAAATGGCGGGATAGAAGTGGACTTGGAGAAGAGAACTGTGTATCTTGCTCGATTTATCAAGTGGTGAGCAGTCAATGGAATTATAAAAATGGTGAATTCTTTCAATTATGAAGTTTCTAATATAAGAGCTTGTTCAAATTTATTTCCGGGCAGGTTCAACGTGGATTTTGGACAAGAAAAAGAGATAGCTAAATGGGTACTTAATTACTTGGACGCAACCAAAGCAGGTCTTTTGACGCATCTTCTGGGTGATGGAGGCCCTGTTAATATTGCATACCAGAACTACAATTGGTCTGTCAATTCTTAACAATTAAGGAGAAAATTGGTAAGCAAATAATAGGTACCTGCCATCCTATTTCCGGATGATATTATTGTACATAACACCCCAGATTTTGACCAGACATGAGTGTAGATTTGGAATTTTATAGATTTATTATAGCCATTACAGAAGAATTTCCTGGGTTCTCTTTGTAGCTTTTTCTCTTACCAACCCCATCTGCTTCCATCTTACGACCTATGGATTATTCAACCATACCAAGTGATATGGTCTTATGGAGGATGGTTTTCTGAAATATTTTTCTTTTTAATGAAAATTATCTTTGTCTAGTTTTCTTACTCTTGCATATAAGTGTCACGGGCCAACTTTGTCGACACGCAAAAATGCCAGTATAGCACTTGCTATCTTCTTATGGGTAATAAGTCAGTTTCTCAAATGTCCATTGGGTGATAATTCACAAGACTAGTAAGCAACGAAGTAAGCAAGGAAGCGACAAATAAAGCAAATATCATATAACTTTTCAAGAAAGAACTTCAACTTTTTTATTAATTAAAAAGTGATAGACAAATATAAAATAACCTACTCTTTCTTAAAAATTATGTGATATTTGCTTACGTAATATTTGCTTTATTGAAATTAATAACAACAAGCTACAACTTTCTATTTTGTAACAACAAATTACTTTCAACCTCCAACGTGCATACAACTCAATAACCATCACCATCAAGTCAGTGAGAAAATATCCTAAAGCTTTCTCGCCTTGTTTAGTGTCACATTGCTCTTTAGACTGACTTCTTTGGAAAGATGAATCTCCAGCGAATGCATAAGATGACAGAAACAAGGAAACCCGAAACCACACCAATTCCAAATTGCAGCCCTACAAATTCAATAGATCCTTCGGTGTCATTAGTTGTATCAACAACCGAAGCCTCAGGTTGTTGGGGCACCTGAGGCTGACACGAGACAAATTGCAATCCACATAGTTTTGCATTCCCCTCAAAACTTGATTCTGGGAAGGTCAGAAACTGTCCTCCATTTGGAATTATCCCATACAAATTATTGTAAGCAACACTAAATGTGGAAAGAAAGCTGAGACATACAAGAGAAGTAGGTATCATTCCCGATAGATTGTTATGTGACAAATCCAAAGTCTCCAAGTTGGTCATGCTAGACAATGCCCCAGGAATTTGTCCAGATAACTTGTTGAATTTGAGGTTCAAGACATGAAGATGCTGCAATTTCCCAAACCCTGGCAAAATTGGCCCTGTTAGCATATTGTAACTGAGGTCCAAAGATGGTGGAAAGCTCAACAACTTATTGTACTGAAGATTTGTATTCGCCGTATGGTTTACTTTTTTAAAGAGTGGAAAGTTTTCAGTTTGTTCTTGTACTGATGTGTTACTAAAAAGGAGGCTTTGTAGTTCTGTCAAGCTCTGAGGTATATCCCCTGAAAATGAGTTGTTAGACATGTCCAAGTAAAACAAATTAGTGAATTCACCAAACCAATCTGGAATTCTTCCCTCCAGATGGTTCCATGACACATCTAATAGACTCAGCTTCTTGCTATTGCTCAACCATGACGGCATCGAGCCAGTAAGTCCACAGTTTGCAATTACCAGCATCTTCAGATTCTTGAATTTGAAATTTGAATATGCTGCTATTACTTCATTATGGTAGTTATTGGTAAGAACCAAAAAACTCAAGTTCGGGCAATGCTGTAGAACCCCAAGAGTCTGTGACAAATTATAGAGAGCATTGTTTGACAAATACAAGACTGAGAGTGACTTGAGATTCTTAAACCCTTCAGGGATTTGGCTTGTGAAGTTATTGTGGGCGAGATTAACAGACATCAGTTGTTGACAAGAAGAAAGACTATCAGGAATAGATCCACTGAAATGATTAGAGCCAAGATCAAGAGAGGTCAGGCTTACCATAGCTGTACAATTGAACTCTATTGAACCGTTCAAAGAATTATTTTTGAGTTTTAGAAGGGAAAGTTTCTTGGAGTTTAACAATGATTCAGGTATATGCCCACTGAATTTGTTGGAACTAGCAGAAAATTGTTCAAGGTTTTGCAGGTTTTTGAATACATCTGGAAGAAATCCTGAAAATCCATTAAAAGAAATATCTGAGTTGATAAGATTTGAGAGGTTTCCAAGATTAGAACCCAATTCCCCTGAAAGCAAATTATCATGAAGGTCTAATGTTTTCAGCTTTGGCAGACCAAACAGATCCTCCGGCAGACTACCAGTTAGGAGATTTGAACCAAAGGAAAGATACTGAAAGGAACTACAATTTCCAAACCCGAAAGGAATTTTCCCCAAATACTTGTTTGAAGATAGATCAATAACTTCCAAGTGTCTAGCTATTCCACAAATAGAAGCATCAAGGGAACCAAAAAGTTGGTTTTCAGAAATATTTAGGAGTCTTAGTGATATTGGTAAAATGGTGTCTAATGATATTGACCCGGAGAATTGATTAGAACTCAAGTCAACTACCAACAGGTCTTGCGAGTCAAACAAATTTGAAGGAAGAGAACCCCAAAGAAAATTTTTGGACAAATTGAGAGTTCTTAGATGAGTCAAACCCATCAAGGAATCAGAAAGTTTTCCCTTAAGTCCATTACCTGCAAGCTCTAAACCAACCACCCTCATAGATGATGACTGGAATGAATCATTCTGAACCATGTCTGAAGCTGATGAAGATTCGCAGGTGACCCCTTTCCAACTACAACAGTACAAAGAGTTATTTCCCCATCCATCAATTCTCGAGTCCAGACCATTTTGGAAACCTTCCAATGCCTTTGAGTCATTAGAGTTGCAGATTGTATTGAGCGGATGAACCAGCTGTGCTTGTAAGCAAGAACATAAAAAGATGAATACCAGACAATCTCTAATTCCCATTGAAGCTTACAAAACCATATGAAATTGTATTCCAGAAAAGAAATACAACAACGATAACACGATAGATATATCTACTTTATTAAACTATGTTTAGCCATGGAATGAATGATGAGAAAGGTCAATAAGTTAACTTTTAATTAATGGCATTTGATAATCGTATCTTGAATCTCAATGGAATTATAAAGAGTGGTTATTAGACAAGAGGAAGGACTTCCAAAAAAAAGTTGACGTTGATAGGTCAATATTGACATAAAGAAATCCAACAACGAGCTGCATAATTTCAAAACACGAGCATGTAAAAAAATTGAATTAACAAAACACTTGTAGCGAAAACAAGATGTTGTATCAGTATCATCTCCCATTTATCCACTTGTTTTTGAAAGAGATATCGTGTTCAATCAGCCAGGTCAATTCAAATTTAAAATAAATCTTAAAACAATTGATTACAATTTTTTTTTTGTCAAGAGTGACTTTTTTTTCCGTGTCTGCTAATTACAAGAAGGAAAGAAAAACAACATCGATTGATACCGCAGTTTATACCAGCCGCGTAAGAAGAGACGCGGACCGAGCACAAACGTTTTATTGGTTCTTTACCTGTGATAATCGCATTACGTTCATTGCGGGCGCCACAATCTAAGTAATCAACGCCCAGCAATAAATACAAACAACTTTCACCATCACCACCTCAGGTACGGCAGAAACTTGCAAAATCATAAATATCGAAGTTTCTTATGGGAGAAGAAATAATAGAATTCCTGTACCAAAAAAAAAAAAAAAAAAAAAAACAGAAGAAATAATAGAATTCATGATTTATAATTTTAATATATTTAAATTATCTAATATTTGAATTATGGATAAGTTAATAGTATTTTATTATTACTACAAGTTATTAGTTTCTTTTTTATTAGAACTTGAGATTTATTTTTATATCATTAGGGTTTTTTTTTTTTTTTTTTCAATTATGTAGTAAATTTAACTTCATGACCTTAAGTTTTTCTAGGAAATTTATATAATGAGCACTAGTATTACATTGTAAAGAAGTTTTTGATGAATTAATACATTGTTGCCTTCGATTTGTCCCTATTGATTAAATTATCAGTTGATCCTTGTAACACCCCCTTAGTAGTAGAGGATTTATGTAATTATTTTTCAAAAGGTGTACTTGCTTACTTATAGGGCTGGACACGAGCCGATTTCAAACCTGTTCAACCAAGCTCAAATTGAGCTCAAGATTTTTTTGCTTGTTCGAGCTCATGAGACATGTTCTTAAAACAAATGTCTTTTTTTCTACTTAAATCAATGTACATACTCCTATTTTGTAACAATAATAATATAAATCATTCAAATAATCTAGTACAAACAAACTTGAAATACATCCAAAATGTATTTCTTAATCAAAATAATTAGTAAAAATATAAAATATTTATGGACTGAGCATATTCGAGCTACTCGATCTTCTAATCGAGCCCCAAAAACTTGTTCGAGCTTGGCTCCTAAACTTAGACGAGCCAAGCTGAGGTTTATTAAGCCGAGCTCGTGAGTGAACCCTATTTACTTGTGAGGTTGTACCCTTATAAAAATAGTAGCTGACTAGTTTAGTAGAATCTGATTATAATTGAATTCATTGTAAAAATCCTTGTTGAAATACTTATGTATATTGTATAATGAAAAGCAGGGAGGTTACTAGCTTCTTTTATTACTAAAATTAACTTGTACTTGTACTTTTATTGTCAAATCCATTTTATATGCCAATTGACCTTATTGTTGTCAGATATATACTTTGTTAAATTTAAATTAAGAAAACCTTTGTTGTACTATAGAAGACAATATATTGGTAGAAAGGTTTGCGCAAAGACAGTTTCATTAACTGGCAATATATACAAAAGACTTAAACATTACATTAACGGACCTTACAACTAACATGGTTCTTAATACAATTTGACACTACAACACATATAGAAGTATATACACATTATTACATAACATAATGATAACTCTATGAAATAGAGTTATTTCACTACACTTATGAGTTCTAAATTGTGTTTAAATCCCTAAGTTTGGAGTTAGATTTCAATTGAAATTAATACTTTTAGTCAAATTATATTTGGGGGTGTGTTGCAAACAAAGGGTTTGGCAATGAAAAAAAAAGGGAAGAGAAAGGAACAAGTGGGATCATTGAAAAGTTATGCCCACATAACAGCTAGCTAGGCTGTAAAACTTAAAGTTTGAGTTGAGATGAATTGTTAGCAAAAGGTGGTGAAAGTTAAGCATTATCCTATGTGGATTTTGTGTGCTTGGGATAAGTAAGCTTAAATTTTCTTTTTTATCTAACCTTTACCCTAACCTCACATTACAAGCTATATCAAACCTTATTGATTTTTGACTAAGTGTTATACATTAGTGGAGAGAGAGAGGAAAGGTGAACTTTGGGAGTTTAATTCTAGTTTGTAGTCAATTCTGATTATAAACTTATCTGGATTTACTGGAATCTTGGTAAAAGGATCTTGCACACACACTTGAAGTCCATCTGAACATGATGAATTGAAATTATACTTGTAATTTTACCTTGACTCAAGTCATTGAAATAAACTTTGAGAATTTTAGGGGAATAATTAGTTCAACATTTGATATGTCTAACTGTGATTTTCTTTCTTTCTTTTGCTTAGGGACTAGCACAATGTTAAGTTTAGGGGTATGATAACTCTGTGACAGAGTTATTAATGCCTCTACACTTATCAGTCCTAAATTGCGTTAAATCCATAACTTTAGAGTTAGATTTCAATTAGAATTTATATTTTTAGTCAGATTATGTTTGTTTAGGAGTTAGGTTTTTTATTTCAATTATGAGTAGTTTGTTAAAAATAATAATTTTTTTTTTTTTTAAAGTGTCTTGAGCAATGACTTAATCCAAATCAAAGAAGGAGGAGTCGAAGGCAGTGTTGTGGCTTGGAGGACCTGAGAGCTGCAACACCCAAGGAGTTGGAAAAGAGTAACAAGTTAGAGAGAATCGAGCTAAGATGGTACATCATATGGCATCGCAGTGGTGAAGTCTCTAAAATTCTAGCATGAAGATAGATAACTCAGTGCCACAGTGATATGTAAAAGGAAGCCGTGATGTGAGGATGACAAGTTTTGCATAACCAAGTTAGATAGGCTGGCGCTGCAACCCCAAGATGAAGGAAGCTGCAGAGCCCTAAAAGAAAGCAACTTCGCTGGTAAACAAAGGACTTGGCGCCTGCAACGCCAAATGGGTTGGAGCTACAGAGCACATATGTGTTTACATAAGACTCCAAATTGTTTTAAACTAGGAGAAAAAAACCTTTAAAAAGAGGTGAAAACTGAGGGTTAATAACATACAAGAGAAAGTGAGTTCAGAGATATATATGAGATTGTGAAGACCCGAAGCTGTGACAATTTCTAGTTTTCTATTATTTTCTTCTTATTTTCTAGTGTACTTGTAATGACTATTTAAATATGAATTTTTTACATTATTTAGTATGGAGTAGTCCTGTTCTAGGGTTACAGTATAGCTTACATGTAGCCTATGTGGCCGTTGTTTTAAATTAATTTATGCTTAGTTTTCAATTATTAATGTTTATCTTGATTTTCATGCTTCTGATTGATTGATCACCAATTAGATTGATTTGAAACACCTAATTTATCTTGAAAAAGTGAATTCGGGGTTAGTCTTAGACGAACTAGCTCGTGATTGGGTTTTTCATCTTATTGGATAATCTAATTTGTTAAAATGATATAAACTCTTTAGCCATAGGTAACCAAATTAGAGTTGGCTCTTAATGAATCTGTCTTAGTCTAGCCCATATAAGAATATAATAAATTAACTAAGGGGAATATTATTATAATACATAGGAATATGCCTGTAATTGATTAATAACTCTAGGCTAGTAATTGAAGCCATTGCATGAATTAAGTAGAAGTAAGAGAAAATATAGGTCAAGTGTGAGGAATATTATAAACCTAGGTTTTAATTTTAATAAGTTAATTTATAAAAATTTCTAGTTTAATTTAAGAACCATTGATAACAAATTTACTTGTTTGAATAAAATTAAGTTGCAACAGTATTAGTACTTAGCATTATCATAGCATAACTCCTCATGCGAACGATATCTTCTTCACTCTATTACTTGCAAACAAAACGTGTGTTTGTATTACAAAATTCGTGTCAAGTTTTTGACACCATTTCCGGAGAATTATTTATACTTTACTATTAATATTAATATAAAGCATTTTTAGTTTTAATTTAAACCTTATTTTATATATTTTTAGTTTAACCTTGGACATTGGATGCAAAAAAGCCAAACCTTGGAACTAATACCTTTTGATCCCAAGATTGAAATAACTTTTTGAAGACTTCGAAAAGCTCGAGTTTCAAGCAAGCCAAAAGCAATGGCTGAGCAAAACCAAGAACCAAAGTCCTTGTAGGATTATGTTGTCCCTCTAGTGCAAGACCTCCATTCTAGTATTCAAAGACCAACAATTGTAGCTAACAATTTCAAAATCAAGCCTAGCACAATTTAGATGATCCAACAAGCTACCCAATTCGGTGGTTTACCAAAGAATGATCTGAATGCCTATCTTGTGACACTTTCAAGTGTAATGGTATTTTTGACAATGCCATTCTCTTGATGCTTTTTCCTTTCTCACTTTGAGATATGGAAAAAAGATGGCTATACTCACTAACACTCAACTCCATCACTATGCTATCAGATATGACACAAAATTTCTTGGCAAAGTTCTTCCATTTGGCTAAGATAGCTAAGTTGAAGAATAAGATGCAAATACTTGTTGTGAAAATGCCCTCATCATGGCATTCTTAAGTGGCTGCAAGTTCAGACTTTTTACAATGATTTGGTAAATCAAACTAGAATAACCGTTGATGCTGCAACTGGTGGTGCCTTAATGGAAAAATCAATTGATGAGGCATATGAACTTTTGGATGAGATGGATGCAAATAACTACTAATGGCCATCTGAAAGTTTGTAACTCGAAGAGTAGTTGGAGTTCATGAGCTTGATGCCATTATTGCGTTAACGGCATAAGTGGCAGGCTGACACAATTTTTCCAACGCAAGCGCACGTATCTTCCTTAAGTAATATATAGAAGTAGATTTGTACCCACGAGGAATTATATTACTTTTCAAGCTAAATATCAATATTTATGCAACCTAAGCTTAATAAAGCTAATGCAAATTTAGAGTTTGGAAAAAAAATTATGTAGATTATATTAACTAACACCTAGGTTAACAATATCCCTTAGACTTCACCTAAGTTTACCTTATCTTGATTCAATTTATGTAATAATCCAAATATTAACCTAGATCTCTTAGGCAATTACCAGCATATTCCTATGTTTAGCAATTGTATATTTTCCTCAGTCTAATTCACTATATTCCTATGAGAATTATACCAAGATAAGTTCATTAAGAAGCAATCTATTTTGGTTACTTATGGTTAAAGAATATACATATTCCTATCTCTTTAACAAATTAAATTATTCAATTGAGATGAAAAATCCAATCATAAGTTATGTTACCTAAGGCTAACCTTGAAATTGACTTTTCCAAGTCAATCCCAAGGTTCTTAATAATCTAACTGGTAATTAATCAATTAGAAGCATTAAGAACAAAGCAACATAAATATTTGAATATAAAATATGCATTAAGTTAAATTAGAGGCTTTATAGGCTACACGTGAGTTCAATTGCAACCTAGGATACAGTTACTCCATACTAATTACGAAAAACAATAATATAAAATAAATAGCTATTACCAAGAAAATAAAAAAATTAACAAGAAGGGAGTAGAAAACTAGAAGTTGTCACAGCTCCAAGTCTTCACTAGCTCCTTAGGAAATTTCTCTCTCACTTGCTTTGGTATGTTTTTTAGACTTCAGCCTTCACCCCTTTATATAAAGCTCTTTCTCTTAGTTTAATAGGATTAGGGATTTTCAGAAACATGTGATGGCTCCATGCCGCTTCTTTCATTGGGAATGTGGCATCATTGCCTTTATGTAGTCCGTTCAGGACTATATCTACTCACATTGTGGTGGCCTCATGTATGGCGATATGGTGCCTCCTTTACTAGTTGTTTACAAAGTCATCTTGGGTGATGGTGCCACGGCTTCGTCCTTAGTGGTGCTGCACCTCAGTGCTATCTGACATGTTCTCTTCTTTTCTTTATTTAGTATAGCACTGTGGCACTTTGGTTTCTAACTTGTTCAAGGGAATTTTGAGTTTGAGGCGCTACAACGTAGAGTTCTCTGCCTAATTCCTCAAAATCCATCTTTTAGACACCACGATCCCAGTGTACCTTATGCCGCGATGCAAGACTTCAATTCTTTCCCTCTTCATCTTTGACTGGGACATTGCAAAGATACTTAAAAACAAATTAAATAACAAAGCAATAAAAAATAAGCTTAATTAAATTAAAACCCTAAAAACTACTAAACAACCTAGGCTAGATAAAACACTAAATTAAATAGAATTCTAACTTTAAACTCTAGGATTTAGCACGAAATAAGAATCAAAAGTGTAGTGAAATAACTATATTTTACAGAGTTATCACACCTCCAAATTTAGCATTTTGCTGGTCCCGTGCAAAAGAAAGAAAACAAACAAATAAGAATAATAATTAAACTTATCAATTACAAACTAATTATTCCCCTAGAATGCTCAAAGTTTATGACAAAGACTTGACTCAAGACAAAACACAAGTATAACTTCAAATTTATCATGTTTGGTGAAACTTCATATGTGTGTGTTCAAGGCATGTTTACCAAGGATAATGAATCTAAAGAAATTTTTACTAGAATAACTCAGGAACCAAACTTAACCCCCTAGAACTTCATCTTTCATTCTTCTCTCCACTAATGTAGGCTAACATTTAGTAAAAAATCAATAGGTCTTTAATATAGCATGTGGTATGAAGGTAGGAAGAAATGGATAATTTTAAGCTTAATTATGCTAAGCATAAATTTTTTTGCAAGAGCTTAACCTTTTATTTGCCACCTTTTTGGTGTCAATACCCACTCAACTCGAGCTTAATATATTTTTCTTGCTACCGATTTTTCTCTTATGTATGGACATAAATGCTTCCCACTTTTCCTTTCTTTATCTCTTTTTTCAGCATTTTTTTTACGCCAAACCTTTCATTTGCAAATAATTTACCAAGGAAATGTTCACATAATTCCTCCAAACTTATTTTTTGTAATGTGGGAAAGAGAAGAATTTCTATTTTTCCTTGCCTCTTACTTACCCCCAACTGATCTCAAGATAATCTCTTTTAGCTCAATTACAATGCATATTAAATGTGCTCAAAGTGATAAGGTACAAACGGGTCATTCAATAAAGGATTTAGATAAAATGCAAATGTGCCCGAAAGAATAGGCTTTCGGCGTAAAAGTGAGTTTCTAAGGATATAAAAACAAAGGTGGATAAGAAAGGTTCAACCGGTTTGACGATGGCCTAAATCATGTTCTCAACTAAGTCTCGCTTAAGATTTGGCCTCAAGAGGAATTAAAATTAATTCTAGGGCTCAAAAATAATCTAAAGGTTATTATAACAAAAAAATTTGCTAAATAACATCAATCCTAGGTAAAAATAGCCTTATGTATATGGATGCATGAGAATTTTCCCTAATTATAATAAATTTAAAAAACAATTCTTGCATCTTTGATCAAAAATCAAAGTTCAATGCATAGATAGTGTACTATCATAGGAATAGGGGAGCATTTGAACATCAAGACAAAGTGAAATTGAAATTCTATTTAGCATGTTACAAGAAGGAAACACATTACAATCTAAAAGCCATAGTCTAAACAAATTACTCATGAATGGAGGATAACAATTTACAGTGAAACATTTAATACATAACTAAAAGTTACCCTCTCCCCTCCCAACTTAAACTAAAAAGAGTCCCGAGGTTTTAACAAAGAAGGAAAATCAAAATAAAAAGACAAAGACAAAGAATACTTCCTTATTCATCAAAGTCAATATCTTCGACGACCTCAAGATGAGGGAATGGAGCTGGCAACTTGGGGCATAGAGGAAAAGTGCTGGGGTCCCATCCTCCTTTCATTAGCCTTATCTAATGAAGCTTGTTGTTCTTATGCAGTATATCATGGTTGTGCTGCCAATGCTCCATACTATACCACTAGGTGAGAGATGTGTTGCATCATGGTGAGGCATTGACCACTTGTGAGTTGCGCCGGGACAACACTACTACCTTCACCAGCTTGGAAATTCCCTTTGTGGAACTTCTTCATCACATTGTCATCGATTGGGTTCTTGGTGTGCTCTATTTGCTTACCATCATCCCACCGAACTCTACCCATAAGGCATAGCTTCGTGATCAGTGACGGGAACCAAAGTTCTAAATGCTTCCCATTAGCATTCTACAAAATAACACTGTGAATGATTTTACCCACATTAATAGTCATACCTTTCATGGTAGCATAGAACAACAATGCTCTATCTTTTGTCACATTGCTACCATGGCCAATGGGCAAGATATTTGCTAGCAAGAAATAATACCAAGTCCTAGAGTGGGACTCAAGCTAACTGGCCTTGAAACTAATTGGTGCTCCATTTGTCATCTTCTAATGAGACCTAAAGTAGCATAGTTAATCTATAACTGCCGTCCAGTCCACTTCTCCTCTAATATATGTCAAATACTCATCCTTATCATAGCACAGAGCTCTTAGAATTTGTAGATAATGATGCTGTCAAACAAGACCATCCATCCTCGCAGAAAGACCTTGCCATCAACTTGTTCCAAGACATTTGTGTATAATTCCTAGACCACTGGTAAGACAGTAGCCTGTGGTACTTCTCCCAACTTCATCCAACTGTGAGCTCTTATGAAAGTATACACAAATGGATAGTGCATTTGTGTACAAGTAAATCCATGTTGTTGGATAATGCTTATGTGCATCATTTTAGTCTTCTATCACTTTTTAGCCTTAGGGGATGGAAACTTAGAGGTGCCATGATAGGAGGAGGAATGACTAGCGGTTCAAGCACGTTTTGGAGCCATAATCCTTAAAAAAACAAGATTAACCCAACCTTACAATGCCTATTAACACAAGTCAACCATAGCTCTCAAATCAACAAAGGTTTTTCGACCTATATAATTCAACAATATCAAGGCAATACAAGCATTAGTCCAAATATAGTCAATCAATCCTAACAAACACACAACCACCCTCAACCCCACCCCCAAACTTAGCCCAATACATGTATATGTATATGCTTAAACCATATGAACTAAGAAAGGGAATGAGAAAATCATAGGGGCATAGTATGAATTCAATCCATAACAATAAGACATAGAAATCATAAGAGCTTATATGCCTAACTCAAAATGTAACTCCCACGTAACTGTGACCCAAACTAAGAATACTAAGCCTTTTTTCGATGTGAATTTGACACAACATGGGGAAACGAATATTTAAAATTCAAATAAAATTTATTATTTATTAATTATATTTATTTATATTTATATAATATATAATTTATTAATTATAAACCCATAGATAAAAATACCCACCCATCAAACTTAATCATATGAACACAAGCAAAGCATTATATTGTTCCACCATATCAGTGAAAATTACCACCATGCACCTTTGAAAGGTGGTCGGGGCATTGCATAAACCAAAAAGCATCCTTCTAAAAGCAAAGGTGTCATAAGGACAAGTAAATATAGTTTTTTTTCTTAATCTTCCAAGGCAATAGCAATTTGATTATACCTCGAATAACTATCTAGAAAGCAATAATATTCCTTACCTGCCAACTGGTCTAATATTTGGTCAATGAATGGAAAGGAAAAATAGTCATTCCTTGGAGCTTTGTTCAGCTTTCGGTAATCCATGCATATCCTCCAACTAGTAACGGTTCTTGTAAGAATGAATTCACTGTTTGTATTTGCAACAATTGTCAACCTTCCTTTCTTTAGTACATATTGGATAAGACTTACTTAATGACTATCCGAGATTGGATAGATAATTCTAGCATCTAACCACTTGATTATTTTCTTTTTCACTACCTTTTTTATTGTAGGATTAAGCCTTCTTTGATGCTCAACTGTTGGTTTATGGTTATCCTCCATGAGGATCTTGTGCATGCAAATAGAAAGGCTTATACATTTAATGTCAGCAATTATCCATCCCAATGCTCTTTTGTGTTTTCTTAATACACGAAGGAGTTTGTCTTCCTGCATATTAGTAAGAGAAGCAAAAATAATAATAGGCAAAGTAGATGAAGGACCAAGAAAAGTATACCTTAAAATATTAGGTAATGGTTTCAGCTCCAAGATGAGAGGTTCTTCAATTAATGGCCTTGATCCAGATAGAGTCGATGGTGGTGAATCCAGATTTTCAAATCTTAGATTTGGTTTCAACATATGTGGTGACGCATCCAATAATTTCATACACCTCTTAAAATCATCATCTTCTCTTGTAGAGTGTGAAATTATTAAAGCTTCAAGAGGGTCACTTGGATGTTCTTCCAAGAACATTTTTTGAACAAGATTACTCACCATGTCAATTACAAAGCATTCTTCATGGTCTTGAGGGAATTTCATGGATGGAAATACATTAAATTTAATCTTTTGATCATTTACCCTTATGGTAAGTTCACCTTTTTGGACATCAATAAGTGTCTTACCAGTAGCTAGAAAAAGTCTACCTAATATAATAGGTATCTCAATATTCTCTTCCATGTCTAAAATTATAAAATCAGCAGGGAAGATCACTGTGTCCACCATAACTAGAACATCCTCTACAATTCCTCTTGTGTAAGTGATTTATCAGCTAATTGTAGAGTTATTGATGTTGGCTTTACTTCACCTATTCCTAGCTTTTGATAAATTGATAAGGGTATTAAATTTTTGCTAGCTCCTAAGTTACAAAATGCTTTACCAAAATGTTATGTGCTTATGGTGCCAAGAATAATAAAACTACCTAGATCTTTCAACTTGGGTGGTAGCTTCTTTTGAAGTATGGCATTGCATTCTTCAGTAAGTGCTACAATTTCATGATCACCAAGTTTCCTTTTATTGGACAGGAAGTCTTCTATGAATTTTGCATAGCTTGGCATTTGTTTAATAACTTTAGCAAAGGGAATGTTTATGTGTAGTTTCTTGAACATATCTAGAAATTTCTGAAATTTCTTGTCTAGGTTATGCTTGTGGAACCTTTGAGGGAATGGAAGATGAGGGTTTGCCTTTTTAGGTTCAGCAACGACCTTCTTTCCCTTTTCCTCTATGACTGTAGTAGGCAATTCCTCTTTAGTAGAAGATGTAGGGATTTCATCATCTTGTATTTTCTTTTTATACTCCTAACCCTTTCACATTCCTAAGAGTTGTTGCCTTACATTGTTCCTCACTCTCATTCCTTGGGTTCACTTCAATATCACTAATAAGGTCACTATAAGGTTTACTAGTCAAACAATTTGCTAGCTACCCAATTTGTCTTTTTAATGTTATCAAAGAGCAGCTTGGCTTTGAATAACATAATTAGTCTGAGGCGTGTCTTTCAAAGATGGCTTCTTTTCAGCAGCTGCTTGCTTTTGTGGAGCTAGAAATTTAGAAGGTGGATCAGGTTTTGTAGCTTGTGATCCTTGATTATTCCAACTAAGTTTAGGTGATTTTTCCACCCCATATTATATGTATTGGGAATAAGGGTGGTTTTGATGGTTGAAATTCTGTACATATTGAACCGCTTCAGTATTTAGGCATTGGACCATGGTATGACCTTTGCCACAAGCTTCGCATACCGAGGTAGCGGCCTTAGCTTGTTGTTGCACTCCAAAATTATCAAACCTCTTTATCAACCCAGCCACTTGTGCTGTCAAAGTAGTAATGACATCAATTTCATGAATTCCAGCAACTCTTCGAGATGATAAGCTTTCGGTTGGCCATTGGTAAGAGTTTGAGGCCATCTCTTCCAAAAGGTCATAAACATTATCCGTAGACTTACCTATCAAAACACCATCAACAGCAACATCAATTGTTACTCTAATTTAGTTTCCCAAACCATTATAAAAGATATACATTAGCAACTACTTAGGAATGCCATGATGTGGTCACTTTCTCAATAGATCCTTATATCTCTCCCATGCCTCATAAAGAGACTCTTGATCTTGTTGAAGGAATGATGTGATTTCATTCCTTAACTTGACTGTTTTTGCGGAAGGAAAGAATTTTGCTAGAAATTTTTGTTGTATGTCTGATGAAGTGGTGATGGAATGTTGAGGTAATTAATACAACTAACTTTTTGCCTTATCTCGGAGTGAGAAAGGAAAAAGCCAAAGGAGGACTGCATCATTAGAGACAACTGTACTTGAATGTGTTACACACTCCATGAATAAGACTAAATGGGTATAAGGGTATTCACTTGGTAATCCCTCAAATTGAACAGATAGTTGAATCATCTGGATTGTGCTTGGTTTAATCTCAAAATTGTTTACAGCAATGGTTGGTCTTTGTATGCTAGAGTGGAGGCCTTGCACAAGAAGGACAAAATAATCCTTTAAAATATTGTTTTCATGAATTTCTTGATCTTCAGGCATTGCATGAGATTGTATTGGGATTTGGTTCTTTCTAAACTTTCTGAGCGTTCATTCGATCTTGGGATCGTATGGTAATAGTTCCAAATCTCTAGTGTTTTGCATGCAATGCCAATAACACCTAAAATCAAGAATAAAAATACTTGAATTAGAATTAGGTAAGCTTATAATGATATTAACAAAATAAAATAAATTATTTCCCGATAATAGTACCAAACACTTGATAGGAATTATATAAACGCAAGTGCACATATCGTCATTAAGAAATATAGTAACACGTAGACATTGTTCCCAAGAGGAATAATTATTTTTTTTCCTAATTATCACTATTATGTAGCTTAACTCTAATCAAGCCAATGTAAATTCAAAGATAAATTTGATTCAAAAATATTAAAACTAAGTCTAGGTTCACGATATCTCTCACACCACACCTTAATAACTTTAATTCAAATCAACTCATGCATTAGCTAATATTAACCTGGATTTCTTAATCAATTACTAGCATACTCCTATGTCAAGCAATTATACATTTCTCTTAGTCTAATTCCCTATATTCTTATGAGAATTATTTTAAAGCAAACTCATTAAGACCTAATCTCTTGGTTACTTATGGTAAAAGAGCATATTCTTATCTCTTAAATAATTTAGATATTATAAATCATATGAATAATCTAAAGATAAGTTATATCACCTAAGGCTAATCCCAAGACTGACTCTTCCAAGTTAAATTTGGAATTCCTAATCAATCTAGCTGGTGATCAAGCAATTAGAAGCATTAAGAACAAGACAATATAAATATTGTAACTAAAACATGCATTGAAATAAAATTAAAGCCACATTAGCTACATGTGAATTCAATCATTACCTCTAAAATACAACTACTCTATACAAACTACAGAAAACATAAAAACTAAAGACAAAGCCATTACAAGTAATTAGAAAATAGGAAGAATAATAAATAGAAATTAGAAGTTGTCACTCTTTGGGTCTCCTTCAGCTCCTTAGCACTATTTATCACGAGCTTTGGTGTGTCTTTTAACCTCAATCTTTCTCTTCTATTTATATGCCCTTTCCTCCTATTTGATTTAAAATAGAAGTCCTAAGAATTTGTACAAGCGTTGTGGTGCAAGCATATATGGCACTGCAATGCCACAGGGTCTATATAATCTTAATAGGACTCGTCTTGTACCATGTCGTGGCTTCATATTCATAGGCATTGCGGCACCAATCCCTTGCTTGGTTTACGAAAGTCATCTTTACTTTAGCGTTGCAACTTCCTTTTCATCACGCTACAGCTTCATTCTTCAAGCACCATAACTTCTAGTTCACTAACTTATTTGTTTTTTCTCTCTTTGTATCAGTGCCACGACTTCATATTAGTAGTGCCACGACTGAGTCCTCTCTACCTTTTTCCTTAAATTCTTCTTTTTAGGGCACCGCAGCTTCATGTTATGCAGCACTGTGGTGCTAGTTGAGTTGTTTCCCTTCTCTAATTCGAACTTGGACTCTGCAAAAACACCTAAAACAAATTAAATACTAAAATTTGGAAAACTACTCATAATTAAGATACAAATTTTATAAAACTCTTAAAAACAACCTAAAATAACTCTAACACTATATGCGACTAGTATTCTATCTCAAAAAAATTTGGATTAGGATCAAATATGAATTAAAATTATAGTGAAACGACTCTATTATTCTAGAGTTATCACATATGCCAAATATGATTTGATTAAAAGACTAGCCCTCGTTAATACTTCTTTTCCTGTCAATCTTGGTGGTGGCAGATCTTTCTGAATATAATTTTTTTAATAGCATTTCATATTCTTCAAAATCTATTATTCTCGAGCAAGAATTGACGATGACAATCAAACCAACATTGTTTTTTGCCATGTTTAAGTGTGAATGCTTTGGTATGTTCCATACACTAATCATCCATAACAGAGCAGCTCTCATAATGAAATTTTATTTTAGAGATTTATCAAATGTAGACACCCTCTTTCAATAATGTTTTCAACTCGTCTATCAAAGGTCTTAGATATACATCTAAGTTCTTGCTTGGATATTGATAACCAGGAATTAGTGATGTCAAGAACAAGTACTGCTCTTTCATGCACATGCTAGGTGGTAAGTTATATAGAGTGACAAACACAGGCTAACAAGAATATTAGGAACTCGAATTACCAAATTGAGTGAACCTATCTGTTGAGAGTCCAACTTTGACATCATGTATTTATTGTCTCCATGATGGATGAGTTTCATCAAAAAGTTTCCATGCCTCACCATCCAACAGATGTATCATCACATCGGGCTTTTCATATTTACCCTCCTTATGTCATCTCATGTGCTTTGCAGTAGCTTCAAACATGTAAAGCCTTGAAGTCTCTTCATAATCGGAGTGTGGCATAGTATCTTACAAGGTATATCATTTTTACCCCTTGGTTTGAAATGAGACCCCTTACAAACATCATAATTATGTTTATGCTCAATTTTGTCCTAAAACAACTAACATTGATTCACACAAATGTCAATCTTGTCATACCCCAGTTCTAACTCCACCACTTTTTTCTACTTGTAAAAGTTTTCAGACAACTTTTTAGTTTCAGGCAATATGCTTTTGATTATGATAAGAACCGATTGTAGCAGTTCTCAGTGACATTATATTCTGACTTACAATTCAACAGTTGTGTTATGGCCAATAAAGTAGTATGTCTCTTGCACCTATCCCATACTGGCTCATCAATTTTGGCTAGCATTTTATAGAATTTAGAAGCATCGAGGTTTGGATTTTCTGGGTTCCAACTATAATTAGTTACAACGGAAACCATTATCATCTCATTCATTCAATTTGTTTATTCTATACCTTCCTTCATAACAATAGTAAATGGTTGACCTTAACTATTACATCATTCACCATGTAAAATCCACTTTTTTGTAGCCTTGGGTGAAACCCTTCTTAAAAAGGTGCATGTTGATTTCATCTCTACTTGGAAAGCTCCTATTATCACAATGTTTACAAGGACAATGGATAGGCCCAGTATACAAAAAATTTACATTTGAATATGCAAAATCAAGGAAAGCACTAACTTTTGTCCTAAATTCATTTGAAATAGCATTATTCAACACATGATGCTCTATCCAACTCTGATCAACTAACATTTTTCTGCATTTATGATAAATATTTTGGACTCCAATAATTAACTCAATGGTATACAAAGTAACTTTAAATTATCAAAGCAAGTATGCATATGCCCATGTTGTCTAACACCTTTAACTCCACTTAAGGTAAGATGGTCTTATTCTATTCAGAAAAAGAAATACACACATTCATGTAAGCAGCTTAATCATTTTGTCCCAAATTGGTAAAGCTTTGCTAGCATTTCCCCATGGTCTTTGAAGTACACAACATAAACAAAGTACAATATTATTGTCATCGTGTCTCAGTATGCATCTAGAGAATATAGAGAAATGTAAACGAAATTTCAACCAAATGAACGAAAAATTAAGACCACTATTATAAAGAATGCCATATTTACATTTCTAAATTGTCCACTTTGGACAATTCAAGAATCATAGTTAAATGAATTTAATGAATGTCCACATTAAATAGATATACATTATTTCATTTGCAGTGATTCTCAAACGAGTTTCTAAGGGTTTGTCAATGAATGTTAATGATAAGTTTACTCAACATGAGTACATAATTGTAAAATGTAATAATTTCCAAGATGTAGGAAGCTATAATATCATTTCATATAAATAATGATCTAAATTGAAGATACGACAAAGACTTAGTAATAGTTTTTGTTTGTTTGTTTTGTTTGCTACATACCAAAGGAATCCTTATAGCTAATAAGTTAAACAGTATTCTACATACAATAGGATGAAGATTCCTTATAGCTAATAAGTTAAACAATAAGTTAATTCGGATTCTACTATCAATGGATGTTAATGATATTATAGCTTCCTACATAATTAGACATCCTTGATAATTTCATATTTGAATTATAAATGCATACATACCAATCATTTAAGCATCCTTACCTGGTAAATCTTACACCCTGGGTTAACCAATTTGAGGAGGTCCTTAGCTGAATCTTAAGCAATGACCTGACAAGCAACAAATATAGACAAAGAGTTTAAGAGCGATAATTCCTTGGAGAGGCACTAATCAAAAGATGTAAAAAGAAGACAATAGGAGAGAAAGACTGCTACAAAATAGTAAGTTTTTGAATGCATAGGTATTGAACAAGAAGATGTTAATGGATCAAATCCCTCACACATATCAACAAGAAAAATAAATATTTACAGAAAAAGAGAGAGGGAACCTTCCAACTAAGCAATAACAGAACGAGCATGATTTAAGAGAAGAAAGAAAAAGGGTGTGTAGGGAAATGAGCAGAACTAGAAAAGGGATGCTATAGATAATTTTTATTTCTATATTTCTGTCAAAATAAGAGAAAGAACTCTAGCTTTAGTAAAAAACACTTTAGGTTCGTATGGAGCAGTAAGAAGACCTTATTAATTATCAGAATATCTCTCTCAAACAGACAAAAACAAACAAAAATACATATTGTCATTGAGCCTAAAATTCAATATCACAAGAAGTAACTTATTCTAGAAAAAAAATGGAGCAATCATTATCATAAAAATGATTTAAAAGATTAAGATAGACACAAATGCACATACTCGAGCAGATAGACAGAGATAAAAAAAAATGATCAAAGAGAAAGAGGCTATTTTCCCTGCAATGCATTGAGTGAAGATCTTTTGTCAATAAGGTAATCACTTTGTGAGAATGAATATGAAAGCTTATCTACTGATACTTTTCTCATGAAAAGAGAAAACCCAAAAAGTAAAAAGTAAAGAATTTGGAGGTATTGATGTGGTATATAACTTTTCTCTTAAATTTCTTTTCTTTTTTCCTATTGAAAAAGAAATTGACGATATAAAGCTATTAAGATTATTTAGTTACTAGAAAAAGAAAATTGGAATAGAAGATTTAAAACTGTTTTAGTTACTGAAAATTGAAGATATAAAGCTATTAAGATTATTTATTTAGTTACTTGAATATCCTAATCATAGTCTTAAGTTACATGACCTCAATAAGGTATAAGAACCCAAAAAGGTTTCCAGCAACCTATCAAATTATATAGATTTGATACAACTCACCCAATTATATGGTCTCCAAACAATATCCTTTATTTGATTAGTCAAAATGATCTATCTTGCTAGATTTTATCTTTTTACCCATCCCAATCAATCCCACTAAATAAAAATACGATCACCATTATGCAAATATCATACTGTGTAGTTTCGCTATTAAACTTACAAGGACCATCATGCTTTATATGTCATTTGTAATGACTAAGATTATCACATTCACGATCCCTTTTAGCTATATAAATATCAAAAGATTCTAATTTTCCATCCCAAAAATTAGGCTTGAAACTGAACTCATACTCTTGTCTAAAGCCAAGATAATGAACACCAAGATCATCATTCTTTAACTTACAATGAACCATAAGATTCACATCTATACCCAAGTCTTGTATAATGTACACATGTTGTCTGGATGGCAAAATGGCAGCCTCAATTGTAGACAACCAGTGTAACGAGCAATAACCTGATGTTATGTTTTAATAAGAGCAAGAAAAAGGAAGCCCTTAATGAAAAAAAATATATATATAAAAAGCCCCTTACCAAAAAAAAGAAAAGAAAAGAAAGCCAAGAAAGCAAAAGTTAAAGCTTTTCATCATTTTGCAGAAACTGAACTACACACTACATGCTCTCCCATCAAATCCAAATAGAACGAAAAGAAAAGAAGCACTACAGTCTAATACTAAAATCATAATATCATATTTTGTACATTATCAACTCTTGTTCACTGCCCAGAAAAGAGAAGAGAAAGGTCATTTCTAAAGACAAACCAATGAAGTCATACTAAAGGCACAACTATTATAAAATGGTCCATATGATAATTGTTTTGAAAGAAAAAAAATAAAAGTTGAAAACTAGTACTATTGCACTACTAATCCAAAAGCCTAGGCATCCTTGCAGGAATATGATATAGGTAGTCTAACCTATCCTTTTCACAAACCATATGATAATGTGTCTTGCAAAAGTAAGAGCTGGTAGGCGGCTGGGTGTTATGTTTTTTAGAAACACAATTTTCAATACCAAAATCTGTGTTTTCCATGTAATTCTAACAGAGTGGCATATTGATTAACAATTGGCTAGAACGAGTTTTTCATAACGCTTTTTGTTATATATATATTTTCTTTTGTAATGAGAAATGTGATCATGGTCTTGATAAAGCATAAACAGGTGGGTTTGTTCTTTTTCTATTTCTTGATCCTAATTTTCTAAAGCTTGTTCTTTTAGTGCAGGATAGCTAAGTGAAGAGCTATTTTTTAAGGCTAGGCTTATTATAGTTGTGCATTTTCTTTTGGACTCTCAACTATTGTATTTGATATAAAAGGTTAATTGGTTTACTAACCAGGCCTCCCTCAAATTTTGTGTTTGTAGGACCCTTGATATTACATGTGCTACACTCTCAGACATTTTCATTGAACAACAATGAATATTATTGTAACTCCAATACATAGCCTGTTGATTTGATCGGAAACCATGATTTTTCAAACACCCCTCCTTGTCTTACAAGGATATAATCAAGATGCTTAGAACAGTTACCTCACATACAAAAACTAGCAACATCTTAGCTACCACATAAGGCATTAAAGTTCTAGCCTACGCAATATGAAGCAGATAACTTAATCATGTAGTCTTAGATTAAAAGTAGTATCTTAACACAAGCAGATTATTCTGATCATCTTAAGTTAAATGATGTAGACTTAGATTAAAAGTATTCTCTTAACACAAGCAGATTATTCTGATCATCTTAAGTTAAATGCTCAAAACATAGTTTAATAGCAACATGTTTACCAATTAGAATAATCGTGTCGATTGTAGATGAAGAGGGAATAGATCTGATCTTAGATTAGGGCTATCGCGGAATTGGGTTTATTACATGTTAGATCAGCAAAGCTACATGAAAAATACAGAAAATTAAGATTTACCAGAAATAAGAGATATACAAGTAAAGTAAGCTGAAGCTCTGACCTTGAAAAGAGAGAGAAAGAAAGAGATGTAAAAAAATTTTGAAATTTTGAGCTTGATTAATGAAATAGCTAATAAATTAGTTGGAAAGCACCAACTGCGGAGAACCTTGATTAATGAAGATCAGTAGAATGAAACCCATCTGTTAAACCAAATAAGATTAACGATGTTAAAGATCATCCAACTTACAAGCTTACAAGAACCAAATAAGATTAACGATGTTAAAGATCATCCAACTTACAAGCTTACAAGATACTTTGAGAAAAGAGAGGTATGACAGCTGAAACAATCACAGATAAAGCTTTTAATTTCTGCTTAAGACCCCAATATGGATGTTATCTACATTACAATTGTTATATGCAATTATTATTTTTATTTTTTTCACCTTGAGTTTCAGTTAGGAATTGAGCAACGCACCAAAGGCTATCAAGAATACAGTTATGGAGGCAAAGAGAGGCCAGAAGTAGGCCAAGATGGTAACAATCCGAGGAGCTGCATATAACAGTAAGGAAAAGAAAAGTGGAACTGCAACTGCTATAGTTAATTAATATCTATACTGCAGAAGCTTTTCTAGGATATCCATGTCCTCCTGAATTAGAACTAAAATTCCAGAGAAGATAGATAAATAGAGAGATATAGACAGAAAGAAAGAGAAAGTTGTATCTCCATTAGTGAGGTTTCCTGTTGGAGTGTATTACATATTTGATGAGTTTCTCTTCTGGAAATGATGAATTCAATAAATTTGATAAAGCTTGCTTGGCCCATTAGCTACTTATTTTATTATAGAAATTGTTTCTTTTCCAACCTATATATCCACCTTCTCATTGTAACTTTACAGAAATACAATGTTCTTACGTGATCACATGAGCAAACAGATGCATTAGGCATACATTGTCTTGACTCTTTCCTTCCTGTCAATGACTGTTATGTGATCAGTAGGTGAAGGGCATATTAGTCATTAACCTTAACTGATGGAATGTTTTGGGTATAGATTCTTTGTCAACTTTCTTAACTGGTCGGTTACTTTGTCCCTTATTATTTTGATCAGTACAGATTTTTTATTTTGATTTCATGAATAAAAGTTTAATTAAAAAAAAAATTTATAGGAACAAAAAAAAATAAAAAAAAATTGAATTCTCAATGACCTAATTAGAACCATCATTGTTTATAGTAGAGAAATGTGAGAGATGCAGTTAACATTAAAATAAAAATAAACTGTATAATTGAAAATTTAAAACACTTTAACTCAATTAAAAAAATAATAAATCACAAGGAGCCAAAATAAAATCTGACCTAATGAAAAAGTAAAATTTTCTTGTTTTGTTGTTACATCAATGAGTGAGAGTCGTCCAAAATTTTGTATGTTGGGAAGAGAAATAAAAATAAGTGTTAACGTTGGATTTGTCCAAGCTGGAGACCTGGCGAGGTGGTCTCCTCAATGTGTCTGAGGGTAGGCCTGCAGGGGTGGTCCTGGAGACCTGTCAACACTCCGAAGCTTAAGTCAATATATAGAGAGATAAGAGGAGAGCTATAAAAATAAAGTGTAGAGAGAAGGACCCTTTTTTGAGAGTGTGAAAGCTTGTATTTGTAGGGCCTTTGGTGGGCCTGTGATTATTGGGCTTAAGTTAATATTTGTATTAACACAAGTCCCCCCAAAAACAAGTTTGAGGAATGAAGTGATTCGGACTTGAAGTCAACTAAAGGCAAAACCACAGTATTAATTGAGCTTTTTCTTAGCGGACGAGCTTTTGGCTCCAAGCCTTGCAATGTTGGGGTGAGCTCGTAGCTCTAACTTCCTTTGTCTTAGGTTTTGGAGAGTTGAATATTCGAGTGCGGACCTTTTGCGGGCGAACTCGGCAAAGGCTCCGACCGCAGGATTGAAACCTGGCGGCCTTGCTTGCCTGGACTGCGAGCACCAGGGAGGTCAGGTTCCCTGTCAGGGCCGTTGGATCAACCAGGTGAACCTCAACGGTTTCTGCCCCTGGGTTTTGGAGATTTCTTGTGTGAACTCGGCGGAGGCTTGGACCGCAAGATGGAAACCTGGTGGCCTCGCTTGCCTTGATCGTGAGCACCGGGAGGTCGGGTTCACTGTTAGGGTCGTTGGATCGACTAGGTGAACCTCAACCGTTTCTGCCCCCGGGTTTAGAGATTTCTTGTGTGAACTCGGCGGAGGCTCAGACCACAGGATGGAAACCTGGCGGCCTCGCTTGCCTGGACCGCGAGCACCGAGGAGGTCGAGTTCCTTGTCAGGACCGTTGGATCGACCAGGTGAACCTCAACCGTTTTTGACCTCGGATTTGGAGATTTCTTAGGCAAACTCGGCGGAGGCTCGGACCACATGATGGAAACCTGGTGGCCTCACTTACCTGGACTGCTAGCACAGGGGAGGTCCGGTTCCCTGTCAGGGCTGTTGGATCGACCAAGTGAACCTCAACCGTTTTTGCCCCCAGGTTTGGAGATTTCTTTTTGATTGGTTTTGAGGGGTTATGCCTCTCCCTTTCTACTTCACCTACAGAAATTTCCTCCAACTATGGCCAAACGGCCGTTCTCAACAAAGAATTCATTAGCCACATATGATGGTAAACATGTAATAACATGCTTTCTAAATAAATATACAATAATATGTCAAAGATATAGTTGGATTACAATTATAAATTTTGATCCGACTATAAAGTGCAGGATGTAGGCGAGGTGAATTACTGGTCCAATATGCCTAAGATGCCAATTATTTTGTTAAATGAGTGATCGGCTCATCTTTGTGATGGCCTTATAATTATGGTGTTTTTAGGCGAGCTCATGAATCTTCAATAAATGATTTAATATTTTCAAGACTTGGAATATTTTTGTTGTTGATGAACATGTAATCCAACAATTAAGCAGATATAAATTAAGATGAGCATTCGATTCTAGTAGATTTACATGAAGATATAAAGTTGACAAGCGTTTCAATAAGAACATAGAAGTTTGCAAGCAATTTGTGTAAAATTTATAAAGCTTTTAGGCCACTTAAAGAATTTTATAGCCTATATGCAATTTCCAAAACCAATCAAAAGACATGGGTCGATTACGAAAACAACTAAAATATTGGGGCTAAAATTATAAATTTCTAATATATTGGGCCAGTAATGGAATTGTACAGACTACAGGGGAACAATTGTTATTATACCAAAGATTCATGCCAAATGTGAATTATATAAATTTATTGGCCTCATTTGTTTATTGTTTTAAGATTTGGGCCTAAACTTGTAAATACACAAAGTTCTGAACCAATATCGAAAAGAAATAACAATTACGGTTATTTCTACAAATACATGAAAATCGGGACTCTTTTGTAAGAGTGTAAAGGTTTTTAGGGTGATTTCGTAAATACAGGAAGATGTGGACAAACATGGTAATCCGTAAAATACTGGGTCATTGTGAAAATTATATTAAATATTGGACCCAAAATATATATTTGTAAAAGTTTTGGGTCGATAATGTAAATATTTTAACATTTTGGGAACTTTTAAGAATATACGAAAATAACAAGGCTGAATTGTAATATAAAAACCTGGGTTAAGCATTTCTGGGCAGAGCTGAGCTTCTGGGTTGTTTGGCGGGCTAGAGGCCTGCTTGCTTGGGTCGAGCTAGTGGGCTTTCTCTCTGGCCTAGAAGCTTGGGCGGGAAGAATTCCTTTCGGCGGCGACTGGTGCCTTCGTCTAGGCAGGTGTCCTCGGCGGGGAGACTGGTGCCTTCGTCTGGGCAGGAGGTGTCCTCGGCGGGGCGACCTGATGCATTCGGCTGGTAGGAGGTGTCGTCCTCGGCGGCGACTGGTGCCTTCATCTGGGCAGGTGTCCTCGTCAGGGCGACATGGTGCATTCGGCTGGGCAGGAGGTCTCCTCGGCGGGGCGACTTGGTGCATTCGTCAGGCAAGAGGTGTCCTCTGCAGGTGACCTGGTGCATCGCTGGGCAGGAGGTGTCCTTGGCGGCGACCTGGTGCATTTGGCTGGCAGGAGGTGTGTCCTCGGCGGGCGACCTGGTGCATTCGTCTGGTAGGAGGACTGCAAGTTTGATGCAGCGTGGGGGCATGGTGGCGTCTAAACTGGTGCCTTTGTCTGGGCAGGAGCTGTGTCCTCGGCAGTGGCGACCTAGTGCCTTCGTCTGGGAAGGAGGGCTGCCCGTTGCTGCAGCGGGTAGGTCATGGACCCACTCTGGCCAAGAGGCTGTTTGGGCAGAGATCTCCATCGATCCTGTGCCAGCTCGGTAAGTGGAAGATCAGGATCATTGGTCATCGGAATATACAAGGATACGGTTAGAAGAGCTGCTGCCCATAGGCAGTTCGAGTGCTCTCTGTTTTGCTTGAGAAACAAGGCATTCATATGCATCTTGGTGAGGTGGTAAGGTGGTGAGCTGTGAGTTCAGTGAGAGACAATGGGTGTTGGTGAGAAAGTCTTAATTGAAGGTTGCCCATGGAGCAAAGGCCAGGAAACTAGGTACAGTGATCTGGCGAGCTAGATAGCTGCATGGAGGTCAAGAAATTCAAATCATATGAATTTCCCACAGAAGGCGCCAATGTTAATGTTGGATTTGTCCGAGCTGGAGACCTGGCGAGATGGTCTCCTCAATGTGTATGAGAGTAGACCTGCAGGGGTGGTCCTAGAGACCTGTCAACACTCCGAAGCTCAAGTCAGTATATAGAGAGATAAGGGAACAGCTATAAAATAAAGTGTAGAGAGAAGGACCGTTTTTTGAGAGTGTGAAAGCTTGTATTTGTAGGGCATTTGGTGGGTCTGGGATTATTGGGCTTAAGTTAATATTTGTATTAACAATAGGACTTTATTGTGAGATACGTGAGGTTTACGAGTCTAGTGACTTTTTTTATAGGAATGAAGATTAGTGTCTGCACAAGAAAGGCACATCATCTTTTTCTTCTTCATGGTAATGGGTATTGCATGAGCTGGTATATGAAAAATAGAAATTGAGGAAAAAGAAAGACATACTAGAAGTCATCATGAATTAAAATGGTGTATGAGTGGCCATGGGGTGGCCGTAACCAAAATGCTCTCTTGTCTTTGGCTCTTGCAGCTCAGTCCCAACTGGTTAGGATTGAGGTTGGTTAGGGATTTGGGCAATTTGGGAAGAGAGAGTAGGGGATAAGAATTTGGGACAAATTAGTCGAAGAAAGAAAAAGGTGATTAGGGATTTAATATTGAAAAACTTTATTAGCATCCACAACAATGCACACTGATACTATTAAAAATGGATGCCAATAATATATAATTATAAAAAATAATAATAATACTACCAGCACCAGCAATATTGGGCTGAGATACTATACATGCAGATGTTGAACATAATTTTTTTTTTTAAATTAAAAATATTATATGTGTTCACATAAAACAGACTTTGATAAAAATAAGTGTGGATGCTAATTCTTTCACAAAAAATGGCATGAAAATTTCTTGATTATTAGCATTTGTTTGTATTTATCAACGTTAGTAATTTATTTTTTTTGTCATTTATTAGAATGCATATCTCTGCGGATGTTGATACCTGTTATTAACTTCCACATTAATATCCACTTTATAGCAGACACTGATCCTGCATTTTCTTGTAGTGGTTGTGTTGCGACATGATGCTCTTGGGTTAACTTACTTGTTGTTTGGGCAATAGGCATCGCGGCGTAGGGTCATTTACTGTTGCAGGGTGATGGCTTCTAGCTGTTGTTTTTGCTCTTGGCTCTATCCTAAAATAGAGGAGGTAAAGGTTTAGTGAATTTTGGCATTTAAATAGTAATTTAAAACAAATGTAAAACAAGAAAAAGGTTTAAGAACTAAGGTTGCATCCTAAGAAGCACTTGGTTTAAAATCCTAGGCTTGAGTTAGTGTTTGCTCAAGTAGTGTTGTTAAGGTAGATGGTGATCTTCAGCTGCTTTCCCTTTCACATGTTCATAAACCTCCTTTTAGTACTCTTGTACCTTCGTCGGCTATTCACACTGGTTATGACATAGCTCTTAATGGAGTCATTTTTCATAATTTGTGGCCTTCGACACTTGATTCCTTTCGGTAGATGTTCCCACCACTTTATAATTGTCTTTTTGTTTAAGCCTTTAGGCTTTGAGGCTCTAGGTTTTGTAATCAAGGGGTGGTTTAATAATAATGATAAGGAATCACTAGTACCACTTGATTCATGGGCTTTCGTACTAATAGCTTCTCACACTACCTCAAGTCCATAGCATTCCTCAAATTGAGAAGGGAGATCTATAGCCTTAAAGACGTTGAATTTTACTTCTTGGTCTTAGGCTCTCGTAGTTAATTCTCCCTTTTGAACGTCTATGAGAGCTCTCATTGTGTAGATTGTTGAATTATCTAAATTGTGCCTTGTTGAATTTCAAAATTATTTGTACCAATTGTTGGTCTTTGAATGCTAGAGTGGAGGCCTTGCACAAGAGGGACAACGCAATCCATCAAAGCCTTGTTTTTAGGTACTTCGTATTGGTTAGCCATCACACTTGATTCTTTCGATCTTAGGATCGTATGGTAGTACCAAAAACTTAACACTATTTTTCCTAGGGAAGTGCACATATTGTTCTCAAGTAATATAGATAGAAGTAAATTGTTCCCAAGAGGAGTTATATTACTTTTCAAGTTAACTATCAATATTTATGTAACCTAATCTTAAACAAGCCAATGCAAATTTAGAGCTTGGAAAACAAATTATGTAGGTTATATTAACTAACGTCTAAGTTAATAATATCCCTCACACTTCACCTAAGTTTACCTTACCTTGATTCAATTTATGTAATAATCCAAATATTAATCTAGATCTCTTAGGTAATTACCAGCATATTCCTATGTCTAGCAATTGTATATTTCTCTTAATCTGATTCACTATATTCCTATGAGAATTATACTAAGCCAAATTCATTAAAAATCAACCTATTTCGGTCACGTGTGGCTAAATAGTATATTCTTATCTCTTTGTTCAATTGAGATGAACAATCCAATCACAAGTTATGTTACCTAAGGCTTACCCTAAAATTAACTCTTTCAAGTGAATCCCAAAGTTCCTAATCAATCTAATTAATGATCAATCAATTAGAAGCATTAAGAACATGGCAATATAAATATTTGAATCTAAAATTTGCATTAAATCAAATCAAAGGCTATATAGGATACATGTGAGTTCATTTATAACCTTACAGTATGACTACTCTATACTAACTATAAAAAACAATAACATAAAGAAATATGCATTACAAGTAAATAAGAAAATAACAATGGAGTAGAAAACTAGAAGTTGTCACAATTCCCAGTCTTCATTAGTTTCTTAGAAAATTCTCTCTTACTTGTTGTGATATGTTTTTTCAACTTCACCCTCTTATGTAGACCTCTTTCTTCTAGTCTAAAAGGACTAGGAGTTCTCAGAAATATATGATGGTGCCGCGGTACTTCTTTTATTGTTACTGCTATGCCACTGCCTCTATGTAGTCCGTTTAGGACTCCATTTGCTTAAGCCGTGGCAGCCTCATGTATGGTGCTATGGTGCCTCCTTCACTGGTTGTTTACGAAGTCATCTTAGGTGATTGCACCATGGCTTCGCCCTTAGTGGCGCTGTGAGCTCAATGCTCTCTAACTTGTTCTCTTCTTTTCTTTATTTGGGATGCCGTGACATCCATTGGTATAGAGCTGCAGCACTCTGCTCTCTAACTTGTTAGGGGAATTTCGGGTCTAAGGCACCTGGCATAGGTGTTGACATGCCGTGACTCAGAGCTCTCTACTTGATTCCTTGAAATCTATCTTTTAGGAGCCACGGTGCCAATGTACCTCACGCCACGGCGCGAGTTTTCAATTATTTTTCTCTTCATCTTCAACTAGGATGCTGTAAAGACACTCAAAAAAAAAATTAAATAACAAAAGCAATAAAAATTTCTCCTAACTAAATTAAAACCTTATAAACTCCCAAAAAGTCTAAGCCAGATAAAAACTAAACTAAATATAATTCTAACTCTTAGCATGAATAGGAATCAACAGTGTAGTGAAATAACTCTATTTTACAAAGTTATAACAAGTCTTTTAAAAAAGTTTAATAACCTCAGGGTGCAAATAATTAAATCTACTATTATAGCTTGTGAAGTATATGAGGATGGGCATTCTACTAATCAATGCCCTAATACTGCAGCCGTACAACATGTCAGTAATTACAACTAGCAAAACAATCTATTCTCTAATACCTACAATTTGGGATAGAGGAATCACCTAAATTTTAGTTAGAATAACCAAGGGCCTACCAATGCCGTGAAGCAAAATTATCTACCCAGTTTTCAATCATATGAAAGGCCAGCAGCCCCTAAAAAGAAATCTTCATTGGAGGACATGTTTTTGCTATACATGTTTAGGACCGACTTAGTAATCCAAAGCCAAGCACACGTCATTAAGGACCTTGAGCCAAAAATTGGCTAGCTAGTCATTGCATTGTCAAATAAACCTTAAGGTGCTATCCCTAGTGACACTGAGGGAGAATAAAGAACATTGCAAGGTAATTACTCTTAGAAGCGAGCATTTAGAAGATCCTAAGAAAAAAATTTGAAAATATGGCTCCTAATAAATCAAGTGAAGAGGAATTATCAAGTGAAAAGAAGTAAGAGAATATGCAAGCTGAACCAAAAAAACAAACACCACCCTTCCTTTTCCTCAAAGGTTCTAAATACAGAATATTAACAAGCAATTCCAGAAATTTCTAGAGGCATTTAAGAAGCTCCACATTAACATCCTATTTGCTCAAGACTTGAGCAAATGTCAAGCTATGTCAAATTCACGAAGAACATTTTATCCAAAAAGAGAAAACTCGGTGAGTATGAAATCGTGCCACTGACAAAAGAATGTAGTGCAATACTACAAAAGAAGCTTTCACCTAAGCGAAATGATCTAGGTAGCTTTACTATCCCTTACACTATAGGCACATAATATTTTGGCGAGGTACTTTGTGATTTATGAGCTAGTATTAATTTAATGCAACTATCTATCTACCAAAAATTAGGTTTGAGGGAAGTAAAACCTAATTATGTTACTATATAATCAGCTGATAAATCACTTACATATCCTAGGGGAATTGTAGAAGATGTTTTAGTTAAAGTAGAGAAGTTGATATTCCCTGCTGATTTTATAATACTTAACATGGAAGAAGATAGGGAAAAATCTGTATCATTCTAGGAAGACATTTCTTAGCTACAGGTAGAATCTTAATTAATGTCCAAAAATGTGAACTTACTATGAGGGTTCAAGACCTAAAAGGTTAAGTTTAATGGCTTTCAAGCTATGAGATTTCCTCTAGACCATGATGAGTGTTTTTCTATAGATATAGTAAGTAGCGTCACACAAAAAGGTATTTTTAGAAAATTATTCTAATAACCCTATTGAAACTTCTTTAATTTCTTACACTAATAGAGATGATGATGAAATTTTTGAGTCAATGAGATTATTAGATGACTCATCATAACTTGCTAGAGCAAATTTCAAATTTGAAAGCTTGGATATTCCACCTTCTACTCCTTCAAGGTTCAAGCCCTCAATTGAAGAGCCACTTACCTTGGAACTCAAGCCTTTACCTACACACTTAAGGTATGTTTTTCTTGGTCCTTCCTCTACTTTACCTGTTATTATTTATGCATATCTTACTAACATATAAGAAGACAAGCCCCTTCATGTATTGAGAGAGCATAAGAAGGCATTGGGATGGACCTTTGCTAATGATATTAAGGGTATAAGCCATTCCTTTTACATGTATAAGATCCTCATGGAGGACAATCACAATGCTGCAATAGAGCATCAAAGGCGACTCAACATAATCATAAAGGAAGTCATCAAGAAAGAGATAATCAAGTGGCTGGATGCGGGTATCATCTATCATATTTCTGATAACTCTTAGGTGAGCCCTATCTCATATGTGCTAAAGAAAGGAAGGATGTCAGTGGTGGCCAACACCAAGAATGAGCTTATTCTAACAAGGATAATGATAGGATGTCATGTATACATGAACTACTGAAGCTTAATAAAGCCACAAGGAAATATCATTTCATTTTCCTTTCATTAACCAAATGTTAAATCAGTTAGTATGTAAGGAATTTTGTTGCTTTCTATATGGTTATTTAAGGTATAACAAGATTGTTATAGCCTTAGAAAACCAAGAAAATACCACTTTCACATGTCCCTATTGTAACATCCCACACCTAGAATGCAAGGGTGTGCGCAACGAAGACTTTCCTTAGTATGCCTCTTAGTGTGTAAGGTATTAAGTCTAAATGAGTGAGTACTATATACTTGATAGATTTGTTTGCGAAGGTTTTCTACTAAACCATTGCATGTCAAGTAGTATGAATTATACTTTATATGATAAGGTTGAACTCGACATCACATATACTGCTTATTCATTGTCATCTAGGTGATTTTGATGATTATTGAAATTAAATTCCTCATAATCAGGTGCACCTTCAACTGGAGCCTGAAGGATATCTCCTTCTAGGTCATATAAAATCTTTTCTTGTATCAAAACATTTTTGAGAAAATAGTTAAAGCCGGTCAACTCATTGGATTCTAATAATGATCTAAGTGACAAATTATTCATCAAGATAGAAAGCACGTGTTAAATTCGAGGGTAGTTAGATGAGAAGAAGAAGTGATATTTGATTACTCCCAAGGTATTTTTGAATAAATTTAACACGTGCTTCCTTGCATAGGTTATTTAATTCAATCCTAAATAAATCCTAACTTATGCAACTATTACATAATTTGTCAAAAACCATGAGTTACATTCGAGGGGAGTTAGATGAGAAGAGAATTTACATAGAGAATAGAAGATAAGGCAGACCCCATTTTTCAAAAATACCAAAACAAAGCATACATTCAAAATGTGTGTGTGGTCTATAATCACCCTTATTCTAATTATTCCACCAATCATACTTCATAATAGAAAACATAGAATATTTAGACTGTTGATTACTTAGGGATCAACATCTAATTTAAATTAAATTTCACTAACAACATAGAAAATTTAATTTAAACAATTCATTTAAAATCCCTTTTATTTTTTCTAATTTTCCCAAAATACCCTTATTTTGGAGAATGCGCCTTAGTTGTGGGCCTTGTCCTCAACCATGGGTAGTGCTACCTTGGCAGCTCGCTAGGAGCCTGGGCTTTCACTGGGTTTCAATCTATTCACTAAATTTCAAGGTTTGGAACAATTCTAAATCCTTAAAATCGTGTAGACTGAATTTAAGGTTTGGAACAATTCCAGAACCTAAAACCTTGTAAAATCCAATTTTACTAAATTTAGGTTTTGGAATAATTTCTAAATCCTATACCCCAAGTTTTATATTTTAGTGTTTGGAACAATTCCAAAAACCCCAAAATCCTAAAACCTTTTAAACTCTTTAGGGCTTTTCATGAAAGCCAATTCTAAACAAATTCTATAACATGATTCAATACTATAAGCAACCATAAAAATCAAGAATCATATATAATTAATTGAAATAAACGTAGAGGCTCTGATAAAACTATTGGGAAATCTAGGACATGTATCATATGCTATGCAGTGGATATGAAATTTTCCCTAACTAAGAACCTAGGTATTCGACGAAATATAAATATTACAAAAGCAAAATAACCTTGAAGCTTTCCATACACAACTAGTTTGATTGTTTATCAGGGATGCTTAGAGTTCCTTCACAAATCATCAAAAATGATTCTCCTGATCAATTACAAAGTATGACCAATGATTTGTAAGCTATTCAAACGAATAAGCCTCGAATGAAATAATTTACACAATTGATGGTTAAAACCCTCCTTTTATGAGAAGGATTTGAAGGAATCGATTTATCCTTAGGATACGTGCTAGCTTCCACTTGGTTGAATCATTAATAGAGGATTGTCGTTGAAGCAAAAACTCATTTGCTTTAATTATAATGGTCATGGCTAAGGAATGAGATTTTCAAGATCTCTTCTTGCTCACAATCTCTCACAAGACTGAATGTCACTAGTGTCTAGCATACAAGCTTACTTATTCCCTTTGGCTGAATTCCCTTAGTATTATATATATAGGAGGCTAGGGATTAAGGACTTATAGTCCTTTCCTATTTTGGATTTTCATTAAACCCAAAGCCCAAGAACTAAGGCCTAAAGCTCCTTTAATAATACATAATCCCATATATTACTAATAGGCCTTTAGACTCTTATTTGCCTAAATCCAATTAGGATTCCAAATCCAATTAGGATTCCAAATCCAATTAGGATTCCCACTAACATATCCTGAGATAGACATAGGGCATGAATTCTAGTGACAACCTTACTTTGTCTAAATCAATTAGTACTTGAAACCAAGTTTATGTTTAATTCCTCAAAGAGATTTAAGTAAACACTTTTCTTAATCTCTTTCACTTTACAAAGATTTTCATAATAAGATATACTTATCTCAAGAGATCATGGGATATTTATCCTCTATACTGAGGATGATGAATTATTTGTCTATCATTCATCCACTTTCAAATACTTCACTACATGTCCAATAATCTCCCATATAGATCCTTATTACTATAAAAGAGAAATAACATCAAAACACACAGATTCACATATAAGAAAATAAGATAATCTCAAGTCAAAGGATCACTTGCACTACTAACACTTTAAGAACTTCCATTGACACATGAGTAAAGACTCCACATGGTTTCTCATGTTGGATTAATTCAGTATACTTGTTCACCTAACAAGCAACCATATGTTTGTCTCAACATCTCTAGGATTGTTGTTGTTTATAAGATCACTACTCTCTTTACATAGACACAATCTTGAAGAATCATCAATATCCCTATTCTTAATGATTCATTGACTAGTAATATTTTTAGAATAATACTTTTTGTACGTCATATCACAATTATGATCAACATCATAATTATGCATACACAATTTTTATTCTAGGGACTTTATATATCGTTGTACTAAATCTCATTTAAACTATATAATAAAGAATGCCTAATAAATATTATTGCATGTATTAAATACAAATAAAGTATCATTATAGCTAACCTTTGGTTGACTCTTGGACACTAATACTAACAAGAATACGACCACAAACTTTCCCAAGAAAGTTGTGAGAACATGTGTCATGAGCCTCATAAAGGTACTTGGTGTATTTGAAAGCCCAAATGGCATTACAAGCCATTCATAAAGTCCTTTTCCATTTTTTGATGTTGTTTTCATTCATCTTTCTCTCATCTGATTTGGTGATAACCACTTTGAAGATCAATTTTTGTGAACACCTTAGCACCATGAAGTTCATCAAGTAAATTGTCTAATCTTGGAATAGGAAACTGATACCTAATGGTGATCGTGTTGTTGACTCTATTATTAACAAACATGAACCATGAACCATTCTTCTTTGGGACATAAGAGCAGGAATAGCATAAGGGCTCATACTTTCTCGAATCGCCCCCTTAGTTGATAAATCCTCCACTTGCCTTTGTAATTCAGCTTGTTGAAATAGATTCATTCGATAGGCTGCTTTATTTGGTAAGGCAGCTCTTGGTACAAGATCAATAAAATGCTGCATGTTCCTTTTTGGTGGCAAACTAATAAGAATCTCATCAGGTATCACGTCCTTAAATTCCTCCAACCAAAGGAAAAAAAAAAAAAAAAAACTCTTGACATGGTGCTTGTTTAGTTGTCATAAGAATCCATAGAGCATAGAATTCATCTTGCATAGCCAAAACTTGCTTTAGTTGTGAACTTGTTAGAAAAGAATTACCAACCTCCTTGGAATCTTTCAATTCATACTTCAAGGGAGCTAAAATAATTCGAACACCATCCTTGACAAATGAGTGAAACCCATCATGTGAAACCTTTTGAATATATTGCCAAGGTCTTCCGTACAGTAGATGGCATGTTTTTATGGGTGCAACATCACATTAAACTTCATCTTTGTAGTTCTTATCAATGGAAAAAGAAATAGGCTCGGATACCAAATGTTATATGGATTTTGAAGGGGAATAAATTAGGAATGGATAAACTAAGGTCACTATCTCTTCAACCATCACATTTGTATAGCTTCCATCATCTATGATCATATTACAAACTTTTCCATGGCTAGTGCACCTTGTTTAAAAATGTTGTCAGGCAGCCATGACTTATCATTCTCTTGATTCATATTGAGGCTTCTCTGAATCACCAAAGTTTCCTCTTTATTAGCAAATTCAATGATTTATTCAACAACCCCTTCTTATTGGTTCATTTCTTTCTTATCCTCCTTAATTACATCCTCAATAATGGTTACTACTTTTTGGTTTGTATAATTAGTAGCAACGTGACCAAATGCTTGGCACTTAAAATACTTCCGGGAAGCATTGGAATTACTTGAAGACTTTTGACCCATTCATTTATCCCCATTTTTTTTATTCTTGCTAGAAGTTGCACCATTAACAAGAGGCTTATTAGGTCTAGAGGCGTCACTCCCTTAGTAAGAAAAGCTTACATTAGTGGTCGTTCTTGATAAGTTCTTCATTCGTTGCTTCTTAATGGTGATTGCAAGTTTTCTAACATCATTAAGAGTCCAAAATGGTTGTAATTTGATTGTATTCACAAGCTCCTTTTTCATTCCTCCCAAGAACCATGCAATGGTCCATTCTTCTAGTTCATTAATATCACACTGAAGCATTAAGACTTAAATTCCCTTATAAACTCTTCCATAGGCAAATTGTACTGCTTAAAATTATAAGACTGTGTGAAATTTTCTTGTCTGTAATTTTTAGAAATAAATCTCTTCTTTAATTCCTGTTTTATCCTCTCCTAAGTTCGAATAGGCCTCATCCATTCTTTGTTCCTTTCCTTATTCAAGTTTTCCCATCAAAGTGAAGCATAAACCTTTAATTTGATAGCCACCAATTTCACCTTTCTTTCCTCCAAATACACCTTAAAATCAAATGTTCTTTCCATAACATACAATTAATCTAACAAAACATCACCTTGCATTTTACCATCAATCAGGAACTTCAATCTTTGTAACCCTTTTATGTGATCGTGGCTGCCTTCTTTGCCTTTGGATATTGTGATCTTCATTACTTAAATCATCATCATTGCTAACAGGATTTTGACCTTCCACCTCCTCATGTGCTTCAGGGCTTCCATGTTGAGGGTTAATTTGTTATTGTTCTAGTTGCCTTTGAAGAATCTCTACCATCCTTCTTAGATTCGCAATCTCCATGTCACATTCATAGTTATTAATGCCTTGAAAATCTGGAGGAATAAGAGTCCTTCATTTTGCCATGATGCCAGTAAGAACTTAAGTGCTAAAATTTTTTGTTACACTAGGTTTTCTTCGTTTCTTGGCTCTGATACCTATTGATAACATTTCACAAAGTAAAACAGTAAGTTAACACAAGTTCACCACTCTAAGGATGAGAAATTCACCACCTTAAAGATAAGAACTAAAATTAAGTTTGCCACTCAAGGAATCCACCTTAGAGCAAAAAACTTTGAATAAAATTTTAACCACATAGATTTTTTTTGATAACTCTCAATGCCTTTCATTAATCTGAAAATTAGAATATTTACAAATTGGCACAACTCTCCAAGTATAAGGAAAGGCTAACACATTAGAATTTGCAAAAACACAGAAGAAATGACTACCAAGACTAACACATTACAACTTCCAAAAACACACAAGAAATGACTAATAAGAATAACACATTACAACTTCCAATGACTAACTAATTGGCTATTTGAATAATTAAACCAAATAATGGGCTAGTCAAATATGAAATTTTGGGTTTTAGCTACTTCTTAGACCATTAACCCAAATTAAGTTGACTCTTTATTAAGAATATTCACATTGGGATCATTTGCATCTTCAAATGGGCTCATGTTGGGGGTCTCACTTGTATTCTTATCAAGCAGCACCTAGGTGCACAACGTGCTACCAGCTTTCAATTTTCATCGATCTTCATCTAACTTTAATGTTGCAGGGCCGGAAAGTTAGTGCCTTGGTGCTGGCCTGATTTTTAGTTCAAATTGAATTCAAATTAAGGGTTTTAAAGCCTACAAAAGAGGTAATGGTTTGGTGATTCAGAACACTCGATGGAACTAAGAAATTCTGAAGATAAATGAGCTACCAAGAGTTCAAGAAAGCAAGAGGAGCTTGTGAGGATTGAAGATTGAAAACCAGCCATCATAAGTTTTCTCTTTTCCTACACCTTTCTTTTGTTTTCTTGTAATATCTTTGATGGTTGAATTATTTTAGTTTATGTTTACACTAAGTAGCATGAACTAATTTAGTCTGTAGGATTGCAATAGAACTTGACATGTAGCTTGAATATTTTTATTTATCGATTGCTTATTGTTTGGTATTTTAATTATTTATTTCATTCTTTACTTAATGCTTCTGGTTGATTAACTACCAACTAGATTTATGCAGTAACCTAAACAAACTTGGAAAAGGGAGTTTAGTGTTAGCCTTGATTGAAATAGCATTTGTTTGAATTCATTCACCTAGATTGAATGAGTTTGAGTCGTATGTAGGATACTCCATACCTTATGTAGCCAAATTAGGTGTAATCTTTTTGTTTAACTAAAATCATAGACATATAGTGAATTGGTTAAGTGAGGTATTATTATAAGCTACTCGGAAGATACCTATAATTGAATTAAAACCCTAGGTTAGCAACTTGATACCATAACCAAGTAAAAGGTAATAGAATGATTCAAGTGAAGCGTTGATAAATTTTAATTCTATCCTTTCATCCATTGAATTCTCAAGGTTAATTTGTCATTGTAGTTAGTTAATTTTTCAACTTAAATACATTTGTTTGTATAAAATTAGGATTGTGTTAATTTTAATACTTAGCTAAATATTAGTTACAATTCCTCGTAGGATTGACACTTTACTTTACACTACATTACTTGTTAATGATATGTGCACTTGCATGGTAAATTTGACAACACTAATCATTGATCGTTTTTGTGTGTTTGATTGGGAGTATCGTTTTAATGATTCGAGTGGGAAATCCAAGCATCCTTACTAAACAATCAAACTAGTTGCATCAAGAAAGCTTCAAGAAGGTTAGTATTAATCTTTAGCTTTTGTATCATATGATTATTTAAATAGCTTATGTTCTTGGTTTTGGGAATTTTTAATATTCTGTTACATGTGCATAGGATGCATGACCCTTAATTCCCAATAGTCAAATCCTCTCAAGTGTCAATCATACACCTACCATCTTATATGTCAATATACTTTGTCGTCTACCAGAGCTTTGCATCCCTGGAAAGGTACATAGTTGCTGTTGTCACCTTTGCTTCTTCCGAATCCAATCTTTCTGCCCGAAAGAACTGCTCAATGTTGAACAAAAATTTTTTCAATTCCTTAGCATCACGTGCCCTTCCATAGGCCCGAGGCTTATAAATTTTCATCTAATGTTGTCCCCCACCCTCAGCATACAGGTTGGGGGTTGTCATTACCAACCACTCTCATGGTTAGGTTGACCTTGGTGTTTAGCTCACCAAGTTCATCTTTCATAGTGGCCATCTCATCTTGACGATCACCATGCATGGTGTTGACTATGCCCTCTAGTCGTCTCTGGGCTTGGTCGATGCCATCTACTCACTCCTCGAGTCCAAAAGCAATGTCACCAGTGCCTTGGATACCTTTGCTCTCGCACATGGTTGACTAAACTTTCAAAGGCTGTCAACCTTTGAATCAAGTCGTGAATGTTGTATTCCTTCAACAAAGCCCATATCTCAATCACAGAGTCACTTACTCTTATCAACTCACCTAACTAGGTGTTGTTCCAATCGAACTTTTCGTCATGTTCTTCAGCATGTCTAGCTCCTCAGCAAATTAGAACAAAATGATACATCCTCAGCAGCTCGGAATGTAGCTCTGATACCAGCTATCACTTTACTAGCACACAAAGTTGCCAGTGTAGCACTTACTATCCTCTCGTGGGTAGCAAGTCATCTTAAATGCTCCTCAAGTGTACCTGCAAGGCTAGTGCACAATGAAGTAAGCAAGGAATCAACAAGAATGCAAATATCACATAATTTGCAGGAAAGGGATTCAACTTCTTATTAATTGAAAATCAATCACATTACAAATGCTAGCAAAAGCTTACAAAAGGCTACGACATGGGTACAATGTAGGCAACAATGGCTTGATGTAGGTGAAGTTACAAGTAACATCAAGGCATTCGACAAGATCATGTATAATTTTATTATTCACTGACTAGACACTCTCCCCTGAAAACTTATTGCACCATAATTCTTCTTGCAATGAAGACATCATTTTTTTTCAATTGACTTCACATTAATCACAAAAATATCAAATGTCAAATCCTATAGTGAAAAATGCTCATTCTAAACAAACGACCATGTGCGACATGCACTAAATAAGCTTGAATTGTCCCAATAGTACACATATCCAAAACCTCCCTATCCTTTTAGCTCATCAGCTTCCAAAACTAGTTGAGTGGAGGATAGATAGAATCCATTGACTCAAATGCCAGTTGTACCATCTTAATATAAATAAATGAAATAAAATGGGCAAAAGTTGGTAATGCTACTTTACAATAATCTTTTAAGAGTAAACATGCGTTTTGTACATGTATGACCTTAATCGTTATACATGTTTAATTACAGTTTTGAGGATTACATAATTTTGTAATTTTTTCTATTTGAGTTTTCTAAAAATAAATTTCTTTTCTATAAAGCTTTTTTTAATCCGTCCTCCAAAATTTATTTGTTTCTTGTAAGAACCTTAATGAAGAAGTCAAGCCAATTAAATTGAAAAATGATTTAACAAATTTAGTTGGTTTACCCAAAAATTTAATAATCTGATGAAATAGAGATCGCATTTCCGTTATGAGTGCAAGAACGAGACGCTGAGGAGAATATAAGAATTTAAAATTTGAGAAAAATTCTTCTACTTATTGAGTGAATATTAGTGACAATTTTTCTTCTGTGCATTGATGTTCAAAATCTTCATCCTCTTTCTCAACTAATGGCCATGACACTATTATAGAAAACATTTAAATATATTTTCTAAAATGTGTCAGAATTTAAAGTATCTTTGAGACTTTGCAATTTATAGCAACAAACTACAACTTACTATTGATCAAGTCAGTGAGAAAATATCCCAAAGCTTTCTCGCATTTATTAAGCGTCACATTGCTTTTTACATTGACTTCTTTGGAAAGATTAATCTCCAGCAAAAGCATATGATGACAGTAACAAGGAAACTCGAAACCACACCAATTCCAAATGGCAGTCCTAAAAATTCAATAGATCCTTCAGTATCATTTGCTGTTTCAACAACCGAAGCCTCAGATTGTTGGTGCACCTGAGACTGACACGAGACAAACTGCAATCCACATAGTTTTGTATTCTCCTCAAAACTTGATTCTGGGAATGTCAGAAACTGTCCTCCATGTGGAATTATCCCATACAGATCATTGTAAGCAACACTAAATTTGGAAAGAAAACTGAGACTTTCAAGAGGAGGTATCATTCCCGACAGATTGTTATGTGACAAATCCAAAGTCTCCAAGTTGGTCATCGTAGTAATGTTTCAAGAATATGTCCAGATAACATGTTGAATTTGAGGTTCAGGACATGAAGATGCCGCAATTTCCCAAGCTCTGGCCAAATTAGCCCTGTTGGAATATTGTAACTGAGGTCCAAAGATGGTCGAAAGCTCCATATCTTATTGTACTGAAGATTTGCATTCGTCGTATGGTTTACTCTTACGAAAAATGGAAAGTTCTCGGTTTGTTCTTCTCCTGATGTGGTACTAAAAATGGCTTCTAAGTTCTGTCAAGCTCTTAGGTATCTCCCCTGCAAAAGAGTTGTTGGACAAGTCCAAGTAAAACAGATATGTTAACTCAACAAACCACTGTGGACTTCTTCCCTCAGCCCGATCCCATTCAAGTTGATCAACCTGACAACCCAATATAATATTAGCCAATTTGTCGGCCACCCTATTCACCTCCCTATTATCAAAAGTTTTAAATCAATTGACCATGTTATCAGTGTTTGCATATAATAAATAATTTATTACTATCAAAAGTTTATTATGCTCTTAGAAAAACCCTTTTTGTTATTGAATAAATTTTTCTTCATAATTACGTTGGCTTCAAAAGATCCATAAGTTATGTTAATGAAATTTCATGGAATATGTATTGAGACATCAGATCCAACGAAGTGAAATAGGAAATTCAATTTTATTACAATGTTGACCACCGAAGAAAGGCAGAAACACTTCATCTTTGTCAATGTTATTAACAACGAAGGAAAAATAGGAAAATAAAATTTGAAGGACTAAGTGAATGCGACATTGCCCTCCTTACTCAACTGCTACCAGTAAATTTCTACATTGAATTTCTGAAATATCTTCAGCTCCCAATTCACCAACTTAGCATTGCCGGGAAGTACTACAAAACAGAAATTATACCATTGAAGAACTTGTACATGGAGATGATCATAAACTCCATTTCCCAGCTAAATATAGATGGAAATTCAATGAAGATTATCTTTTCAAATTGAACTCAAAATGAGGGTTTTAAAACCTATAAAAGAGGGAACGGTTTGAGGAAACAAAACACACATTAGAACTATGTAATTCTGGAGAAAAATCAGCTGTCAAGATTGCAAGAAAGTAAGAGGCCCATGGGAGAATTGAAGATTGAAGATCGGCCATCATTAATTTTATCTTTTCCTACACCTGTCGTTAGTTTTCTTGTAATATCTTTGATGATTGAATTATTTTGGTTTATGTTTACACTAAGTAGTATGAACTAATTTAGTTTCTAGGATTACTATGGAACTCAACATGTAACTTGAATATTTTTATTTATTGATTACTTGTGTATGGTGGTTGAATTGTTCATTTCATTGTTTGCTTAATGCTTCTAGTTAATTAGCAACCAATTAGATTGATTTTCTAACCTAAACAAACTTGAAAAAGGGAGTTTACTATTAGCCTTTATTGAAATAGCACTTGTTTGAAATCATTCACCTAGATTGAATGAGTTTGATTCGTATGTAGGTTAGGAATATACCTTCACACCTTGTTTAGCCAAATTAGGTCTAATATTAATGAATCCTGCTTAACTCAATTCTCATAGACATATGGTGAATTGGTTAAGTGATGTATTATTATAAACAACTCGTAAGATGCTTTTAATTGACTTAGAACCCTATGTTAACAACTTGAAACCATAACTAAGTAAAAGGTAATAGAAAAGATTCAAGTGAAACCTTAAGGAAATTTGTATTTCTAGGCTTTCATTCATTAAGTTCTCATGTTTAATTTGTCATTGTAGTTTGTCAGTTTGCTAACTCAATTACATTTGTTTGTATAAAATTAAGTGTGTTAATTTTAGTACTTAGCTAAATAGTATCACCGTTCCTCGTGAGGTCGAAACTCTATTTTACACTATATTACTTGTTAAGCATATGTGCATTTGCATGGTAAATCTGACAACACTAATCACTGATCATTGTTGTGTATTTAATTAAGAGTATCATTTTAATCATTCGTGGAGGAAATCCAAGCATCCCTACTAAACAATCAAACTAGCTACACCAAGAAAACTTTGAGAGGTTAGTTTTAAGCTTTAGCTTTTGTTTCTCATTATTATTTGAATAGCCTATGTTCTTGGATTTAAGAATTTTTAATATTATGTTGTGTGTGCATAGGATGTATGACCCTTTTTCCTAAAAGTCAAACCTCCCAAGTGTCAATCATACACCTACCATCTTATATGTAGACATACTTTGTCCTCCACCAGAGCTTTGCATCCCTGAAAAGGTACATAATAGCCGTTGTCACCTTTGCTTCTTCCAAATCCATTCTCAGTACTTAGAAGTACTGCTCAATGTTGAACAAAAATATTTTCAAATCCTTAGCATCACATGCCCCTCCATAGGCCCGAGGCTTAGTTATTTCAATCTGACGTTGTCCCCACCCCTCAACATATAGGTTGGGGGGTTGTCATTACCCACCGCTCTCATGGTTAAATTGACATTTGTATTCAGCACACCAAGTTAATCTTTTGTAGTGGCCATCTCATCCAAAAGATCACCATGGCTGGTGTTGACCATGCCCTTCAGTAGCTTGGGCTTAGTCAATGCCATCTACTCGCTCCTCGAGTTTAGGAGCAATGTCCCCAGTTCCTTGGACACTTTTGCTCCTCTCAATTGCCCGCAAGCTGTTGTCTAAACTTTTAAGGGCTTTCACCCTTTGAATCAAGCCGGGAATGTTGTATTCCTTCAAGAAAACTTGTATCTCAATTGTAGTCTCCTATTCCTGTCAACTCACCCAACTAGGTGTCAATTCAATCAAACCTCTGTTGATTCGTCATGACTAGCTCATCAGTAGACTAGAATAAAACGATACTTCCTTAATGACTTAGAACATAGCTCTGATACCAACTATCATGGGCTAACTTTGCTAGCACACAAAGATGCCAATGTAGCACTTGCTATCCTCTGATGGGTAGCAAGTCATGTTCTTAAATGCCCATCGAGTGTGCTTGCAAGGTTAGTGAGCTATGAAATAAGTAAGCAAGCAACAAGAAAGCAAATATCACATAATTTGCTAGAAAGGGCTTCAACTTCTCATTAATTGAAAATCGACCAACATTACATATGCTAGCAAAAGCTTGCAAAATGCTATGGCTTGGGTACAACATACGCAACAATGGCTTGATGTAGGAAAAGTTACAAGTAACATCAAGGCATTCAACAAGAGCATGTATAATTTTACTATTCACTAACTAAACACCCTCTCTTGAAAAACTTATTGCACCATAATTTTTCTGAAGGGAGAAGACATCATTTTTTCCAATTAACAGAAAATACTACTCACATTAATACAAAAATATCATGTCAGACCCTATATCAATAATGTTCATTACTAGACAAACAACTATGTAAGACATACACTGAATAAGCTTGAATTGTGACAGTAGCACACATATCCATAACCTACCTATCTTTTCAGCTCATCTGCTTCAAACACTAATTGAGTGGAGAATAGATAAAATCCATTGACTCAAATGCCAATTGAACCATCTCACTATAAATAAATGAAATAAAATGTACAAAAGTTGGTATTGTAGTAGTGCTACTTTACTATAATCTTGTAAGAGTAAACACGCGTTTTGTATATCTGTATATGTCTGATCCTCAATCGTTACATACATGTTTAATTACAGTTTGAGGAATATATATTTTTTTATTTTATTTTTTCTAATCGAGTTTTATAAGAATAAATTTCTTTTTAAAAAAAATTCTTTTAATCCCTCCTCCAAAATTCATTTGTATCTTACAAGAACCTCAATCAAGAAATCAAGTCAATTAAATTGACAAGTGATCTAAAAAAAAAGTTGGTCTACTCAAACAAATTAATAATCTGATAACATAGAGATCGAATTTCCGTTGTGACAACAAGAACGAGACGATGGGGTATAAGGATTTAAAATTTGAGAAAAATTCTTCTACTTATGTAGTGATATTAATGGCAATTTTTTTCTATGCATTGAAGTTCAAAATCTTCATCCTCTATCTCAACTAATGACTGCCACAACTCTATTTTCTAAAATGTGTCAGAATTTAAAGTGACATACAACTTACTATTTTGTAACAACAATTACTTTCAACCTTCTGTAAATACAATTCAATAGCCATCACCATCAAGTCAGTGAGAAAATATCCTAAAGCATTCTCGCCTTTATTTAGTGTCACATTGCTTTTTACATTGACTTCTTTGGAAAGATGAATCTCCAGCGAAAGCATATGATGACAGAAACAAAGACACCCGAAACCACACCAATTCCAAACGGTAGCCCTACAAATTCAATAGATCCTTCGGTGTCATTTGTTGTATTTACAACCGAAGCCTCAGTTTGTTGGGGCACCTGAGACTGACACGAGACAAATTGCAATCCACATAGTTTTGTATTCCCCTCAAAACTTGATTCTGGGAAGGTCAGAAACTGTCCTCCATTTGGAATTATCCCATACAAATCATTGTAAGCAACACTAAATGTGGAAAGAAAGCTGAGACATACAAGAGAAGTAGGTATCATTCCCGACAGATTGTTATGTGACAAATCCAAAGTCTCCAAGTTGGTCATGCTAGACAATGTCCCAGGAATTTGTCCGGATAACATGTTGAATTTGAGGTTCAAGACATGAAGATGCTGCAATTTCCCAAACTCTGGCAAAATTGGCCCTGTTAGCATATTGTAACTGAGGTCCAAAGATGGTGGAAAGCTCCATAACTTATTGTACTGAAGATTTGTATTCGCCGTATGGTTTACTCTTTTGAAGAGTGGAAAGTTTTCAGTTTGTTCTGCTTGTACTGATGATGTGTTACTAAAAATGAGGCTTTGTAGTTCTGTCAAGCTCTGAGGTATCTCCCCTGCAAAAGAGTTGTTAGACAAGTCCAAGTAAAACAGATATGTGAACTCACCAAACCAATGTGGAATTCTTCCCTCCAAATGGTTCCAAGACAGATCTAAAACATTCAGCTTCTTGCTGTTGCTCAACCATGACGGCATCAAGCCAGTAAGTCCACAGTTTGCAATTGCAAGTATCTTCAGATTCTTGAATCTGAATTTTGAATCAGCTGGTATTACTTCATTATGGTAGTTCTTGGTAAGAACTAAAGAAGTCAAGTTGGGGCAATGCTGTAGAATCTTGAGAGTCTCTGACAAATTATAGAGGGAATTGTTTGACATGGAGAGGGATGAGAGTGACCTGAGATTCTTAAAACCTTCTGGGATTTGGCTTTTGAAGTTATTGCGGGCGAGATTAACAGATATCAGTTGTTGACAAGAAGAAAGACTATCAGGAATAGATCCATTGAAATGATTAGAGCCTAGATCAAGAAAGGTCAGGCGTACCATGGCGGTACAATTGAACTCAATTGGACCATTCAAAAGATTACGGTTAAGGTTCAGAAAGGAAAGTTCCCTAGAGTTTAACAATGATGCAGGTAAACGCCCACTGAATTTATTGGAATTAGCAGAAAATTGTTCAAGATTTTGCAGGTTTATGAATACATCTGGAAGAAATCCTGAAAACCCATTAACAGAAATATCTAAGTTGATAAGATTTGAGAGGTTACCAAGATTGGAACCCAATTCCCCTGAAAGCAAATTATCATGAAGGTCTAATGTTTTCAGCTTTGGCAGACCAAACAGATCCTCTGGCAGACTACCAGTTAGGAGATTTGAACCGAGGGAAAGATACTGTAAGGAACTACAATTTCCAAACCCGAAAGGAATTTTCCCCAAATACTTGTTTGAAGAAAGATTAACAACTTCCAAGTGCCCAGCTACTCCACAAATAGCAGCATCAAAGGAACCAAATGATATTGACCCAGAGAAATGATTAGAACTCAAGTCAACTACCTCCAAGTTTTGCATGTCAAACAAATTTGAAGGAAGAGAACCCCTCAGAAAATTTTTGGACAAATTGAGAGTTCTCAGATGAGTCAAACCCATCAAGGAATCAGAAAGTTTTCCCTTAAGTCCATTACCTGCAAGCTCTAAACCAACTACCCACATAGATGATGACTGGAATGAATCATTCTGAACCATGTCTGAAGCTGATGAAGATTCGCAGGTGACCCCTTTCCAACTACAACAGTACAAAGAGTTGTTCCCCCATCCATCAATTCTCGAGTCCAGACCATTTTGGAAACCTTCCAATGCCTTTGAGTCATTAGGGTTGCAGATTGTATTGAGTGGATGTACCAGCCGTGCTTGTAAGCAAAAACATAAAAAGATGAACACCATACAATCTCTAATTCCCATTGAAGCTTACAAAACCATACAAAATTGTATTCCAGAGAAGAAATACAGCAATGATAACACGATAGATCTCCTGTATTAAACTATGTCTAGCCATAGTATGAATGGTGAGAAAGGTCAATAAATTCAAATGGCATTTGATAATCAACTCATGGATCTCATTGGAATTATAAAACAGTGGTTTATAGAAAAGAGGGACTACTTTTAGAAAACGCTGACGTTGATAGGTCAATATTTACTCAATGTTGTATAATTGAGATTAAGAAATCCAACGATCAGGTAGCAGAAACTTGCAAAATCATAAATATCAAAGCTTTCTCTTTCTTCAGCTACTGTCACAGTCATCATCTGGTACTACAGCCTGCTGCTATGGCTCTTAAAGTTTTTTGTGTTCTACTCCCATCAGTTCGATTAGAATGAACTTAATTTTGAGTGCTATTTTAATATTTTTAATATATAGATGTTGTAAGTAACAAAAGGTGTTGCTCTGAATTTATTGGCGAATTTTTCTCAACTTTTTGTTATACTTAAAGATTATATTGAGGGTGGATTTAGTAATATTGTGACCTTAAAAAATTCTTATAATTTTTATGCTGTAAAAAAATAATTGTTAAAATGTCACAATAATACTATTTGTTAATTGTTTTATAATAATTGATGTGAGTAGAAAAATAATGACTAAGATGTTTAGTAAAATAAATTATAAATTGTTGTGAATGTGAAAAATGACAAAATAAATATCATTAATATTAATTAATTTTTATTATGCGTTATGAAATAAAAAAGATAATTGGGATGCTATTTGTATTCTCTTTTCTTCACCCTTATATATATACTTCTTCTCAAGATGATTATTAAAATATAAAAATATATTAAATGTTTTCTTATAACATGTTATAATGGTTGGAATTTTTTAATTTGGAGGGAAGATCAAAAAAAAATTTGTGTTTGGAAGGAAGATCAGGAAAAAATTGTTTTTGGAGGGATGGAAAGTAGAAAATAAGAGGGAAAATTAAAAGATTTTGTTTTGGAGAGAAATTAAATAATTTATAAATTAATTAAAGATATCATAAAAAAAAATTAAAATTAATTAGGTTATTATTATATTTTTAATATGAGATGCTTTGAAAAACATTTATGACTTTTTAAAAACAATAAAAAAAACATCCCTAAAAAATTAATCAAATGATGTAACTTATAAAAAATCATAACACTCAAAAAACATTACCAAACTTAACATGACTTTCAAACATTACCAAACTTAACTTTCAATAACAGTGCACTTAATATAGTTATATATATTTATCACAAAATTTTGTAATAATCAAAATTTTCAAATTTCAAACATTATTGAGTGCTCTTGGAAACAATATATTAAATAAATTTCATTCATTATGCTGGTTTCAAAAAATCCATAAGTTATGTTCATGATTTCATGGAATATGGCATTTAGACATCAGATACAAGAGATATGAAATTCAATTTTATTACAATGTTGACATCAGAAGAAAGGCAGAAACACTTCAGCTTTGTCAATGTCATTAACAACAAAGGAAAAAAAGGAAAATAAGATTTGAGGGACTAAGTGAATGTGACATTGCCCTCTTTATTCAACTACTACCAGTTAAATTACTACATTGAATTTCGCAAGTTATCTCCATCTCCCAATTCACCAGCTTAGCTTTGCAGGGAAGTACTACAAAAGAGAAATTATACCAATTAAGAACTTGTAACATGGAGATGAGCATAAACTCCATTTCTCAGCCAAATATAGATGGAAATTCAATGAAGATTACCTTTTCAATAAGAGAAAGATAGTATGGCTTGACCTTTTCGACATCAATACGAACTTTACTCTTGCTGTAGAGGTCATACTTGCTGCAAGCATTTAAAGCCAAAGAAAGTTTCGAAACAGGTTAGATGGACAGAATTGTGCTTCTTCTACCGAGCTCTCAAATTGGAAAGGCATATGCTTACTTGAATATTTTGAGCCACTTCAAATTCTCAATGTCTTCCTCATTCATCAAGTGCTTGTATGCCCCAGCTCTGTGTAAAGCTGCAAGATGAATATGCTTTATGAAATTAGTACCAAAATAGTTTGTTCATAAGAACAATTTTTTTTTTTTCCCAATTTATCACAGTGAAAGAAGTCTAAGATCAAATCTATCTGTTTCTTCAGGACTCACTTACCATAGAAGGAATGGTATCTGATAATAAAAAGACCTGCTGAAGGAAGTGTAGTGTTGTTCTCTTTTGCAACCTATAGAGGAGAAAAGAAATTAAATAACTTATTTCATAACTTTTAAAAGTAATAAAATCCCGTGCTATAAAATCATGGGGGAGAGATTTTGGATTTGATAAAAATTACCATATACATGTAGTCATCGTGTCCCCAGGACATCATTACATTATTCAGCCCGCAGTTCTCGGAATAAACTCCATACTTTGTGTTGTATGCAGGGTTATTGTAGTCTGGATTTTCCTCGAAATACTGTAGGGTCATGTCCAAAATACTTTATCAGTTTCATTGAAGTTAGTTTAAGATGAATTGAGCAAAAAGGATGGCATAGAGGGAAGCACCTTATGGTGGACAACGGACTCATCAAAGGCACACCCAACAGGGTACGTATCACCTACGAACATCACCATTTACCAGATTGATTAGTACTAGAAATCATAAAAAAAATTTCTCAACAGCCCCTTGAGGAAACTAAATGCTAATTGAACTCACCAACAACAGCCCATTGAGGAAGCTGGCCGAAAATGGGATGAAGAAGGACCTTTCCAAGATCTAGATATTCATTGCAACAAAAAGAAAACAGAAAAGTATTTTTAACTGGCATAATCAGTTAATTAAAATGAAACTGATTAAATGAAAAAACAAAAGTCATTACTAATACGTATATACCATGGACGAGACCAGTCAAGTGCAACCAATCTTCATTGGGATAGTCTTTCCTAATGGCTTCTGCTGTTTGCAACAGATGCTCAATTTGAGGTTCATCCAAGTCAGGATCACTCTCATCCACAAATTCATTCAGAAGTTCACAGCATTCCCAAATGCTCATCTCCACCCTGTTCAATTTTCCATACTCTTCCCTCATCATTTTCACCTTCAATTAAAATTTAGTATAAGTAGTCTGTATGCAAAATATTACATAATACTAAAAACATATTTTAGAAAAACATTTCTTACAAAATCATAGGTCTGATTAATGTGATTAGTTCGGTAAAACTCCTCAACCCCCTTTTGCCGAGCGCTATCAACTTCATAATCCCTGTTTATGCATATATCATAGTTCAATCAACCCTATATCTCTCCAAAAATAGAAAAAATAAAAAATAAAGACCAAATATTTAGCTAGCATGTAATTTTCCCATTTTCTTCTTCTACAAACACTTATTTTTCTTTTTACTTTCAATTCACCGCATGGATAATGGGTTTGATAGATTACAAAACATAAAACTCCCATGCTAGCTAAAGGGAAGCCCATGTTGATCCATTTGTGAAATCTATGCCCTTAATTTCGCTATTAATGAAATAAATGGATCTAAATACTTGCAGATCTACTCAAGATACGTGAAGGAATGGATCAAAACTGATCTTTTATAGCATTAGTATACAAATAATTTACCAGAAAAAAAAAATTAAAAGCATGAAACTTTCAAATGTGCCGGAATATTAAAAACAAGAAAAGTGTAAAGAGGAAAACCTAAAAGTCTGGCCAAATGAGTTGGCACCAGGCACCACAAACCCACCATCCAGCAGAACCAGATCTGTTTCCTCAGCAGGGACCTTCTTCTCCTCAGCCCCAATTTCTATAAAATATCAAAATCAATAATTGAGATTCCAGAACACCCTCAAGAAATCAGAAACAAAAGATTGCAAAAAAAAAAAAAAAATTACCGGAGTCAAGCTGCTCAACAAGGATAGTCATCCTGGGTCTTGGAGACTCAAATTCACAGCAAACAAAAGGAGAAAGAGGAATTCAGCAATAAGAATTTGTTGGGCAGACATGTTTGGGTTGTTGGAAATAACAAGTATTTATAATTGGCCGGAAAGCCCTTCCCTGAGAATTCTTAGGCTAAGAGTCCTTCCATGAAAACTTGAGTCCTTCCCCGAGAATTCTTAGGCTAAGAGTCCTTCCATGAAAACTCGAGTCCTTCTATGAAAAAAATCTACTAATAAAAGTTTCTTCTTTTTCTATGCCGGTCGTTGGGAGATAAAGACGCTAACAAATTCTCAAGTGAGATACCACTGGCTCTGTTGCAAGCTGGCACTTTTAACTACTTAGCTGGCATGGCAATCTCCCTCGCAAATCCTATTTTTAATTTTCATCTATTATTTTTTAACATAATATTTTAATATTGAATGGGTCCTATGAATGATGCAGCTGTCGGTGCTATTGACGATTTGAAAGAAAATATTGATATTTAATTAGTGGGACCCATCTGACGTGGAATCGAGTCAAAAACAAAAAAGGATTTTGTTTCCTTCTAGGAGAAGTTGATCGGTCGTGTTTGGAAGTAATAGACCGAAAGCACGCAAGGTGCGTCAGGCATTGCCATTCAGATAAACGCCAATGTCTGGTACGAAGTTTTAGCCTTATCTGTAATACCCCTCGCAGAGAAAGGAAAACGTTAGCCCTAATAAGAAAAAAATATAAAAGAACTTATCACAATTGCTCCAGTTGATGAGATTAGTTATATATGTGGTATGTTTATGTGTTATGAATCCCAATTAATAATTCCACATGCACAGACTGATCAATTTTTATTTTTTATTTTCAGTTGAGGTAATATCATCAATAATATTACATACACTTAACCACAAATCGTTTAAATCAGATCACATCATCCATGATCTGTTTTTTTTAGATTGTATACATTTGTCTATTTTATATATTTTTATAAATTATACAACGATATATAAAATAAAATATAAAATAAAAATAGTATCAAGAGTTGACAAAATGAATTATTACTTAACTAGTTATCTTAATTTTTTTTTGTTAATTATCTACTTAAATAGTTATTACAGGTCTATATAAGAAAATTTGCTAAAAAATAATACATTAGTATCTATGATTACCTATTAAATTTTAGATAGTTTACTAAAATAATTTTTTGAAAATAAATTAATTAGTTTATTTTGATTTACAATTAGTTTCTATTTTGACTAATGTAAAAATTTCAAAGCATGAACATTCTAAAAATAATAATAACAAAATCGGGATAGATTAGATCTATCCATCATGATCCATAGATCAACTTTGGATGGATTTGATTTGACCCAATACTTATGTTATCTTCTACTTGTAATAGTAATATATATATTTTTTTTAGTGGGTTAGCAATTACTTATTTTATTATTAAAAGGGAAAAATATATAAAAAAAAAACAAAAAAAAAATGGATCATGTCAGGTCATAGAGACTTGATCCATGGATCAATTTATCTTGGATCAGATTTGATCCTTACACCTTTGGATCAAATGTTGAATCTGGTCATATCAAGTCCAATCCAATTCATTGACAACTATATAGTCCACTAATTTATCTCATCTTATCAAAATTCATTATTACTATATATAATTATTTTATATATACTAGTTTTTCATGGCACACGTTTTACACGTGAATTGTATTTATGATATATCCATGTATGTTCATTAACAATAGATGTTCATAAACAAATAATATTTTATGTTAATCACATTAAATAAATAGATAAAGTCATAAAATATTTAATTCATAATATAAACATATAATTTTTTTAATATGTAAATGTATGATTTTTAGCAATGATGGTCTATGGACATCAATACTGAACCTCATAATCATGATCATGGCGTCACTCTATTGGACTCTCTTCCTCCAATTCCTCCACTGTAATATTTAATATATATTCTCTTCTCAGTTTCCATATTCATGTAAGAAGAGTATATAGCAAAACATAAATAGTATATAAACATGGAAAAGCTGCCAAAAACTAAAAACTAAAAACTAAAAAGTATATAAATATGGAGCTTTAGAAACAAATATAAAGAAAACATATAGGAAGTTATGGGTATGGTTGGAATGAACTAACCAATTATAGTTTGATGAAGAGTTCCAAGCTTACCAATATATTATGCAAATATAGGTTTTGCTCATGTTATTATATACAACATAATTAGACAATTCTAAAACTATTAGGGAGCTTTAAAAAAATAAAAAAATTCATATTAGAACAAAACTCTAACCATTTAATTAGAAATGAATTAAGTTTTAAAATTTCAATTTCATTTAAACTCTAAACATCAATAAGAAGTTTTGAAAAAAAAAAAAAAATTCATATTAGAACTCTAACCATTTAATTAGAAACATTTTAAGTTTTAAAATTTCAATTTCATTCAAACTATAAACATCAAGAGAGTGTGACAATATTAAAAATTTAATAAGTACAAAGGGTAAAATAGAAAATCAAAAGATTCTTCATTTAAGACTCTTTTATAATATATATATATATATATATATATATATATATATATATATATATATATTATTTTTTATTTTCACGTCTTTCTCACATTCATCTTCTATTATTTCTCCAACCTTCCTTTTCTTCTAGGACTTTCTAAATTTTTTTTCTTTTATTTTTTCAAATGAATGGAAACTAGCAAAAAGACTTAAACTTTATTAATTTTTATCGGAATGTTTTCTATAACTTTTGTATTGTTTACTTGGTTAAAGAAAAAAATTGAAGAAATAGAAAATAATTTTTTTTTATTTTTTTATTTCTTGTGTTTTTTCCTACCTTCATTTCATTGATATTCCAATATGTTTCATTAATTAAAAAAAAGAGATTAAATTAGTTTTATCCTATGAATTCTTTTTTTGTTTCCCCTTAAATTTGTATATCAAAAGATTAATTTATTCTTTTTGATAAATTAAATTTTTTTTTTTTAATTAGTGACTTTTATGAATTTATTTGCATTGGATATGTAGGATTAGAAAATGAAGATGATGACAATTATGGTAGTAGACAAAATATTTAAAGTAAAAAAATAAAGACAAAATAAAAGTAATTTAAGAAGAAAAAAAATTCTCAATCTTTTGTTCCATAATTAACTAATTTAATATAGGTGAGAGATATTAGCAAAAAAAAAAAAAAAAAAGGGGCAGGTGGGAGAAATTAGTATACTAATATGGTAAGAGATGATTTAAAGTTTTTAGTCACAAGGATAAGAATATGATGTGGCATTAGTGTAAGAAAATTATGTGAGATATGTGTGTGTATATAGCATTACTCATATGATATACACATATCTATTTTATTTTATTGTAATTTTTTTTTTTTGTAATAGGAGAAAATGGGCAAAACTACCTTTAAAAACTCAAATTAAATTAAGAGAAATGACTGAGAAAATGGAGGGTGAATGCAAATGTAGTTCATTTCAAAAAATAATAAAGTGATTTTTTTTTTTTTTCCTAAGTTGTATGTATATAAATTTGTTTCACAAAAGTAGTCAAAACTCATGTAATATTAAGTCCGTGAATCAAATTTTGATAATCCACAATTACGTAGATGAGAGAAAAAATATAGCAAAATCAAGGTCATTGATAGCTTCTAAAGACAATATTAATGAGAAGATTAAAACTTTTTTTCACTATGACAATTCCAACTAGTAAGTGTAAAATACTAATAGACAATACACATTTTGATTTATTGTCCCTATCGAAAGATCAACTATTTTAGTGCAAATCTCTTCTTAGAATCAAATGCTTACTGTTTGTGTCGGGTTTTGTCCGAGCTTGTGATATGGTGAGGTAGTCTTCTTGCTGCTCCAAAAGGTAGCATTTACCTACTTACTGTTTATCAATTTTGCTGGTCATTTCCTCTTGCATTCATACTCGTCATTAGGCTCAATAACACTTTTCAGAGCTGCAAATTTTCTAAGTATTACTTAGTTGGTCAATTTTATAGATTATAACATTTTAATTACAAAAATCTATAGATACTAAATTTCATGTATTTATTTAAAATTTACTTCTTTTAGGCATTTATACAACCATCTTAGAGATATGTTTGATTTCAACTTACATACTTAACCAATTTTAACAAAACCAAGTTTAAACATTATCTGTAGGAAATTAGCTATCTTTCTTATTTAGAAACTTCTCCTAAAATTAGTCTTGAACCTATGCTAAATCCCACGTGAACACAAACATGACACATACAATTTCTAGTTATCAGAACCAGATTTCAATGCTTATAAAATTCTCATACTTAGGAATTAAATTATGAAACTTTAGTATAGTTTATTAAGATGTTAGAAACAATTCATCTTCGGCACCTTACTCCTAATTCAACTTTTATGACCCTCCAAAATCAGGTACACCTAAATAGGTTCAATTGGGATCCGAAAAATCACAACTATGACTTCCAACTTCTCCAAAATTTACATAACAAGAAATTAAAACCTAGAAAGCTCCAGAATTGTCCTTTAATATGTTCGAACAATTCTTATTCAAAGATCCTAAACTAATTCAAATCATAACCCCCGACAAAGTCATCCGGATTAACTGAAGCTCCCTAAACTCTATTTGCAGTCCAACAGCTCTAACGTTAAATATACTGCGAATCAAATTACAAAACTTTCAAATATCATCCCTAGACCATAAATTGCACTTTCTCTTTAGAACTTCTAAACTAATTCAGTCCAATTTCTTTAACTTATAAAATCTGACCTTGTTCCCTTTCAATAACCATTTAACTTCCATTTTCAACACTGTATTCACAACTAACTATCCTTTGTTCATACTCACTACTCCTTTCATTAAATTTTTAAATCTCAACATTAACTAGCCATTCTTTACTCTTTGTTCATGAACATTTTGTACAATTTCAATTAATCCCTAACCTCAAATATTTAAATATACCAAGTTGTACTCATCCTATTACAATTAGTTTTTCTTAGATATTTTGTCAAACATCTTAAGAGCATACTTTATCCTAGTTCATGAATATGTGTATATATATGTATAGACCCTAATTTGATCAACACAATTTGATCAATTTAACATTGCTCATATTCCAATTTGTTTGATGTTCAGGATAAGAGCTTTTCTTTCAATTTTTTTGTTATCTTTTCTATTACATATTTTCAATTTTACTGTTTCTATAGTATGTGTGAATTACATAATAGTAGAAGAAGGAAATAATACTCACAGGGTCTGTTTTACTTGAAAATTTTCAGCTTTTTAGGCTAATTGCACATCGTAGTACTTCAAAAGAAATATTATAACGTTTTACAGGTAATATATATATAACCAAATGGCAAGTTACACAGAGAAATTATAAGCATAATTCTGATTGCTTCTGATTTACAGGAAACATAAACTACCATTCAAACCCATTGGCAAACATAAAAAAGAACCTAACGGTCAAAGAACTGACTGGTTCGTAGTTAAATAACACTAAAGGCAATACCAGCAAATAGTGTTTATAATGGTTTCCAGCAGCAATCTTGACCTTAATTCTTCATAATCAAAATCACTTTGTTCTGCTTGTCTTGATTGCAAGGTAGAGAAAATTGAAGCAAACTGCCACAGGTATGTATCTTATCAACTTTGTGGTTTATTTCCGTAATTCTATGCTGCTTCTGCTGCTGTTAATCTATCTTCACCAGATCAACCTGACACACTTTACAATTGCCCTTTTTCTTTTTAATTTTATTTTATGTTGATTCTTTTCTTCTTCCAAAATCAGTTTTAGACGAGAAGAAAGCTATCTATTTGATAACTAGTGATTCAGGACCTCCGCATAAAATAAAATAAAAAATAAAATTCCCGTATATCCAGATTGGAGAGAAAAACCCGGGCTTTGGATACACAATATATATACATCTTCAGCTGAAACAAAAATCTATCTTCCCCTATTCAAAACTTTCCAACCTCAGAAAACATTAAGAAAAGGGAATCTCAATTCCATGGATCAAACAAAAAAAAAAAAAAAAAATGGGACTATGAACATTATGTGAATTGCTGGCATGACACTGACAAAGAATCTTCAGTATATTTTAATAAATTTGGGTTTCAAAAGAAATAAAAATAAATTTGCGTTTCAGCACAGTCAATTATCTCAGTTACTACCTGGAGCTCTCTGTTTCCTTTCTTCTCTATCATGAAACGGTTGCTCATTCTCATGCAGTTGTACCATACAGGTGAAGTAGAAAACGACCACTTTTAACATTCAAGGGACAGAATACAAAGACCACAACACTATTACATCAAACATATCTCACAAATCAGATGAAAGGTCATATTTTTCAGAAATCTACGGACCCTAGGGGAGAACAAACCCAGAATCCTATATTGTCACTTAAAACACGTGGAAGCTTTTGTCTTGTCCTTCAGAATTCCTTTATCCTCAGAACACTAGAAAAACATCTGAGAGGTCAAAACAACTGTCAATTGCTCCCTCTGTCCAGGTTTTGTTTCCTGCAAATGCTCCCCATCTTCTCAGCGAATTGGGTGATATTGTGTGATACCACGCTTTGGAGGCAACTTCCTTAAAATGAAAAGGACCAAAGTAGAAGGCAATATCTCCACCAACTGCATTAAAATAAACAAAAGATAACAGAAACAGAGTGCTCAAGAACCAAAAATAAACAAATATAGATATCAACATAAAGAAAATATATGTTCAAGAAGCACATGTAAACAAACCCACTTTAGTGGTGGTGGGCATAAAGAACTTGGAAATCAACAACCCAAAAAAAATGAGTTTCATTTACAATTACCTGCTAGTCTTAGGACTTTTAACTACCAATACTATCAATAAAAGTGCAATTATTGAAACTACATTTTTGCAGTCTTACATATGTTAATAAAAGGAACTATGCCAGGTAGCCATTCTCTACACAACAGATCTTGAAACAGAAAGCTTAACAACCGTTAAGAAACTGTGTAAAGATGCCCCAACAAAAGAATAACTCTCCACGACACTGGCAATGACACCCTCATTGCAAGTAACAACTTCCCGTTGATGGAAAAAATTCAAATGGAAAATTCAAACATAATATTGCTATGACAATGTCAATACCTTTAACCTTAGACGTTTAAAATGCTAAGAGTGAATAAATAATGAACCAACAATATATCACAACCATAACTTACCACGTAATATATTAAGTTCAGAATGGGATGGTCTAACACATCAAGGTCGGCAGCTTTATCAAATGCATTAAAGCACACCTGCAACATGACAATATTGATCAAACTCACTAACTTGATGATGAAGCATCATGAAGCAATTCTGAAATATAGAAAAGGACTGACCATAATGCATCTGACAAGGAAACATGAAAAACATATGGTGGTCACATAGCCAACCTGAACGAGGAAAAGCAAACATGAGAGAGAGCTCATGGAAACCCAAAGAGTTTTTTTTGATTTTTTGTTTTCCTGAAACATTATATACCTCTTGAAGCTTCTTACGTCGTCCTTTTGATTCAACAGGGAACCTTTGCAGCATCAAGAACAGTCTGCCAGATAATGACAGATGGGATAACATTGCAAAATTGAATAGCATAAGAAGACGTTGTAAGGCACATTCAAGCTCATGCACAGGCAAGTATGTTACCCTTATTATGGCCAATAACAAAGGATACACCACATAACTCGCAATTGGTAAGATATACTAATCATATAGAAAAACCTGATTTAAAGGTGCCACAATTTCATGTTTTCTTCCTAAATTGTATGTTGAGGAATGTTTCAGTCATTTCAAAGAAAGGAGCAAGCTTGTCATCACAGTAATCAACTTTTATCAAAAATGACCAAAATCATTACAGCTGAATACTACTAGATGCATCAGCCAAATAAAATTAAAGGAAGAGGGTATTCTGGATATTTGAGAAACTCTAAGGGTAACTGAGGATAACTGCTCAATTCTGAACATAAATGAATCTGGTAAGAATATATTATTATTTATTGTGTAGTCCTCACATTGTTTAGATGTGAAAGTCTATGTTTTATTATTTACTATAAATAAAGCTTATAGGTGTTGGATTTTGAGATATCAATCAAGCCCACGATACTTTTTCTTATTCTATTTTATTTAACATGGTATTAGAGCATGTTAGGAATATAATATTATTTATTGTGTAGTCCCACATTGTTTAAATGTGAAAATTTATGTTTTATTATTTACTACTAAATAAAGCTTATAGGTGTAAGCTTTGAGATATCAATCAAGCCCACAATTTTTTTCCTTATTCTCTTTTATTTAACATGATATCAGAGCGGGTTTAAAACCCAAGCCCGATCTTGGCCCGATTTTCAAAACCTAATCATCTCTTTCTTTTCTCTAGCTGCCATATGAAGAAAAAGAAGGAAAAAAAAAAGGCTTTTCATCCAGCCATCATTAAGCCTAGTTATTTCCTCTATTCAGGCCTAATTATTTCCTCTTTTCTATCCTAGTTACTCCCACTTTTCTCTATCCCTAGTTATCTATTTCGTTTAAAAGATGGCTCACCCCTTTTTCTTTTCAAGCCTATTTTATTTTAGGTTTTGACGGCTCAAATGGTTTGACAGTTCAACAATACCTTCGTGAACTTTCACGCAGTCTCACTTTCCAGCAGTGTTCTTTTTATTTTATCGGAAAATCTAGTTATGCCTCTTTCCAGCGGTGTTCTTTTTATTTTTTTGGCAAATCTGGTTGTGCCTCTTTCTAGCCAACACAAGTACTGTTCACGAGTACCAATACATTCATCAAACGGAATCTATTGTTCTTAGGTTGTCGGGGGAGTATTGAAATTGATAATTGAGTTTTATTTGTACAAGACTGAGCATTATATGCTCCATCTTGAGGGGAAAGTGTTAGAAATATTATATTGTTTACTATAAATAAAGCTTATGGGTGTAGGCTTTGAGATGTCAATCAAGCCCACAATTCTTTTCTTTATTCTATTTTATTTAACATAATCTAATAATTAAATGATTAGTGAGAAAAGCTGAAATTCCTATATACATATATATATGTAGTACATGAACTTATACTCTATTGGCTATATAAAGTTCTAACTTCTGACCAACAATCCCAGTTAGGAGGCAGGAGCAACATTTGAGAATTATCTGTACGGATGCACAACACAATGTACACAAATGAATCAGAAAACAGCATAAATTTGACCAACAATAGCAATAAATGAATGTATGCTTTCCTTTCTCTACAGACATAAGACACTCTTTTCTCTATTTCATTTTTTTTTAAACTAAAGTTGCTAACCTCTAAAGCACCGATACTTCAGATTGGGGGTCGTATCTGTGTTGAATACGTATCTGACACGGATACGGCCCCGATACGCTGGGATACGTATCAAATTCGTATCCATAATTACTTTTTTTAAGTTTTTTTAATTTTTTTAAATTTGATACGGCTCGGATACGGCTTGACACGGCTCGGATACGGCTTGACACAGCTCGGATACAGTTGGACACGGCTCGAATAAGACAGGACACAGCTCGGATACGGCGGGACACGGCTCCCATGTTTTTGGCTGACACCAAAACATTGCATTTTTTATCATTTTTACTTCTTTTCTTTGTGAATTCCTCTCCTCTGTGTCTTTTGTTCTCCATTAACAATAGTCGATTCACTGGATTGGTATCGTTGAAGCAGCTTTTGATTTGCCGTTCCTGGGTTCGAAGCTTCTTCTGATTTTCAAACTGTTCTTCATCTTCACTGCTTGTCGAAGCTTTAAAGTTCTCAAGTTATTCATCTTCTCCATAGCCTGTGACAATCTAATTCACAACAATCACTGTTGAGGCCTCCAAAGCTTCCTTCCCAGTGAGTAATCCTCCACTTTTATCTCCCTCTCTCACTTCCCCTACTCTGTCTGAAAAATGGTGTTATGGACTTCTTGTTGGCACTAATCCAGAATCTATGTGTTGTTGGCTCCAAAGCTTGCTGTTGTTAGCTCTGTTAATGTTTATGAGAACTGATGTGCATTGTTTATTGTTTCTTTTATTCCATATTAGCTTATGAAGTTATTCTCCTTGTGTTCTAGTTTATGTTTGTTTCCTTTGTTGCTTTTGTAGAAGCTTTTATAAAGTTTGCATCTGTGAGAATATATGATAGAGTTTTGCATTGAATCCATTACTGTTGCATAAATTTTTTTGATTCTTTTTTATTTGGTACTTTCTTTTAATTTTAATTAGAGAAAAATTTAATGTAATGAATTGTGTTTGTTAGACCAGTATGTTATGAATTGTACTTGTTTGATAACTACTATATGATGAGTTTGCTCAATTTATGTTTTTTAGATAATTGTATGTTATGAATTACCACTTTATGTTATAAATTATATATATAAAATAAAATTTTAATTATTTAATTAAACGTATCCTTAACGTATCGTATCCTTGTTTTTAAGAAATTAGTGTATTCCCATATCGGATACGTATCGTATCGGATTCTCGTATCCAGTATCCGTGCTTCATAGTTGCTAACCCAATTAACAACCTACTGAAATCAGCACACATCTTTCCAAAAGCTGGCAAATGAAGCAGAAAACCAAATCAGAACAGTTACCTTCCTCCATAGAGAAGAAACCCAAGGGCTGCAAACAAAGACACACCTATTGCAATAGATAAGCATTAGCAAGAATTCATAAAGGTCATCATCAACATAAGTTGCAGTAGTTTATACTAATATTAAGAGTCAGGAGAAGGAAACCTGCAAAGAACATCTTCGATAAGATGACCACAACAGGGATAGGTTTCCACCATGATATCAACCACATAGCAATCTGAAAGCAATTTAACCATACTAGAAAAGGTTATTCAACAAAGTCAATATGAGTTATTATATATAATAGTAGCAACATTAAACTTTACAAAATTGGCAGAAACAGTATTCACTCCTTCAACTTTAGCCAATAATTAAACATCACTGCAAAGATATTGCCAAAGAGAAGGGATGCTTTCTTGCAGTACATGCAATCTAATGTTTTCAAATAAAATCTTCCTGCGAACCCTTCTGGAAAAAGGAAACTTCTATAAAGTCATCATATTTCCCATGCAGTTTATGATCATTTCACTAATTCATGTTCAAGATGGAAAAAGCAGATTAACCAACCAAAAGACAATAACATTAATAGGTTCTAAGACAATTCAATTCAACTCAACCTAATCCAGTTACTAGGAATGATCAACATGAATTTTTTTTATTTGTAGCTAAATAAAATCCAGTGTAGTGCAACATGCACCATTGTATGGCTCATTATCATGTCCTTATCACTTGTGCCCATATCATTTTTGTACTCTCCCTTTCCAACCCTTTAACTTGAATTATATGCTTATTTGTACTGATCCAGTTGTATCTCATTATGAAGCACACTTCTACCTCTCACTTGTCTATAGCCAGACACCACATCTCATACATGGCATGTCATGACAATAGGTAAATCATAAATGGTATAATTTTTTCAAGATTTTGAGATATCACTGTCCACATGTCATGTCATGTCCGTTTTACCATGCAAATATTATACATGACCATATCATCTTATTCAACTACTAATTTTATTCACAACTTCTAAGAAAATATCTTTCTTGCTTCTTTTTTTATTTCATATAGCCACTTATCCACCTGAATATCTTGATGTAAGTTTGTATTATATAGGCGCAACATAGAGCTCTTTCAAAATGGCTCAAAGCTTAATAATCTAAATGACAACCATATAGTTGTCAAAATACAGAGGATAGCTAAATTAGCTGTGTTAAGCGAAAGCATACCTTGTTCAAATATAATAAAAGGGGTTATATAGAAATAAAACCAAATATGAATGGTATGTAGTTTTTGAAACAAAACTAATCTATTTTTCAAGATTTAAGATAAAGTTTATTGCAGTCTTACTTCTTACGGAACATCCAGTATGCAGAAAGGAAACTGGGAAGGGACTAATAGCTATTGTTATTATAAACAGAGGAATCTAAAATGGGATATGTTTTCCAATACACCTATTTGGTTGTAAGAATGGAACAGCATTCCAGTTTTTGGTAATGTTGTAATTGGCGGTGCTGCTCTGGTTGCTGTGACTGTTGTTGGTTCATTGTATGGTGGCCAGCAGCTAAGGCAGAAGTGGTAGTGAAGGCAGTAGTGGTAGTGAAGGCAGTAGCGAGGAGACAGTACTGGGGTGGCCATAACATCATTGGTGTTGGTAGTGGTGGCAGCAACAATGGGGAGGAGCCGAGGAGGTGATGAGAACATTAGCACTGTTGGTGAACGATATACCAGTGCTTGACCCAACTGGATTCCTAAGGATTTTAGAATCTATTGTAGGGAAAAATAAAGTCACCCTATTCCTATTTGGGGGATAGTTATTACCTAAAATTCAAACAAATGGTTGAAAAGCCAATTAAGGGAATAAATGTTCCATTTTTCAATCTTATTCCACATGAATGCACTTGAAGATCAAACTACTTCCTCCATCCAAAAAAGAATGTCCAAGTTGACTACTCATGCTGATTAAATCGATCTATTGGTACTAGACCTATTGAGGGACACATAGGAAAACATAGCATTCAATTCTTTGACTGGACGTGCATTTTGGAACAAACCAAAAAGGAAAGGCGGACATTCTTTTTGGAACAGAAGGAGTATGCAATTAAACATGAGTTTATCCCAAGCACTCCACCTCCGGGTACATTACTTGCAATGTTCTCATTCTCTTTCTTCATACTACATTGATCCACACACACAATAACACAATATATGTTTATTTACTTACTTTCTATTAGGGTAAGATATTTAAGAATAATCTGAAATTTCTTTTAGTATACCATGTCTCCTAGTCAAATGCATTTAACTAGACTATCAAAAGAAAATGTTGAAGTTACATTTCAATTGAAAAAGTACAGTCAAGACAGACAGGCAGAGACACACCCACACACACATATGCAAGCCTGACTACTCTAGAATCTGTGATCTCACTGTCCATCTTTATCCAGAAGTCTGAAACAACGATGGAGAAAAAAGAAATAGAATATAGGAGTTACAATTTAATTGTATTTAAATTATGCAATATTAGAATTAGGGATAAAATTAGTAGTATTTTATTATAATTAGAGTTAGGAGTTATTAGTTTTGTTTTATTATGACTTTAGCTTTATCTTTATGATATTAGGATTTCCCTTTTATTACGACTCCAGGTATTTAGTTTTTAGGATTTCTAGAAAGTCTATATAATGATCCTTAGTTTTACATTGTTAAGAAGTTCTAATGAATTTATAAAAATTGTCTCTTTTTGGTCGTCCCTTCAATTGTCCCTTTTCGGTTAAAATACTTGTAAGTGCCACATCAATTTGGTATCAGAGCCAGGTTCTTATGCTATCAGAAAACACAAATCACACTCTCCTGACTTTCCTTTTTGAATTTCCCCCCAGTGATGAGGCTAATCCACTTTGGTGCCTAGGGAGCGGGTTTAGGGAGGGGGTTCTTATCTAGAGGCCTAGCTGGACGGAGGATGATATTCTAACCCTAAAAAAGGAACTCACATGTATGACTTCTCTCCCTAATGGTCATATCTAAATCATAAATCCAAGGTCGATCAAGAAGGATATGGGCTCCATCCATGGCTAAGACATCCCAATACACCTCAACATGATACTCACCAAGATGGATGGGTACAAAGTAGCGCTGATGGCAATGTATTCTTATCAACCCAAACCACTCTAAAAGGAGACATGTGTGTTTTAACCTTAAGGCTAAACCGAGAGATAGCAATCTTAGAAACGACATTCATAGTGCTACTGTCGCCGATAACCATAGAACAAGATTTGTCATTACACTTGGTATAGGTTTACAAAAGACTGGTGCGTTTCCATTAGTCATCGACTATTGTTGCAGATAAAACTCGATGCACTACACCATAGTGTTGTTCACTTTCGAACACATCACCATCATTCTCATAGCCAAATTCATCCGCAGATGGGGGAGTCTATATAATGACCCCTAGTTTTATGTTGTTAAGAAGCTTTGATGAATTTATAAAAAGTTGTCGCTTTTCAGTTAAAATACCTGTTGGTCCTACATCAGTTATCTTTAAATTTTCTTGGTACAGGAGCACAGTTAAAGGGGTCCAATAGATGGACACAGGTAGCAATGATCTGTGCTTTTGTGAACACTTATTAAATTTACGAGTCTTTTGATTCAGTTTTCTAAAAGACCATTTCATTCTTTAATTATAAAACATTTTCCTTCTTAGACTACAAGGATATGGATGAAAATTAAGAAAAGAAGGCTTAACCTCATTCAGCCTTCTGTTGTCTCTTCTATGTTTGGGCAACTAAGCCCAAAACAGAAAGCAATTAAAAAGCTATTTTGTAAACTCAACTCATCATTGAAAGCCTCAAGCAATCCATTCTTCAAATGCTCAATCTCAAACCAAATTCACTTCAATTCTATATTAAATTTGATAAAACCTACAGAATCAAAGGCCCACATGCCTAAAATGGATGTCAAACAGACTCTAAATTGATTGTGTAATCTAACCTAAAATGCAGTCTACATCAAAAGCTTGTTAACCCACCACGATTAGCTAATACAACTTATGAAGAGGAAAGGATGGAAATAAATTTGCTGAAGAGAAAAGTTCTTTCAACCTATGACACTTTGGAAAGTGAAACATGTGGAGAACATTTGGAAGAACATGTTCCTTACTACTCATAATTCAATTTAAAAATAGTTTGTCCTTCCATTTCAAGAAGGACATTGCTTAGATGCTCTAACAGCCATACCAGACATGGCTTTCTTATTCTAACATTAAGGAGTTCATATCTTAAATAAAACACCACCTTGCAAAAATGACAACATGAATCCTAGATTGAAACTACTAGGGCTGACAATGAGATTTGTATTTATACATAAAAAAAAGAATGACTTATTCTTAACTGTTTGCACATAATAGTTTTAAACAAGTATTGAAATAAAAGAATACTAGTAAGTTGTTTCTCAATTGCATTTTCATTTTAGAAAATTAAACTACTGAAAATATGCAAATTTTCTACTATTTCTACGCACTTCTAAAACAATTTTGGAAACTCTACCAGAATGGTCATTGATCATTCTTCTTTCTTCTCTAATAGAACACAAAAGAAACATAAAACAATATTATCCTTGATTGATAAGAAAAACTAAGAACGCACTTCCAAAGCGAAATAACATAAAAGTTATTTAAAAAAGACCAAAACAGGAACAGTCCGTTATTTGGTTATTCCTAATAAACACACTATCAAATCAAAACAAGTATTTCAATCAAAAGCACCGAGAAAAAATTGGTGTGACACCATAAGGATATTTCTAGAAGTCTAGAAATAGTAACTCCTCAATTTCCCAGTTTTCAATATGTAAATAAATCAAACAATGTCCAATGAATAATAATAACAAATATCATGTGCTAGATATTTCACACTACACCTTTTACTTCTATAAGCAGTCAACGTAAGAACGAACAAGCCTTGAAATGAAACACCCTCAAGAAACCCAAGAATATTCAACCACAACCCAGTGCAGTGCCACCAAGATCCTTCTAAAAGTTTTAAGTCCGAGTTATAGTGTCTATCCACCACCCCCCCACCCCCAAAATATATATATATTCATTTCGTATCCTTTTCTTTTCTCTATCTAATTATTAGCAATAACTGCACTAGATATTCCTATCACAACTGCACCCCTATCAATCATTCCAGAATTGTCCAAATTCTTGACTTGGTATATGATCATAATTGAATTTCTTAAAGAAGCATGACTCTTGCATAAAAGTGAAGATCAAATATAGAAAAAATAAACAGAAGGCTCCTAAGATATACACTGCAAGAAAGGGGTAAAAGAAAGAATATTGAAGACTTTCTGTAACTTATCTGTTGGTACAATCTACAACACATAATAGTGTATTACTACTTCTCCAAAAACAAAATACAATGAGGAAAGATGGAAAATAAACCATAGGAATAACTTGCTTCCATGAAAGATCCAACCTTGTAATGTCCCTTAGCAGAGACTAAAGTAGTCTTTTAGTGTAGAATTTCACCTGAATAGCATAAACCACAGCATTGATTGTATAGAAACTTGGCCTCAATCCATCAGTAGACACAGCACGCGCCTGTAAAGTATTTATATTAGAGTAACAACCATGGCACCTCTTTCTCCAAAAAGAAAAAAAACTCTGACACAAAAATTATCTATTAAGGAGGACTTAAAGGCAAAAGAGCAAATGGCCCAAAATTGAACCAAACCTGATAGTAAATCTCTGCCCAAAACAGAACCAAAAGTGCATAGGTTGTGAAAAAAGCAAGGCTTGGCATGTCAAGCAAGATATGTTGGACAATCTAGTGAACACACAAAAGTAATTTACTCATCAGAAGCAATCGAAATCAACTGATCTCAACAATAACACAGAATGCATAGTTTGAACCTCTGGCTGTAACTTCTGCACATTCCGGCGGAATATAAAAACCACTGATCTAACTGTAAAATGAAAAAAGAGTAAACATTGCAATATACAAAAAAATTAAAATTTAAATAACATAAATAAATTAAATGATACAAACCCCCGTTCACCAGAAAATTAAGGAAGTGGAAGACTTTCTGGGTGGTCCAGCCATACTCTGGCACTCTCAATTGTATCCGAACCAATTGAACCTAATAAGGAAATATAGGTCCATGACATAAACTACTAATATTATATGCATCAGTGAAACCAAATACTAATCCGAGTAATAACTGATCTATCCATTTCATTTCCACAATTGAGTATAAATAACAGACCGTTAAACTAGATAATTATATTTCGCGTTTCAATTATTTTACTCATCCCCTTCGCCTTATCAGCAACCAAACAAGGCATAATCCTTTTCAATTCGCAAACCCTAACAAGACGTATATTTATCTTCTTTGGCGGGAATAAAGCCAGAAAATGATAACGATTCAGCTATAAACCATAGACTCAAAAACAAATTATTACAGAAAGAGGATGGCGATTCAATACCAGAGCAACGGCGGCGACGATACAATATAGAGCGGCAAGCACGTGAAATATACGATCTTGCCAGAGCTGGGAGTCATTGATATCGTTCCACCAATTGGATGAAGCTGTAAATTCAAGAGCTTTCACCGTCAACGCCTCTGCCGCCGACAATGACAGCGGCACACCATTGCGAGCCATCTGAATCAATTCAACGCGCCTGCGAATTCCTCTTCTCTAATTTTCTTTTCTATATTATATATTCTGGAAAAAAACCCGTATCCAAATTACAGTGAAAACCTTTTCCTCCTATTTATTTCTATAATTTTATTTTTTATTAATCTTATTTATAATTTTCCGTCCAAATTTGTAATACGGCCGGCGAAGAGGAAAGGCGAGGTTGTAGAATGAAGGAGGTGGGGGTAAATCAAACCGGTAATAGGCGGTTATATTTCGGCTCTTTCAGGGAATCAAACCAAATGAAATCTTCCTTACGCGCATCGAAGGTAATCTCACCACTCCACGCACTCTTACATGTGTCACGTGGCATAATAAAATATTACTTCTTTTTTTTTTTCTAATTTCCTAACTGTATAATATAGCGGAAATAATAATTGCGGATGGAGGAAGTTTTTAATTTTGTTATTGAGAATTACTTTTTATCAAGTATTTCTTGATTGAATTTTTTAAATCTAATATTCTGTTTATATATAATAGTTTTTAATTAATTCCTATTAGATGTATCGATCAACGTGCAATAAACTGATATTTTTTTAAATTATTTATTTCTTAAAAAATCCATAATGACTCTATTTATAATCATTATTTTTTGACACCTCAAACCCTCCCTCAGTGTCTATATCCATCTATAATCAACAATATTCATGTAATGGGTGATATAGCATGAAATTTATTATGTTTTGGCCTCAGGCGATAGCCAATCAAGATTGAGGTACTTAGTACCCAGTTGGGACATGTGTAAGATAATTTGGATATCCACATAATCATAACAAGCTGCTAATTTTTTGTTTATTTGCTAGAGAAACCGACCAAGAATTCAATATATTTATGTTTGTCACCCATTTAAATTTTGTAGGTAACTATTGCACTCCATTTATTTGGTGAAATAGTGGGACCGTGGACAGTTGTGGGAAGAACTTGAATAGTTGCCATTTGCTATTGTGGTGTTTATGCTGCTCCAAAATGTACTCTTTTCTTAGAAGCCGGAATAAGAGAAACAAGCAAAAGTATTGATGCATGATCTGTCCAAACTTGAGGTCTCCAATTCGTGCTGACTTCGCTGGTGATCTGATGAGGTTCAACTAGGTCCTCTATAGGTCAGACTAGTGCACTACAAAAGTGGATGGGAGTTGAATCCTAGTGTGAGCTCTCCTCCGGAAACTAAGTTAGTGGGGAAGGTGTGATAATCATAGACATAATGTGTGATGAATGTTAACAAGGCTTTTTCCTCCTTCCTTACCGTGAGGGTTGTTGTATGTTTTATCTATGCAAGTGCATATATCACTAACAAGTAAAATAATAAAGTAGGAGTGAAATTGGTTCGATTCAGTTTTATGGGCTTAGAAAATCATTTTCGGTTATAATCGATACATATGTATAACCAGACCAACAAATTTGGTTCATATATTAAGAAAACCGAAAAATCATATGACACAAATTTTAACAAAAACTGAACCAACTATTTGGTTCAGTTCGGTTAGTCAGTTATACTTGACAAATTTTCACCCTTATAATGAAGAGTAGAGTATTGTTCTCATGAGAAATTATTATTGAAATTCGTTAATTACTAAACTTATAACAATTTAATTTTATTCAAACAAACTAATTAAGTCTGCACAATAATAACAAAATAAAACTAACACACACAAATGAGAAATTGACTTTAGGAATCAATAAAGAAAACATAATATTACAATTTCTCTTAACAACACTTTTGAATCTCTTTTACTCTTTCTTAACATACTAAATGGACTGAGCTGTTAACCTAGATTTTTTATTTAATTATAAGTATCTTAAGATATTTTATAATAATATCTCTCACAACCAATTCATTGTATTCCTATGAAAATTAGAATAAAGAAAGATTCATTAGGCAACTCTATATTGGCTACACATGACATGAGAGTATACCACTATCTCACAAGCAAATCAAATCATTCAGTTAGATAAATGAATTTGATCATATGTTATTCCATCCATGGCTAACACTAAACTTCCTTTTCCCAAGTTTATTTAGGTTACCAATTCAATTCAATTCAATTGACGATCAATCAATGAGAAGTATTAAGCACAATATCAAATAAACAACTCAATTGCCATTAGCCATAAGAAATGTATAAAGAATAGGAGAAATCCAAATTACATGTTAAGTTCAATTTGAATCCTAGAGAAAATAATTTAATTCATAGTAATTATTAAAAACACAAACCAAAAGAAATTCATCAATGTTATTACAAGAAAACTTCAGAAAATTAATGAGGGAGAGAGAGAATTAGAGATTATCGGGTCTTCAGTCTTTAATACTCCTCAAATTCCTCTTGCCTCCTTGCACGCATATCTTCACCTATTTGCTTCAACCTTTTTTCTTTTTATAAGCCTCTTAAAACCCTAATTAAGATATTTCTTGTAAAAGAGTATCACACAAGTACCACGGCCTCAAAATTCCAGCGTCGTAGCCTCAAACTCTCAGATTTTTCTTTGTCATTCATGCTTCTTGTGCCATGCCCTCCACTTTCCAGCAACGCATGTGACACCCATGTATACTATTCATATAATATTTACAACTTAATTATGCCTTTATACGCTCCCAAAGACACATGAGTTTTTTTTTATATACCACGATATTATCCGAATAACACAAAAAATTACAAATCCACTAAATCATTTTCTAATAGATATGTTAGAACATATTATAGCCAAAAAAGTAAATACACCAAAATGACGACAAAATGCAGCAGACTCACATTCTAGACAAGTGGAAACCATGTGAGGCTTAATTAACTCATGATCAATCCTAGTGGTCATAAATCGCATATACCAATATATGATCACACAGATCTAAGAAAGTAACACTTATATATATTTTTACAACCATTTTTATATAGAATCATTTTTAATACTTACATTAATTTACATGTTATCCTAAATTTGACTTCCACAAGTCTAAATCTACCATCATTAGGCCAAAATGAACACACAAGTACCGTGGTTATAGGAATAAGGATATATGCGAATTCTTATATCTGACTAAAAACATACATCATAAGCACATAACATCCTTCAAATCCCACCAAAACCACACAATCACCTAACATACCTCATAACCAAACACCACACCACTATATTGAGCTCGAACAGTTGAGTGGCAACCGCGTGAATTTGCCATTTTCTCTCCACATCCTCCTTATTCATCAAGCAAAGGCAGGTGGATCTACTTCTCTGCTTGAAGTGAGATGTACCAAGATCGCCCTTATAATAATGAACCTTGGAAGTCAGAGTATTTCTTTGTCGAATCTTCTAAACACACCCGTCTTCTACATCATTAGGGCTTACTGAGATCTTGGGAAATCTTTACCTCAAATGACTGGAGAGTAGTTGAAAAGTTACCAAAAGATATGTGTTATCAGAAACGTCTCCCTTACTTGCTTTTTGACATCATCATTTTTTACTCTGGTCATAGATTGACGAGCTTAAGATTGTCTTGATCTTCTTATAGTCTGTTTTGGGCTCTATGCTTATAAAAATATCATTCTCATATTATTGCTAGCTCTTTTTATGTTTAATTTATTGTGTATATATGAGTTCGACTATGGAAGAAAAGACCACCCAGTTATAGGCCATCTTGGAAAAGAGAATGGAGTAGCAGGCCAGACTTCAATGAGAGAAATCTACCACAAAGGAAGAAAATAAGAAACTTGTGAAGGGTCTCAAGTGTACATGCCATAGCTTAGAGGCATACCCAATCAATCATTTCAGAAAAGGAAACCCTTTTGCTCTTACTAAGCCCTCTACTAGGGAGACCATCGAGCTGTCACCTTCTTCTACCAAGCCAGCCATTATGCATGACATGCCTCTTACTATCCTCCCTTTAGTGAGACCGCCGACTAAGGTACGCCACTCTGAGAAAGGAACTCGAGCATCCGAGCCTTCAAGTCGTTGTTTTTCCTTAGGACTTGACTGATTCTATTTCCCTCGAATCCCAGCTCATGAATTCTTAAGGGCCTTTCTTAAAGCTTCTTTTGGTGATGTGCCTAACTTTGGGTGCACTATTGCTCGAAGGACCACCTTGGTCGTGGATGCTGCCGAGATCGATGGTTTTCCTTTTGAGGGTGCTTACATTAGAGGCCTAACTTCTTCGATAAAGGTGAGTTACCAAATGGACTTGATGATTGTTCTTTTTTTTCATCTTTCTTTCTCTCTCTCTCATTTTATTAATAATCTTTAACTTTAGCCCAAGAATACAAAGCCTCCCACTATACTCACCTGAAGAAAGGTATGAGGACGCTGCGTATGCTAGCAATAAGCTTGTGGCACTGTAGTACAACTTGAACATTCAGAAGGTCTTCTTATCAAAGTTAAGTAGACTTTCGAACTTGTTTTTGAATTGGAAGGTGAGCGTGGATCTTTGAAAGACGAGCTTGCCAAACTAGTAGAAGACTATATTGAGGCAAAACGAGAATTGCCTAATTGTTAATATGAGGTATCGAATATCGAGGCGGGCTACCAGGAGAGCTTCTAGGTTAACAGTGAGTTGGAAGTACTCAGGAAAGAGCTCGAAGAAACAAAAGATATCTTGGTTGATACCCAGAAGAAAAATAAAATAATTGTGGCAGTCTTCAAGAACTCTAAGGAGTGTCGCTAAATGATTTATGATGAAAGTTGGTAGATCTTTGTTTGAGGTTAGACCAGATACCAAGATTGGCTGAAAAGAGAGAATCCTAACTTGAATGTTGATCATATCAAATATCATGGGGAGAATCTGGCTCTACATATGGCAAAGATGGCAGTCGAGGGAGAGGACGATAGAGAAGGCGAAGATGAAGTGGAGAACAAAGCCATGGGTGAAGACGATGCTGAGCATCGTACTTGAATGTCTTTGTATTTTTAACTTTGTAACTTGAACAATTTCCTTTAATTATTCTTCATGAATTATGATCATTTTGCTGTCAGTTAACTATGATCACCTCTGTTCTTATATTATTTGCATCACAGAATATTAAATTTTGTCTTTATTACCATATTTGGTCGTTCTTCGTGCTATAGACTTCTACAAGGTCGAGTAGTTATAAGCTCTTTCTGCCTTAGTAATTAAATACAGGTGTGGTTTAACAGACTAGGTTTCAAAACTATCATGCTATCTTCCCAGCTCATACTACCGCTAAGGGTCTAACCTTTAGAGTTCAAAAGGTTTAACATAACCTAGTATCTTATAATCCCTATAGACTAATGCATGGTGGTTGGGGTCATAGGACTGTACTGTTTTACTAGACTCGCTAACCATTTTATGAGCACCCAGAGGTCATGAGGACTCCTTTACATGACCTAGGTTTTTCAAGTAGATTATTCAAGAGATCTCTTGTTAAAAATTCCCTGCTCGTGACTCTGAAAAGTTTTTAGTTTCATAAATGCATCTTAAATAATATTTAACATATAATTCAAAAAAGAGAACACCATAGGTCTTATAACTTAATGATACATTATTTGAAATACTTTCGTTCACGATCTTAAAGGTGCCTGGTTTGACTAGCTTTATTATCTGGTAAGGATCTTCCCATTATTCCTTCAATTTCCCTTTAGAGTTTTGCCTTTCCTAAGAATTGGTTAAGTTGAAGGACAAGGTTACCTAAACGGAAAGGTATATTGTGAACTTTGCCCCTAAAAACCTTCAATGCATTATGCTAGTGAGTAGTCATTCTGATTTGTACTCTGTCTCTTAACCTTTCTACTAGGTCTAAGTTGACCCTTATCAAATTCTCATTGTTACCTTATTCGAAATATTCTACCCGAGATGATAAAAATCTAATCTCGAGAGGGATAACCCAATCTTGTTAATGAAAGCCTCTGGTGTGGTTTTGTATGGCCATAACATATTTTTCAATTGCTCTTCCCAATCCAGCTTATCTCTAGACAATTTTTTTAACCATCAAGTAAGGTTTTGTTCATTCCATCACAAACATCAAATTGAAATTTGGTAGAGCTAGTATAGGTACTTCTATCATAGACTTTTTGAGCTTCATGGGACCATTTAAATGAATTCTTATTTAATATATTAGTTAAAGGCTTGCTAATGTTGCTATAATCTTTTATAAACTTCCTATAGTAACTAGTCAACCCTAAAAACCCTCTTGAGGCCTTAATAGTCTTGAGTGTAAGCTAAGAAACTATACATTCAATTTTCTTCTGGTCAGTAGCTACTCCTTTACCAAAGATGGTATGATCTAAGTATTCCACTTCAAGAACCCCTAAAAGAACACCTAGATAGCTTAACATATAGCATATGTTATAGTAGTAGCTCAAATGTCAATGTCAAGTGTTGTAAATACTCTTGCCATGTTCTACTATAGATTAAAATATCATCAATGAATACCAAAGAAAACTTTGAGATATGGACTAAATACTTCTGTCATCAAATTTTGAAAGGTAGAGGAGCCACTGGTCAAACCAATAAGCATAACCAAATACTCATAATGGCCAAAATGAGTTATGAAAGCAGTTTTGTGGATGTTCTCTTCAGCCATTGTTATTTGATGGTAAACTGCCCTTAAATCCAACTTAGAGTACACCATAACACCATATAACTCATTAAGTAGTTTCTCAATTATCCGAATTGGGAATTTGTCCTTTATAGTAAACTGGTTTAACTGTTTATAATCTACATACATTCTCCAAAAACCATTTTTCTTTCTGATCATTATAGTAGGGGAGGAAGAAAGGCTTTTAATGGGTATTATGATATCATCATTCAACATTTTCTTGATCATATTTTCTATAGTATCTTTTTATATAGCAGAGTATCTATAAAGTCTCAGTTTAATCACTTGTCTTTCATCTTTTAAGTGTATGTTGTGGTCATGACTTAGATGAGGAAGGATCAGGCTTAGCAAATATGGGATGATAATTAGTAAGCAGGTGTTGGAGGTTAGTAGGCAAATTGATTAGCTCCATGGGACTGGTTGTTGTGGATATGTTGAAGGTAGTAGCATCTGGTTATTCAGCTCTTGAGAATTATCATTATCCCCTTTTTGAATAAACACAAATGAACTTCCATAGTTATTACTGCCTTTAAATTCCCGTTTTGTGATCATCTGGATGTCTTTGGTATAATTTCCATACATTATCACTTATTTTCTTCCTACCTAAATTTCATGGTCAAGTTGTCAAAATCCCAGACAATTGGCTCAAGTATAGCTATCCATTATACTTCTAACACCATGTGGCACCCACCGAATTACATGATTAGAAAGTTAGCATAAAAATCTACACCCTGCATATTCCATTTCAATCCATAGCAACCATGTTGCACTTTCACTTGCTCCTATTTGCCATAGTCACAAAGTATGTTGTATTGGTTGCAATGGACACCATAGTTTTTTAGCACACTAAAGGTCTAAAAAATTATGTTTACTCTCACTATCTACAGGTATAGATAACCCTTATTTTTGAACTACTTACACATAATTCATGGTTTTATACTCATTAAAACCCTATAAGGTATAGATAGAGATAAGCTTCAAGTAATGGAGTTACTTCCTTCTTAATTTCTTCACTGCTCATATACTCAGAATTGACATCATATAACATTTCTAACTCCTCATCAGCTTCCAAAACAATTTATTTCAGTTGAGACCTCCTACACTTGTGTCTAGGCGCATATGTCTCCTCACACCAATAGCACAAGCCCTGATGGGAGGGTACTATGGTTTAGGATTATATGCTGATGATAATGGGTTTGTATGGATTAACAGTTTAGGGGTTGGAAGAAAGGGTGTTCTAGGGGTTTAGTAAGTGTTTTGTTGTTTATATTGGTGTTTTCTAGTTAACTCCTAGAAGGTAGCCTCTTGTAACCTAGCCACATACATAGTCTGAGGTAGGTTTAAAGTGCAAAACATCAGGCAGCATTTTTTATTTCTTTATGCAAGCCACTAAGAAAACAACTAATAGCAAAATTCTCTGGTGCCACAATTTGGCTGAGCATTCTTTCAAACTTGTCTTGATAGTATGTAACAAAATCCCTATTGCCTGACTCTTACTAATTTTGCTACAGGATCCTCAAAAGCAGCATTTGCAAAACGATGTCCCATGTCTACTATATATAGTGTCCATGTTAACATTCTTCTCATCACTTTTCTCATATATGCTTGATGCTAGAGAAAAGCCTTTCCTTCAAGCATGGTATTGATGACCTTCATCTTATAAATTTAAGGGTACCTTCTATGTCAAAGATTTGTTCAAGTTTGTATTGTAAAAAATTGAATCATTCCCCTTTAAAATGAGGGTAATCCATTTTAACATGTATAAGTTGTTGAAACCCCTTTCCTTAAGGCATAGCCTCAGGTACACCAAGTCTGGCCATATATGCCCTAGCTGCACTAGGATTCATTTAATTAACCCAAACACCCCCTCTCAATAGTGACACACATATTTGGAATCTTTAGGATAAGGTTTATAACTCAATTGCCACCAAGGTTTTAAGGTCCAAGTACTATGTTCGCTACTGGAGCAAGCATCAAGTGTGGATTTTGAGGGCCAAGAATTAGATTTCCTGCTAGAACCACATTTAACCCAGCATCCTTAACATTCTCAACTCTACTTATAGCATGGTTTCCTGGTGGTCTCCCCATTCCTGGGTACTGGTTTCAATTTTGATTCTCCATCAGACGTCTCATTTCTGCCATCATCTAGGTTAGTTGACCTTCAATTATTTGTAGTTAGTCTCTGATCCCATTTGAAGGCCATTAACTCAGGCTCCTATTTTTGTTTGAAACTCGTTGTCCCATATTTTCATCTTTTGTATATCAATTTTACACTTGTTGGGTTTATGATACAGCTACCCTACTATATCATTGCATACTTGCAAATGTGTTTCTCTTCATATCCTGAAACTAAAACATAGGCGAAGTAAAATGCATTATTGTTCCTAAACTATTCATTGGACCGACTTACACAACCCTTCCCCTCCCCCTTCAAAAACAAAAAAATAGATACAACTGGTGCCATTTAGATAGGCTCTGTAACCCAATTCCACCAGCAGGATTTGTGTGATTGCATCTTTAACTAATTCTAGGTGAAGTTGATGGTCTTAAGGTTTATTAATTTCAATTTTCAAATCAAAGAGACCCAAAAAGAAAAACAATGGCTTTTGTATCTCAACTCAACCAATTTCCATACAAGACCCTTTACATGAACCCACTCGATTCTTATTTAAACTCCATACTGTCAACTTTGCCTCTAAATTTGATTAGGATTATGGAAATGACCAAACTAGTAACAAGGAGTTTCTGTCGAAATTCCTTGGCTGGTTACTGTGTATAGTGGTGAACAACAATTTTGAGTAGGGTCTTGTGAAAGATGAGAATTTTAGGGAGGATTCGACCTATTGTTCTAAAAAATATAAAAGATTTTCAGGTTCCAAATGTCTTAGAACAACCATTTTTCAATTCAAGTAAGAGACTCAAAGTAATTGATATGAATTTTACTTACGTAAGTGCATGTATCGTCCTCAAGTAATATAGAGTAAGTAGAGTATTGTTCCCATGAGAAGTTTTCAAATATTATACTAAGTATTAAAATTAGCAATTCCAATTTTATTCAAATAATTGAAATTTGAATAGATTATAATCTAATGATAAACCAAAAACAAATTAAAACAAGATTAAACTGGAGATAAACCTAGAACTACAACTTCCCTCAACATTTCACTTTAATTATTATTATTATCTTGTCTTGTTTAGTTATGGCAATGAATTATTAACCGAAGGTTCTTAATCAATTATAAGCATATTCTTATGCCTTATAAGTATATCTCACTTAATCATTTCACTATATTTATTTGTGAATTATATTAAACAAGTCATTAAGATTATACCTAAATTGGCTACACAAGGCATATATGTATATTCCTATCCTATACTCAAATCAAACTCAACATGTGTTGAATTCAAACAAGTGCTAATTCATTCAAGGCTTAACCTAAATTCCCCTTCCTAAGTTCCTTTAGGTTTCCTAATTCAATCTAAAAGATAGCCAGTCAATTAGAAGCATTAAGCATAAACGAATTAGATAAATCATATACCAAAACCTAAGCAATCCATAGATACAATATTATGAAGCTACATGTTGAGTTATAGTTGCAATTCTAGAAATGAAACTACTTCATGCTACTTAGTGTAAACATGGTTTCAACAATAATAAACATTAAATGAATACAATAAAAGTAAAGAAGGAGTAGAAATAGAGAAAGCTATAAAGGTTATCGATCTGCAAGCTCATACTATCCTTGCCCCTCTTGCTTCCTTGCATCTGTTGAGAAGCTCTAATACTCCAGGAAAAAGTTGCTAACTTGTATCTCTAATTGTGTGTAAAAGTCCTCAAGGTAGTCCCTCTTTTATAAGCTTACTGTGATAACTCAAATTCAATCGTTTAATGCATGTTTCAGAATAGTCATACATAACCTGTATAATTAGGTGAATAAAAGTTTACATAAAGTAGAATTAAAGCTAATAAATTTTAGTATATGTACATGCATGCAATTATAAGATTTATTTCCATCACATAATAGGTTGATATGGACTTAGAGTCCATTTTATGTGAATTATGATAATAAATTTGTTATGTATATTATATATATTAAAGTATGATAATTGAATATATAAAGTTAATTAGAAGTGAAGACCATTTACACCACTTATTAAAAAATTAGCTAATCATGTGCCTAATATTTTATTATATAATTTTGTCTTGTATCATTTTCTTTCCATCCTTGCCACCTTCTTTGCCTAGATGATTTTTCCTTCCCTCTTTTTACCTCTCGGTTGACTATATTTAATTCCCATATTCTTCTCCCTTTAAATGCCAAGCTTCTCTAGTTTAAGAGTGTGAGAATTTTCTGGTTTAGTCAAGCTTAAGGTATAGCTTATCCTCTTTTTTTCACCCTTTGTTCTAAATTACTACCTTTTCCCCTTGTTGCCATGTTTATCATTTCCTTTGTCAAGAGTATATGTTCTGTTTTGAGTTGGGAATTGGCAGTTTACTGTTAAGGCTTTCTTGCCCCCGTAAACAAATATATTCTTAGGGGTGTGTGCAACCTTGTGGTATGTGTGAGAAGGGGGGAGAGGGGTTAAGGGGGGTTAAGGGTGAGTTTTAGGTGGCTATAACAGAGCTTAAATTATGCCCTAGTTTTCTGGTTGTTGGAGCCATGAAGTAGGTGAAGTAAATGCAGCACTTTTGCCTTGCTTCATCGTTTTCTTAGTTGTTAAATCTAATATATATCATGTGTGTGGTTAAGGTTAGGTAGCAAATTTATTGCCATGTGTATGCCAAAAGGAAGATAAAGCTTAAACTACTTTTAAGTCCAAGTTTAAACCTATTTCTTGAGGGAATTTATCTTAGTTTAGGGTGTTTCGTTAACAAGAAAATAAGTGTAGGAATTTTTCTTGTCTTAAAACTTTGATTTGGTTAAGCTGGTTATATTGATTTAAGCATGGTTAAACTCTTAAAGTAAGTAAGTTAGTTAGTGACAAGTCCTCTAAGTTTAATTAGAATAGTAAGTTAAATAAGTTATAATTCAAGTGTGTTATATATATATATGGAATTTATGAGTCAAGAATTGAATCTTAAAATAAAATCGACGAAACTATATAAACTTATAGTGGCTTGGGCGCCGCGACCTCAGCTTTTTGGGGCAATGGCTGCAACTTTCTGGTTCTAGGGCCTCGAACTCCTAGGCAGCCTCCTTTGTCTTGCCCATTTTGAGTTCGAAGTTGACTTATAATGGGACTCCTTCTTGTATTAGACCTTCAAAACACAAAGACTAAGTTAATATGAGTTAGAACTTTTATAAAACACTTAAATCTAATCCTAAAATAACTGGGAATCAACATCCTAATATAATATGAACTCAACTAGGAATTCAACTAAAACTAAGCAAAAACCAACTAAAACTCTAGAACATAACTAAATGAGTATGAGTAAAACAATATATAATAACTCTATTTTCATGAGTTATCAGTAGTAGAGATGGAAAACCTGTTGTGAGCTTATTAGATGACACCATCATTTTATGAGGTGTTATCATTAATGATAAAGGTAAGCAAATAACCCGGAAACTCGATTAACCTGAACAATCATGATTGAATCCTACTGAAACTCGATAATTTGATTAACCCCGAGTTTTAAGTTGGGTGATATTTTTATTTTATATTTTTGTACTGGGTTGAGTCACGTATTCAAGTGAAAACATTTTCAACCTAGGAAAACTGATTCACCCGAATTTGTGTACTATATTTAAAATAATTTTTATATATAAAAATGTATAATCAAATTAAATTTAGTCATTTAATACTTGAAAATGAATGTATGACTCAACTCAACATATGTTTATGCTGATTTTAAGATTTTCATATTTAGTTTGAATTTATAGTCATGTCAAATATACATGATTGAAAAAATATATTTATTTATCTTAATATATTTATTAAATTTGTAACGATAAAAAATTTCAGTATATTTTTATTTCTAGATTAAAAATTATAAAACTTATTTTAGAACTTATTATTTGTTAAAACTAGGTAATAGATTATTTGGTCAATTGCATTTTACCGCAATGAATTGCACCTGTTTTTTTTTTTTTTTTTTTTGCAATAACCCCCATGAACTATTCAAATTAGGCATATATAACTCCCTTATTTGGATTATAATTATCAAATAACCCCCAATCATCCAAATTGGTCATAAAATCTAACAAATTAACTTAAAAAAAGACTAAATTATCCTTATTATAAGTTTTTTTCTTTTTGTCTTTCACTTTTTATTTCTTGTTTCTTTTTTCATCTTTTCTTTTACTAGCAATAAATCTATATATTTATCCAATTTAGTATATGAATGATTCAAAAATTATTTATGTATGCTAAAATTGAATCAATATAAAAAATTTAGTTTCATAGAAAATGAAAAGAAAGATATGTAAAAAGGAGAAAAAATAAAATAAATTTTAAAAAAAAACCTTATAATAAGGGTAATTTAGTCTTTTATGAGTTAATTTGTTATATTTAATAACTAATTTACATGAGTGGTGGTTATTTGTTAATTATGACTCAAATAAGGAAATTATGTACTAATTCTATAGTTTGTGGGTGATCGCAAAATGGGTGGTAGTTAATGAGAGTATAGTATAATTGACCTTAAAAAATAATAAGGTTAATGATCAGAAGTGATAAAAATAATAATTTAAAGAATAAGACTTATTTGTAATTAGTTTTAATAAGATAACTTATTTGACTTTAGACTTACTTATACATATGTGAAACTAGGTGCTCAAACTCACCACTAGGGGTAGGGAGACAAGGTACTAGTTGTTTGAAGGTAAGCTCTTGGCGATGACCTTTTTTTATTTAGTGGACCATGTGTGAATAAAAATTTTCAAATATTTTTTTAATATAAGAAACCCAATAATTATTAAAAATGATATTTTAAATTTGGTTATAATTTTTCTTTTTAAAAAATGGTTTGAACGTACTTGTGTTACTTGGCTTTGTTTGAATTATTCTTTATTTTTTAAAATGAAAAATCTAAATAGTTATATTTTTAATTTAAATAAATTGAAGATAAAGTAAGATAACATAAAGGATAGAATAAGCAGTTGAGAGAAATATAAGAAAAATAAATATTTAAGACTTATTTGAATAGAGAAAATTTTAAAATAGTTCTTTTTTAAAATTAAAAAAATTAAATTATCATTTTTTTTTACATTTAAAAAAAAAGAAAATAGTTTTAACTTTTCATCCTTCTAGAAAAAAAAATTGTTAAAATCTTAAATTTTGAAGTTTGAACCTTAATATATTTCAAGGGAGCTCATCATTTTATGCACAAGAAAAGTTTGGGACATAATGGGCTAATGACGCGGACATCTTTAGAAAGTAACATTTGTGCAAAATATATATATATATAAAAATTCACTTAACATATTACATTTTATTTTTAAATGAGGCAAATTTTTTTATTTACGAATCAATCCACTAAATTAGGTAACCCACTAATTTTTTTATTTTATAAATTAGTCCTTTCATTTTCTTACTTTTTCTTAATTACACCTTTACAAATATTTTTATTCTAATATAAAATCTTATAATTCTTATTTTATTTTATTGATTAACAAATAAATTGAATGTTTAAAAAGTCATATAAGTAATGATTATCAAATTCAAAACTAATTTTTAAGAAGAAATATTAGTGGGATGACTGTTATATGAAGATAAAGATTCAAGATGAAACCCCTAACTTTTCCTTTCATAACTTTATTAGTTCTGGCGTACTAATAGATTTGCTTTAGGCGGCATAAGGTTTTAATTTACATTTAGATCTTTTGTTATGGGGTATATACCTAAAAAACTAAAATGGGTCCTTGTGATTTATATATATATAGTCAGTCAATTTATATATATTTAGATTAAATTTAATTAAAGGCAAATCATTCAGATTAGAGGGAGACAACTCACAAAAATGTATTCATTATAAAGTTTTCAAAATTTTGATTTAAAAAATATAATATATTTATTGAGATAATAGACCCTTTTCTGATTGGGAGTATTTCACTTAGAAGTCTCTTTGTACCTATTTAATTAAGTTACTAAAGTCTAAATATTAATGGATTTAAGGTGGGGACAATGAACACATGCTAGATTCTTGTTACCAAGTACAATAATTTACCGCACACCCACATGAATTTAAAGATGTGTGTAAGATATAAATTGATGCCACATCATTGGTAATGTTGCAGTTAGTAGTTGATGGTAGAAGTCATTAGATTATATTACAAGTTATTTACTAATATTGAAATAATATACTCATACTATTAATTAATTTTTCTTAGTCACAAAGGTATGTGATTTATTTTTATAAACAAAGAAAATTAACTAATCACACTTTTGAAATTTCATAAAAGAAATAAAAATTACACTACTGGGAACTATAATTATTTTCACATCATAAATAATGCATATTTATATTAGTAATGATTTATTCATTTAATCAGTCAATTTATATATATTTAGATTAATTTATTTTTTAAAATTAATTAAAGGAAAAACATTCATATTAGAGATAGTTAATTCTTAAAAAAAAAGTGTATTCATAAATTAAAAAAAAAAAAGAATATAATCACACTATCAATTTTTCTTAAACAACAAGAAATTAACTAATCACACAATTAAATTTTCTTAAAATAAAAATAAAAATTACACTACTAACTGAGCACTATGATTACCCAAAAAAAAAATGCATATTCACATTATTAATAATTTATTGCTTAATTAGATGTTTAGTTCAATTCTATTTTTTATATTAAAATTATTAGTCATAACTATTCTAATTGAGTATGAAGATTGTGTATATATTATTAATAATGCACATATGACATATCACTAATGATCTACTCACAAGTTATTATATATGTGATAACCCGGTATTGAAACATGAAATTAGAACAATTTGGTGTAACTCTTAATCATGAAAATAAATGCAAGTATATAAAAAATAAATAAACATTATACCTATATGTATACATAAAATATGTACACAAGTAATTTAATCTTGCCTTATTGCCTTCCCTTTAGGACAATTTCTACTTTTGCTTTTCTTCCTTCTTGTTTGTTTTTCCACCAACTTATCTCCTATTCTATACAATTCCATTTTTTCTTTCATTTGGTCGAGTTACCTCCTATTGCATACATGTAGTTTTTTGCAATTCTGTCACACCTTTCATGGAGGTATGATTAATTGAAAAAATGGTAATTAAACCTTCGTAGCCCTGACTCAAAAACAAAGAAATAACTATGACTTTTAACCAACCAATGAATAAAACCAAAAATTGATAAAACAAAAAAGTTAACAGTAAAAGTTTGTTGACTGAAACAAATCACAACTTACTGAAAATTTTGGCATATGCTCCCTGTAATATGAAACATGCTTTAAATACAAACCTATAAACTCTTGTTCTGACACAAAGACAACAAGGAGCTCCACTCCGTCCACATCATAAACAAGACAAATACTAGACCAAGGAGCTTCGCTCCGTCCACATCATAAACAAGACAAATACTAGATTGTTACATTATACAAAATTAGACAGTCCATAGTTTTAATGTGACTGCAAACTTTCATCCTTGACTTCAAGTATGAGATTCCGAAGAATACCTTGTCATCAAATCCTTATCAAACCCCTGTATTAGTGGTTAACTTCTTTTGAGGCCTTGTTACTAAAAAAAATGTCCACAAAAGAGGGGTAAGTCCTACGGACTCCGTAAGTAGAATATCGTACCTAAAGAGTATTAGTATCACTCAACACAAAGTATACAACATATATAATAACATCATGATTTAATTCAAAATATACGTATATATTTGTAATTGTCATAAATTCACAACTTACATAATTCATAGAATCACAAATTAATCAGAGAAATCATAACATACAAAACAAACAAAGGGCCAATGAGTAACCTAGCTCTGCACAACAGTATCACCTCCTACCAGACATTTACGCACCTGCACAACATATTGGTCCTCCTTGATCCATCCCATTGGGGCTGGACACTCAAATTAGAAAAAAAAAAAAATTCTTAGAATTAGAATATCTCATAATTTCAAATCAGAATATCGTAAGTGTACTTGAATCTCAGTTTCGGAAATAAAAATCATTTCTTAGAAAATTTCACTTTGTTTGTCCCTTATTAACCACAAACAATTTCAAACAAATATAATTTAAATAACTCACTAAAACACTGTACTTGCACATTTATTCAAATACACATAATAATCTAGCCCCCTAAAGGTATCAGTTAGACACTCACCGGTTTACAAATCTTGTTCGTCACTTCCTCTTGTGCTCACGTATGTCATCAGGCCCACAGAAGGGTCTAGAACTGAAATTCATAATTCCAAATAATACTTAGTTCATAAACATTATTGTTATAATCTATTAATTATTAAGCTTATATATGTCAACTTATATGTGTTTCTTGAAACTTGTAAGGAACTAAATTCTATCTTATATATGTATAGTATTTATGTACATACCAACGAAATCAATTCTAACTCATATTTTTAACTTTTCTTATTTTCTAGAATTAAACCCGAATTACGTTAATCTCTTACAATTAACCAAAATCTTAGATCACACCATTCTAATGTTAAAGCAATCAAGTTTCAAAATTTATATTTCTTTGACCACTTAGCCATAATTCTTCATCCCTTGCTCTTAGACGATTCATTTGATTAATTATTTAACTAATAAAGTTTCTATACTTCAACTCCAATGTATATACTAGTCATTCTATCAAACATCTTATAGGCATATTTCCTTCTAGTTCATCTATATCTTTATGTAATTATACCTATTCCAATAAAATCAACATAATTCACTAATTTTCATATTACTCATTTTCCATGCATTAGTCTTAAATTTTATTTAATTAATCAAAGTCACTCTAAAGCTTAATTACAATTCACTTCAACTTTTATTTACCACTAATTATTTAAGTTCTACCTTACTCTTAACCACTTTCGGTATCAAACTTAGTTTTAAAATTCTAAATTAAAGTCCAAAAAAAATATTACACCTATATGGGACTCTTGAAACTAAAACTTGTTGAAGTGACTGATAAGAGTTACATGACAGAAGTTCTAAGAAAAATATAAAAACTTTCATGAATGAGGACCATTTGAAACTAAAATCTATCATGGATATTCTTAACTACATATGAGTATCTATCAATCTAAGAATGCAAGTTTATGTAATTATTTGGATATTTGTACAAAAACACTTAAACCAACTAACGCAACAAAATCACCAATCATTCTCCATTAAGTTTATGGATGTAAAGTGTAATCTTTGGACTGTAATCCTTTTCTTTAATTTTCCAAAAGTAATCTCTATGTACATTAAACAGCCATAAATGTGGTCACCTATTGTTGAAGGGAAGAGAGAAAATGTTGGTAGTATGGTTGAGAGAGAAGGTGGAGGATGGAGGCTTGGAAGGTGACAAAAATGATAAACTTATAGTAAGGATACTGGAATGAGAAATGCAAAAGAGAGTTGAGATTTCTTGCCACATGTTGGAAAGGAAAAAATTCAGAACATAGTCTCTGTGTGGCAGTATTTGCCAAAAGGCTATTTATTACCTATTAAACCTTGATTTAATATGTCTTTGTCTCTAAGATTTTTCTTGGTGTTGTTGCGGTTTTTACAAATGGAGAGTCAGAATGTGAAGAAGGCACTCCTGTACATAAGAAGTATAAGAATATGACTTCCTAATGATGCTTGGAAATAAAGAACGAACAAAATGGAACATTGCCTAAATTATAAAGATTGTAAAGTAGAAAGGAGTACAAACTAGAAATGAGCAAAAGAAGCAAGATATTGAGACAATTTATGCTTCAATTTAGTTTCAATGAAAACTAGCTGCTCTTTTATGAGGATTACTTCTAGTTTTTATTCAAGGAAACCTGGAGTAACATTATCCATGTTATAAGCATTTCAAATTTAGTTCCCTTACATCATCTAAATTCTTTCTTCCCCATATGGTTATGTTTATCATCCTACAATCCTAACAATAACCAATAAAAATTTCACCAATATAAAGCAATTAAACTAACAAAATACTTAAAATCCATAATCTGCCCACACCTTTACTAAGCATCCTAGTTGCTGCCGTGAAGGGGGTATACTTTCCAAGAGTAAAATGATTTTCTGCAACCATTCTTAGCCTCGTTACCTTGCTGTACCACCTCCCCATAGTCACCAACCAGCCAAGTGAAGAAGGAAAACAAATCAAGCTGCAGCAAGGGACATAAAACAAGAGGCAACTAGTTTGAGACTCTTAAACTAACCCACCTACCCAGTATACACAAGGAAAACGAGCTCAACAAGCAAGAGACAAGGTCAAACTTTTTCAGCTAGACCAAAGACTCTCACGACTAACATAGGAAGTAAAACATACAGCCAAAAACAAAGCTGTCTAACCCGCTCTAAGATAAGGCCCCTTGATTGCAGCTGACATTATGAAAATCAAAGACTACCAATCAAAAGAAAAACAAGCAAGTAAATGATGGAGTCTTCGGCCAACAACAGTAACGAATGTTCAAGAAGAAGGAAATAACAAAAGAAATAGGGGATCCCTGCTGCTGCTACCCACGACCTGCCTTTGGCTCATACACTTACACGACAACACACAAAGAGGAGCTGAGCTTCAAGCAAGACTAAAAAACAACTCTCTCTTAGCTATTGCAAATCAAGGGCTGATGATGGCTACCTTAGTCTCACACATACTCACACACCTTGAAACTAAAGAAGGAATGGACTACAAGGCAAGGATGAAGGTTTGAACTTCTTGGCTGCTGCAGACCAAGAATAGGGCTGCTCCTCATAATTTTCTGACGAGGAAGGCAGTTCTTAGCCAACTGAAATTAAGGCCAAACAAAGCAGGATGAACAAAGAAGGAATGAGGGAAACATGGCTACAAGATAGAGCTTTCACTTGGCTACAAGAAAGTTGTCAAGGCAAGGCAAGAAAAATGAAAGCAAGGCATCATTTAGAAGACTCGGGAAGCAAGACACTAAATGGATAACAGAGGCGGTGGATGGATGAAAAAGGAAGGAAAAAAAATGGAAAGACTAAGGTCAATATAAGTCAATTTTATCTATTTATTATATATATATATATACATTAGAGGTATAGATTAATTCTTGTATATACATATACATATATATTTACTTATTCCATTTAATTTTCTTTGTGCATATTATGTTTCACACCTAGTTAAAAATATGCATAGGATAAATTCTAAAAGAACTAAAAGTCAAAAGTCATTCAAATTCATGGTATATAATTATTCTTGTTTTATACATATACATATCTTAATTATATTGTTATTTGATTAATTAATTTATTTTATAACATAAATTTACGCATTACATGTAAAACTCAACTTCATTATATCGGGTTATAACAAATTCCCATTGTGGCAAGATTTGGAACTCCTTGAACAGTAGCTTCCATTCCTTCTCCTCCTCTCTTTCTTTCTTGCTCTTGAAGACATGTTTTACTCCCTTGTCTCTCAAATTTTCCTCTTCTTTCAGCCAAACCAACTTTCAATCGTGAAGTAGTTTGTTTGGCTGTATATTTTGCATTTCGAATTTCACCTCTCCTTCTCCCAGCCAAGGACAACCAATGGTGACTTCCAGCAGCCTTAAAGAGCCATAATACCCACCGTAAGCCCCTACTGCTATAGCAGGCCTAATATCTTTCCTTAGCAACGCCTATAGCTGCTGGTTTCCTGTAATAAATTGACATGTCCAGCTTGTTTTAACACTTCTTGGCAGCCCTTTAGTGGTGACAATAGGCATTACTTTGTCTTAGTTGGACAGCCAAAGTATGGTAAATCCAAAGCTCTTTGTTTCAATTCAATTAGTTATTTTCTTAGGAGTTAGGATTATTTTCATCTAGTAATGTTTGAGGATGGGAAATAGGTGATAGTTAAGTGTGTAAGGAAAGCTTGGATTAAGTAGAATTTTGTTGGAAGTATATATGTGTAATTCAAGTTTTGATTACTTTGATTAGCTAAACCAATTTCAAAGATGATGTTTGGAAAACAAGTAATGAAAATTGATACAATTGTGTTGATTCTTTTGGGTATGTATATATATATATATATACACACATGAAATGGAATGAAATTAAAAAATGTTCTTAAGATGTTTGACAAAATATCTTAAAGAAATTAGTTGTAAGGTAACGAATAAAACTTGGTATATCCGATTCATAGTGGTTAGATATCATTTGAAATTAAATAGAAGTCTAACAACAAAGAGTAAAGAATTATTGGTTAAGTGGTAAGAAAAGGAAAATCTTGAAGCTTGGTTGTATAGATATTAGAATTATATAATTCAAGCTCTTGATTGACTTTAAACGATTAACTTAACTTGAATTCAATGCTTGGAATATGAGTAATGTTGAATTAGGGAATTAGTGTTGATTTTCTTGTTATGTATATATAATATATACGTACATGAAACGAAAATTAAAATTGCCTTCAGAATATTTGTTAAAATGGCTTAGTTTAGAGAAATACATGGAAGTTGATATATATATATAAATTTCAGTAATTAGAGGAATTATAGCTATGAAATTTATAAACTAAGTAGTACTTAGGAATATGCTTTACAGCTCTAGAAGTTTTTGTTAATCCAACAACACCTGTGAATTCAAGAAGGAGTGATGAGCAAGATCCGTAACATAGTGAGTGGAAAATGTTACTCTTTGGTGGCTAGTGTCGTTATAACCTGATAATTGAACGTACCTCTTAGAATATTTATATTGTTATAACCTGATATATTTTTTCGTACATGTTGGAATGTTGAGCGTAAAAATTGTTGTGATTAATATTTGCATATCTATATATATATAAGTATATAATGCAAGGATTAAATTTATCATATTATTGGGTGATTCGGAATTTTATTTATTTTTCTTGTATAAATTTTATAAGTGAATTATATGTGTAAGCTAAAAAAATTGGAAAGGAAATAATGAGTGGATATTTATATATATATATATTTAATATACACCTAGATGCAATTTTCACCATAAATTAGTTATACTTTGACCTTAAAGTTACTTTTGATTTTTTTTACTTTACTTTCCTTTTTTTAGCAAAGCGACCGCCCTTCTTTCTCTAGAATTCTTGGCTGAGTCTTTTACTTCCCCTCCTTTGTCTTTCCTCTGAACCGTGAATTCACCTTCTTACAGCATCATAATTCTACTTTCTTTAAAACGGTGCTGCTTGTTCTTCTTGGAGCGTGACAGGTTGACGGTAGTGGAGCAGTGGACTGAAGTCGGTTGGGACGATGACTGAAATAGCTAGTCGTGCCCTGTTTTTACTCTTTAACCATCCTTGCTTTGTTTGGCTACCAAGTTAGCTGTCTTTTCTTCCTTCCAACCACTGTGGTAACTACCAAAAATTCTGCAGTAGTCAAGAAGGAGTGATGCTTGCTTAGTGGTTTGCTAGTGGAAGGTGAAAAATAAGAGGCAGCAACTCTGCCTTTATTGAATTTCTTTGTTTTTACCTTGCTTAATTCTTGATAACCATGGAGTAAACTAGTTAAGTAGCAAGGATTGCTCATGAATCATAATAAGGCATCCCTAGAATAACATCTTCAATGGCTAGTTCAAAGAAAAGAAACCTTCTATCTAAGATCACCAAATTTTACAGTTTTAAACTTTTCATTACAATCTATAATTTCACACAGATACATACACTCACACCAAGATGCATCTTTGATCCCATAACCTAACACTGAACACAGTCAACTTTGAAAGAACTTTAGATCCAAAAGAAAGTTAAACACAAAAAAGGAAAAAGAAAAAAGGATTTACAGAAGATGGCTGCAAAGCAATAAAAATCTACACATTATTAAAATGATTAATACATATATACACTGATGTCAAGGATAAAGAATTCCCAAGTAATATATTGGTTCAACGTTAAGTAGGGTGATTAATCCTTGATTCTAAGGTTTCTTATTTGAACTGCTTATGGAATTTAGGAAATTGGATGATTGGTGATTTAAATTATGAACTAGATGAGGTGAGTTAAGATTATGAATAAAAGGAGCAAGAATATATATATATATATATATATATATATATATATTAGTACTTAGACTTGAGAATTAAATGGTAGGGTAAATGAAAGTTTATAAAACAAAGAATTGAGATAGTTGTTAGATGAATTGGAAAAGGAGAGTTTAACACTTAGTTAAGTGTAGTAGAAATTTATAGTTTAAATTATTGATTTATCTTAAGTTTTGATGAATTCTCAATAATAAGTTTAAATTGGAAATTTGATGTTGAATATAAATACCATAAAAAGTATATAGTTTATTTAATTTAACTCACTAAGTGGAACATATATAATATAAAAGCTTATAAGATGATATTGATTACTGGAAAAGAAAATATATGAATAGAGAATAAGAATTAACCATGTATGATAAGAATTGATAAAATGCTTATGAGGAATTGAATGTTAAATATTTATAGCAATTAATTCTCAAGTAATATGTTAAATGAAGTATATACAACCGATTTAGGAATTCTAGCATTAATAATGCAATGATTACAAATATTAATGTATGAATTTATGATTTTTAGCTTTAAACCGTGTCAAAGATATTCCGACACCATCAAACGCTAAACGGAAAGACGAACCGAGTTCATAAGCTTATGAGTGGATTACGTGCTCTTTGGTTACTAGATTATTATGTGTAATTGTGTGTGTATTTCAATTATGTTTGGTGATTAAAATTGTTTGTGGTTGATAAGGGCCAACAAAGTGAAATTTTTTGAGAAATGATTTTTACTTCCGAAATTGAAAAATTCAGGTGCACCTAGGATATTCTGAGATATTCTAATCTTGGTAAATGTTTTAAAAATTTGAGTGCTCAGTCCTAGTATGATGGATTATGTATGGAGATTAATCTGTTGTGCGGGCGAATAAATGCCTGATGAAGGGTGATACTGTTGTGCAGGGCAGAGTTACTTTGTTGGTCCTTTGCTTGCTTTTTATGCTTTGTTTGGAATTATGAATTTCATATATTTGAATTGAGTTATTTATGTTATAAAACATGTGATTCGTGGCTTTATAAGAATTACACATATGTGCTTGTACTATTAGATTAAAATATTAATATTGTTACTTGAGATTAAATGATAATATATGTGCTTTGAGTGATGCTAGTACCCTTTAGATACTATCTTTCACTTACTGTGTTCGTATGACTCATCCCTCATTGTTGATATTTTTTCTTTTAGTAACAGGATCTAAAAAATGGCTACTACCAATAATGAACTTTACTGAGTGTTTGGTGGCAAGGTAATTCTTCAGAATCTCAATCTTAAAATCAAAGGATGAAAGTTTGTAGTCACACTAGAGTTGTAGGGCATCTGGTTTTATGTTGTGTAATAGTCTAGTTGATTGTTATTATGAAAAGAAACGAAGCAGAGTTCATTGGTTATAATGTCTTTGTTGTTGTGTAAAAACATGAATATGTATTGTTTACATTTTGGGTACATTCTATCTTGCATGGAACCTCTACCGAAATTTTCAGTAAATATTATGTATTTAGTAACAAGTCTATGTTTAAAATTTAATTAAGTAAATATTTTCTTGGTTTTAAATATAATTAGTTTGGAGAGTCATGTGTGTTTAGTAGTGATAAAGTCAGGGTTACAAAAGGTTGATTATTTAATACTCGGGCCAGTCATGCCTCCATGAGAGGGTGTGACAAGTGTATTGTGTATATGTGAAACTTTATGTGATGCCTTAATTGAATTAAGTGATAAAAGTGCCACATTGAAATACTAGTTTTGTTGTATTGTGTAATTATATGAAACTTTAGTTGTGTTTGATAAGGGCCAATGATTTTGCTTTTATATACGAAATAAAATCCTAGTGCACCTAGGATACATTTGCTTTGTTTATTTGATATTTGGTTAAAGATATTCAAGTAACCCAGCCTCAGGAAGGATTTATGAGGAGTATATATTCTTGGTGTGCAGGAGCAAATATTCCCCTATGAGGATATGTATTTGGTGCACAGATACTGAATTACTCTGATTGGCCTTTTGTGTGCTTTGAATGATTTGTTTGGATGCCTTGATTAAGTTGTTTGTATATTGTATACCATGAGTTATGTTTGTTAAATTTTACACTATATATATATATATACACACACATGTACGTATAAAGTTGGATTTTTTTGAAATTTATGATAAAGTGCAAATATTCGACCTATGTATTTTATATTATATGTTGATTGATACTAGTACCATTTGGGTATTTTTTTTACTCACTGAGTCTTTATGACTCACTCTCCATTTGTTCATTTTTTGTTTTAGTATTAGGATCTCATCAGACGTCCCAGACAGACACCTGACTTGCCAATTGTGTTACCAAGGTACTCCTTTGAGATAATTTATTTGAAGCCTAGGGACGGAGCTTTACATTCATATTAGTGCTTAAGTATTGGATTTTTATTTGTGTAATCATTTATTGGTATTGTTTATGGTACGGAATGAAATTGAGTTCCTTGTGGTTATTGTTAAAGTTGTGGTCTAGTTGTATGTAACCATATATATTATGCTTGTATTATTGGGCATGTTCTACTTTACAATGAACCTCTGTCAAAATTTTTAGTTAAATTGTTATATATTTCAGTTATAAGCATTTGTATTTAGTTTGTATTTTCTAAATTTACTTTTAATCTCTAGTTTGGTCAAAGGTCGTATGTGTTTCTTTGATTTAAAGTCAAAGTTACAGAGATTTGGTTACCCATTTCTTGCGACTAATCATGCATTCAATGGGAGTGTGACAATATGATTAATTCAAATTTTTTTTGTTAAATAAAATTATAAATTCTGATTCTTCAAATTTAGCATGATAATTGTTCACATGTCACAAATAATGCAAAATATGATATATCATTAATGATCTAGTGCTTAAGTAGATGCATAGCTCAATATTGTTTTAATTAAAATCATTAATCCTAATTCTTCTAATTGAGTACTAAGATTGTTTAAATATTACTCACTACTTACTAGTAGTACACATATAAACTATCACTAATGATTTGAAATACTTAGATGCACAATTCAAATTTTTTTTTTTGTTAATTAAAAATATTAATTATAATTCTTCTAATTGAGCATCATGATTGTTCAAACAGCACTTGTAGTGCACATATGACCTCTTACTAATGACCTAATGATTAATTAGATGCTTAGTTTATTTTTTAATTAAAATCAATAATCTAACAGTTTTCAATTGTGCACTGTGGTTATTCACACATCACTAGTAGTTTTTATATGACCTCTCACTAACGAACTAACTGCTTAATTTATTTGTTTTTAAATTGAATCATTAATCGTCATTGTTCTAATTGAGCATTAATATTGTTCACATATCACTAGTATTGCACATATGATATAATTCTAAAGAAGTCATTAATCTTAATTTTTCTAATTGAGCACCATAACTATACACACATCACTAGTAATGTATATATGACCTATCACTCTAATGATTAATAAGATGTTTAATGTCACGCCCCACAATGAGGTCTGACTAGCCAGAGAATTGGGTAACAAATTCTCTGTAACCCTGACTTCAAAATAAAGAATCAAATACAACTCTTAACCAAACCAAAGAATAAAAGTAGAATTTAAAAAAATAATAATAAGCTAACTTCAAATGTTCAATTACTGAAATATATAACAATTTTGATAGAGGTTCCCTGTAAACTGGAACATGCCTAAAATACAACATACAATTCCTAGTTACATTCAAGCAGGTAACAATAATAACAATATAACTAAGGAGCTCCACTCCGATAATATCATAAACAGTAACAATTTGACTTTTATACAAATAAATCATAATGACCCAACACCTTTATTGTGAGTGCAAATTTTCATCATTTGGCTTTAAGTATGAAATCGTGAAGAAATACCTTGTCGCACAATATTGGCAAGGTACAAGCTAGTCGATGATGGATACCAAAATCCTGTTACTAAAAAGAACATCAACAAAAAGTGGTGAGTTCCCACGAACTCAGTGAGTGGAAAAACGTACTCAAAAGGTACTAGCATCACTCTATACATGTATATAATACATAGTCAATTAATTTCAAGATATCATGAATTTCAAAACAATTAAGGGTTACTCATACGCAAATATGGAAAACATCCAACTTAACAAATGCAGTTCAAGTAATACCCTATATAATCAAATCAAAACATTTAAAGCAAGCAAAGGGCCAATAAAGTAACTCAACCCTACACAATAAATATCTTCCACCGGGCAGTTTTGCACCTGCACACTAAACATAAATATATATGGAATTATTGAATTACAAAATGACTTAAATACAAAATTATTGAAATCTTCATATCTCCTCACAAATCCACCTCTGAGGTTGAGTTACTTGAATATTTTTAATCAACTGTCAAATAATCAAATCAAAATATACTAGGTGCACCTGGATTCTATTTTGGAAGTAAAAATCATTTTGGAAAAATAAAACACTTTTATTGACCTTTATCAAATACAAACAAACTCACAAGCCATGTACAATTCCAATAACTTAATTAAACACTAAACATGCTTATGCTTCCATATAAACATATCTATTAAACTATACATAACAAATGCACATATTAATCTAGCAACCAAAAGGTAGCATTTATCCACTCACCGTTTACCGATCTTACTCATCATTCCTTTTTGCATTCACGAGTGTCGTTGGCTTAACCACAAGTTCCAGAGTTGCAATTAAATTTTTCCCGTATTACTTAGTTTGTTAATTCATAGGTTATAACCTTTTAATTACGAAAATCTATAGATAATAAGTTTCAATTATTTATTTAAAATTAACTCATCTTAGACATTTTCATAACCACACTGGGTATATGTTTGATTTTAACTTACATACTTAACCAAATTCAACAAAACTAATTCTAAACATTATATTTAGGAAGTTATTTTTCATTCTTATCTAGAAAATTCTCTTAAAATTAGTCTTGAACCCACTCAAATCCTCACATAAACACAAACAGGGCACTCACACAATTTCTGATTGTCAACATTGAATTCCAAGGTTATAGAATTATCATACTTGGGAATTAAATTATGAAACTTTCCATTATAGTTTATCAAGTAGTAACAATTCATCTTCAGTACCCTACTCCTAATTCATCCTTTAAGATCCTCCAAACCCAGTCACACCAAAACAAGTACAATTAGGACTAATAATCACAACCATGAATTCCAATACCTCTAAAATATACATAACATGAAATTAAAACCTGAAAAGCTCCAAAATTGTCCCTTATTATGTTAGGAACAATTCTTATTCATAATTTCTAAGTTAATTCAAACCACAAACCCCAACAAAGTCCTCTAGACCGACTGAAGCTCACTTAAAATCCTACACGAACCTAGTTGCAATCCAACAGCTCTAACAATAAATATACCCTGAGTTAGGTTACAAAACATTACAGATATTATCTTAAGACCATAAGCTACACTTTTTCTTTGGAACTCCTAAATTAATTCAGTTCATAAAACACCCGAAATACCCGAATACTCCAACTTATAAAATCTGATAATGTTTTCCCCCTTTTCAATAACCACTCAATTAACCATTCTTTTCTCTTTACTAATAGACTTTATTCAAATTTAATTGATCTCCTAATTAATTATTTAACTAACGAAGCCTATATAAATAAACTTTTATGCAAATACTAACATTTTATTTCTCTTAGCCATTCTATCGAATACCTTGCACGCATGATTCCTTCTAGTTCATATATATGTATACCTTTATATACCTACACCAAGACATCAACATAAATCCATAAATTCTCATTTTTGTCATATTTTAAATGTTAAATTCCAATCAAACTCATTACTTAATTAATTAAAACTTAAGCTATTCTTATCATGAACACCATTAACTTTCCAACTTCTTTTTTGTTTTTTCAATTCATATAAAATAAAAACACCACTGATTTACTTAATTCCTAAACTTTTATTCACAACTAACTACAGCCTACATCCAATTCTCACTAAACAAGAAAGAGACCAAGGTTAAACTTAAAGAATACAAATTAAACTTGAATTTTTAAGGTATATTAGTCTACCTAAGACTCATTGCTGATTTGCAATCATTGTTGTCGTTGGCTACCACTTGTAGCAGGTGTATAAGGCAAGGGAAAAGGTGGCTGTTATAGCTAGGACAAGGCTGAATGGATTGGGCAACTAGTAACTGCTTAACTCCTCCAACTTCACAAAACCAGCTTCAACCAACAGCAAGTACATAGCCAGTACAAGAGCAACTTCATGGCCAAAAATTGAGACTTCTCTCTTGGTTACAAGGTCAAAACAAAGGCTGAACTTATAAAGGGTATGGAAATGAAACAAACTGTAAGGGAGAGGGAAAGATTTGGCTACTATGGAAGAAATACAAAGCAAAGCAAAAAGAAGAACAAGACAAGCTAGTTGAGACAAAACTCTTCACGGCAGGAAAGAGGGAAAGGGCTGGTTGCAAGACAACACAAAACACAACTGGACTGTACTTCACCTCCACACAATTCCATGGCACAAGCAAGAGGAATAAAGGGGAAAACTTGACTGTAAGGGGGAAGAGATTCACTCGGCTTCAAGAACTTCCAAGGGCTTAATAAGAAAATTAAAGGCAGAACAAAACAGGGCATAATAGGTAGGCTAAGAACGAGGAGAGGAAAAAGGCGATGCCAAGAGAAAAAAAAATAAAGGAAAAAAAAATTTACAATTTTAAAGTCAAAGTTAACCTTTTAAGGAGTAGATTTTTTTCTTGCTTTATTTATTTATATGCACATGCCTAATTGTATTTCTGATTTCTTTACTTTATTTGTGTATTTATTTAATTTATTCATAACTAAGAATGACACATTATGTTTAAAATTTCACTTTAAGATATTGAGTTATAACATTTAGTTCAATTTTTTTTCTCATTTAAAATTAAAATTATTAATTATGATTCTTCTAATTGATCAATACGATTCACTAGAAGAAAAACTGTTTATTACCAACCACCTATGTTGGTCGGTAATGAGAAAAAAGTTGGTTGTTAAAGACATACCGACCAATTGTTGATCAGTAAAGGGTGTAGGGAAAATTAAGGTTGCTAATACCAACCAACCACAAGTTTGGTTAATAATTACCGACCAACCAGGAAGGTTCGTTGGTAATTACCTACCAACTTCTTGGTTGATGGGTTAGTAGGTAATGCTTCAGTTTTTTTTATAAAAATAATAGATAAAGCAGCATCAACCTTAAGGACTATACATGAGTTCTACAGCCTTATGCATTTCATAACACAAGTTTGTATGACTTAACTTCAGCCAATTTGCAGATCCCATCCATTTAACATAAACTATAACACCAGCAACCAGGTACCATAAATTGCAATTAATATCATTAATCTACACGTGTAATAGATGCAAACAGCCCTAGAGAAAGAAAATAATGAGACAATATTGTTGAATGACATCTTTACAAGATTCTTTATAGATAGAGGGTTGCTTCTTTCCTTTCATTATTCTTCCCTTTTGGAATGAGCTAACCTGGAGAAAGAAAGAAAATGTTACTGTAGAAAACGACTTTGAGTTAGATAAGAAAAAGTGACACAGCAAAAATACAAATCAAAATTGGAATATATAGATGGTATACTTATGGAAAAAGAAAAAAGATATATGTCAAACTATAGGAGATGAAACTAGGACATATGCATTAGACCCATAAGCTTCTTGTGCTGCTAACTTTGATGACTTTTCTAAGAGAATGTTTATAAATAGACTACTTTTTTATGGAGATGACTTTGGAGGAAGGTGGTAACGTATCTGTAGCCAACTGAACCATGGAATACATAGTGGGGTCATTGGTAAAATGTTAGACATAAAAGCTATTGTCAGAGGAAGTTACTCAGCCTATTTGGGTGCATACTAGGCATAGACCTCAGAAAACTTTTATGCTTCATTAGAAAAGTCAACTAGCCCTTCTTGAGTTCTATAACATCTCAGTTCTAATAAGTAAATTTTTCTAATCAATCACACCTTAATTCTGAAAATATAAAAGTACCTTCAACTGTTGAGTTTGACGCTGTAGTATAGTTACATCGCCTGAATCATCTTCATTTTGGCCTTTTGACAAGAGAGAGGTGATTGGTTGAGAAAATCGAGTCTTACTAGTTGATCGAAATATGTTCATACATATACAGTATGAGTGAGTACATTTCTTGCAACAAAGCATGTATTATAATATATACGCAATAGATATCATGTCTTGATGTGTATGTATAAAAATAGAGGATGAAGAATCCATCAACTGATCATGTAATTATTAGGATTACAATATTCTTCTTCTTGTTCTTCTTGCAGTACCAATCCGTAATCTTAAAAATGATTTAGAATGACTTGAGGCAAAAAGTGAAAAAAAAAAAAAAAAAAAACCAGATATTCAAGCTGTTGCTTGCTTATTAACAAAAAACAATGAAATACACTTAACTAACATTACAAAGCCATAAATGACATATAGAATTTCCAAAAGCAATCATTTCCAATATTTGTCTATCAATTTCCATAAACTAACATAGCATGCGACATACTTCAGTTTTGGAGAAGAACAAGAAATTCAATCACTCATATCTATAGATGGAAACTAACTGATCTTTTAGTGAAATCCAAAAAGTAGACAATGGGAAATGAGGAAATTGCTTACCTAGTTTAGTACTTTATTTTTAGTTGTGAATTTCTTACTAACAGCAAACTCAATACCCTTCAAGCACTTGAGAAACATACAAAACTAAACCCCGTGTACTCAAAACAAACTAAACCAACACCCAATTAAATTAAAAGTTCACACTGACTAAAGACCCACCATAAAAAGAAAAGATTTAAGAATAGAAGAAGAAAGAGAGGCTATAAACTAGTAATATACTTGCATCATTAACATGTAAGGAAAAAAGATAGGCTAACCTTAAATGTAAGATCTTCAGATGAGCATCCAAAGTTTACAAAAAGGTATACGGAGAAATAAAGAAGATCCCATACAAGCATTCAAAGTCAACAAGCTACTGCTAGTCAATTACTCTCACTACTAACACACATTGAATACAAGAAATATTATAAACAAATACTACGATAAGAAAAAGTTGCATATATCATAAAATGGGGCAATTGAAATAATCCAATTCAAGCTGTGAAAATCAAGAATATCAATCCAATATCATCAATGAACCTGAAATTAAAATGAGACGAGCACCAATGCCTGTAAGTTTGTGACTGTACTAAAGCTAATAGTGAAAGAGGGGGTGCAGGTCCTAAAAATCACATATGAATTGCTCCTTTTCCTATTAAAAAAAGAAGAAGTAAATAGATAGGCAGATCAAGTATATAATATGAATGAGGACATGTTTTACTTGGATTATTGTGTGATATACCTGTATGAGTGAAACAACAAGAAAAATATAACTAAAAATTAACTTCATAGCAAAGAAAATAACTAAATAAAAATAGATAATTGAATTAGTCTTTCTTTAACCATCTAACTGCTATGTTTGGTTTCTAAATTGCTGTCATTATATTAATGCCTAAATCTAAGTTCTAATTTGAATACCTAAATGGACTTATATATATATATAGTGCAAGTTTCTTAAAGTAAAGACCTAAATATCCAATATATTAGGATTATATTAAATAAAGTAAACATGGCTGCTTACCCATAATGTGGATTAATCCCACTTGTTCCAACCTCAAGTTCATGTGCATTTGTAGGTGTATATTTGAAACACAAGAAACAAAAGCCAAGTACAATTGCTTATTTAATGCATCACACCTTAGCTACTGGCAGACAAAATCAATGAATCTCTTTACACAGTTCTTTCATTTAATAATATATGTTGAAATTATATAGAGATTTAGCAGCAATGTAAAATAAGGCCAATCTACCATGTTCTTGCATAATCAATACAAGAAAAAAAAAGAGGTAATCAAACTAAAAATGAAAGCACATACATTGCTAAATTTTCTGCATAAGGATGTTTCTCGTGAGATGAATAAACCAGCAACAAGATCTGAAATGCTTGGCCCCTAGTTCTACTGCTATCTAAGCCTGCATCTTGGTCTCATCTCCATCCCCACCTGCAATGAGAAAGGGAACCTTATTTTTCTTCCTATGCAATTATTCACTTATTTTTATTCAACTAGAGAAATCTACACGAGGCGTAAACAGTACTGCTACTAATTAATAAGTTAACAAGCTTCATGTAACTAAATGAACATGATAAGATACAATAAAATAAAAAGAAGTCTAAGAGTCTTTCCCTTTTTTCTTGTGGTCATAAAGTTGCAATCCAAATACAAACTCAGTGAATTTGTGCTTATGAGGATTAAAGAAAGCTGGGTGGAAAAGAATATCCACAGACAATGAAAACACATATAGAAGGTGCACTTGATACATCATATATGAACATTAAAATCTTTATGAACAACCAAACTATACAAGAAACACAAAAATTGAACACCTTTAATGAACTTGACTTTTAACATTGAAATAATGGAGTTCTCAAAGCCATTGTAATGAAGGTAAAGGGATATCTATCTAAATAAAGAGGGAATGAGAAAGAAAATTGGGAGAAATATTTCAAAAATAGAACACAAAGCAAAAGTGTAAATTGTAAAAATATTTTTTTTAAAATTGAAAACCCTAAGTAGACAAATATCAATAGTGAACCTAAAGCATAGTCTGACCTTTCCCCTATAACCAAAAGGTATAAAAATGCACACCAAGAAAGTTTCGTAATGTGTTGACATAATATGAGCAAGAAAAATACGAATAGCAGAAAAATCTCTTAATAAAATGAAAGATTACAAAAGGGCACCATAATTTGATAATTCCCTAGGGTTTTCAATTTGAAATTGTCTTCTAAATATGGTAATGTAGCGCACCAGAATGTATAAATCAGAGTTTCAACGGTGAATCAATCGTCAACCCATAGCTTGACTGGCTGTGTAATGCCTGCCTCCACCACAAAATCTGTCCCCAATTAGCTCCACATAGTGTATGTCGTTCAAGGTTTGGCTAAAGCAACGGGAAGAAGGGGAAGATGTAGCTAAAATCAAACACTCAATGTGAAGAATGCAAAGAAGGGAAGAAGAGTACTAGGAGGTAAGAAAATGAGAACTTCAAACCTTAGAGAAATGGATAACCCATAAATAAACCTAGTTATTTTTGGGAAAAAGTAAGCAAATGAGAATTCCAAACACTTTAGAGCAGCGATGGCATTACAGCAGCGAAGCCAGAGTAGTGGTGGCAAAGCTCTACAGTGAAGCTGCTCATTTTCGAGGGTGAAAGGGAAGACTCATCTAGAAGACAGAAGATTTCGGGGATGAAGGGGAACTTAGTAGAAAAAAAAATGAAAGGTTACATGTTTTTAGATCTAGGGCTTTAAAATTCACCAACCAACCAAAAATATTGGTCTGAAAAAATTAGAGTGAAACCCTTTACTGATTGATCCTAGTTCGTCTGTAGAAATAAAAAATATTAAAACACCAACCAACTTAATTTGTTGGTTAGTAAAAATTTAAAAAAAAACAAACTTACTGCTCCAATAAAGCATATTTACCGACTAACTCAGTTAGTCTGTAAAACGCGTGTTAAAAGAAAAACTATTCCAGCCAATATACCAACTAAATCACTGACTACAGTTTGGTTGGTAATATATTAGTCTTTTGATTTGGTCAGTTGCTTGTTAAGTTAGTCGGTATTTGTGTGCTTTATCGACCAACCTCATTTGGTCATTAAATGGTAGTTGGTAGTATTCCTTTTTCTTGTGGTGATTGTTCGCATATTATAGTAGTGCACAAATAATATATCATTAATGATGTGATAATTAATAAATATTTAATTCAAATCTCTTTTTTAAATTAAAATTATTAATCTTATTTTTTTGAATTGAACACAGTAGTGGTTCACAAATTATTATTAGTACATATATGATCTATCACTAAGGATTTCTTGATAGATTACCTTCTTAATTCTTATTTTCTTTTTAATTAAAATCATTAATCATAATTTATTAAACTTGAACATCATTATTTATTATTCATATATAACTAATAATGCACATATGATATATAATTAATGATTAATTTAGTGATTAATTAGATACATTATTTAAAATTTTTATTTAAAACTATTAATCCTATTTCTTCTAATTGAATGAATACAAAAAATTAGAATTATTAAATTGAGTTATTTATTAATTTGGGTGGGATGAAAAACAGAAACGGGAGGCTAACGTAATAAAGGTGCAATTTTTATTGGATATTGATATGTATAGTACAAATATTGTTAAGTGTACTACAATTACACTAAAAAATAAAAATAAAATTACTATTAATTTTTATTTTAGTTCACCTATCAAGTGTACATATCCCTACCCTTTTTATTTTATACATGCTTATTTTTAAAGTTTTCCTTGTCATTTAGTTCACTCCACCCCAAAATTAGATGATACATTAAATGGGATCCCTTTTCATAAACAAAGATTTAATTTACTGAAATAGAAAAGAAAATTTCAAAACTTACAACCAGTCAAAGCCAGAGGCAACAAGGACGGACAAAGGCGTCATTAAACAAGGAATAATTTTAGATATTCAATGCTTTCTTAAAGTGGTCAAAGTCTCAAAAGATTTTTGGCTAAATTACAAAATTAGTCCTTATAATTTTATCAGAATTTCAATTTAATCTCTACATTTCAATGTTGGGAGAAGAAAAATACATTTAAAAAAAAATTTAATTATATTCTTATAATTTTGAAAATTGTGTAATATAGCCATTGTCGTCAGCTACCGTTACTTGCCGTTAATTTAAAATTAATTGACTATAATAACACGATATTTTTTGTGGTTTTTAAAATTATAGATTGACATTTTGCTATTGTTTTATTTCTTTGTTGCTAAGAGGTATTTTAACATTTTGAATTATAGGAATTAAACTAAAATTTTTACCAAATTATAAAATCTAAATATATAATTTAGGTAAGATTTTTTGATTGGTAAATAGATACACCAATCCCCTTTCCAAAATATATCTACTTTAAAAATATATTCAAATTTAAAAAAATAATAATTTACTTAATTTTTGTCTCACACACAAATAAATCATATTCCAACTGGAATCCGAATCTACTTTCTTTTTTTTTTTTCTTATATTTCTTATAACTATTAATGCCTTCGCTTATATATTTCTGTATGTTTTATTTTAATAAATAATACAAATATTAGTTTTTATTTCTATCAATTTAATTTATTTGTTTTTCATTTCAAGTAAGAGACATTCACATTGTCCACTACATTTACTTCTGCTACTGCAAGTTCCATCATCACTTTATTAAGACTCTTCATCAGCTTGAAACGTGCAAGCAAAAGATATTTCCTTGAAAGAGACATTGCATGATGTACAAAGCGAAATCTCCATGAAAATCTATGTGAAGAAGCCAAACGCATCAACCAAATATGGATTACGAAAGGATCCAAAAGCCACAGGTGCTTCTACCTTTTATTTTCTCTAATTATTTTAGCTATTTTTCTACATATTCACACCTGCACGCTTCCCAGTGTTACTAGGATTACGAACCCAAGTATCATTTTCACATAATGTACTTTTGATCTCTCAACTGTACTCAAACAATTGAAAAACTTCGCAAGATTTGTGTTCTTGTGTAAAAATGGTTTATTGGGCATTTGCATTTACAGGAAGGTGGGGGATTTTCACCTGAGAAATTGAGGGCTATTTTGCTGGGAGTCGAGAAGAAGAGGAAAGAAGAAGAGCCAGATTCTATTTTCCCCTCGAGATCTCACACTAGTGACATTGCTGAAACAGGTTTGCTTTGTTATGGGATTGTTTAGAATCTCAGAATTTTTGGGTATCTGCTTTGTATTGCCCATTTTTCTCTGTTCTTAAGAAAAATAATGGTGATTTGTATCAAGATGGTTTGACTGAATTGGGACGGTTTCATATTTTCGTTTTTTATTTCTGCCATCTCTGTTAAAATATGAAAATTATAATTCAGATTTATGTTTCTTTTTCATTTTGCAAGCTTTCTCAGCAATCAAATAAGTGGGTGCTTCTCCATTTAGTCTTACAACATCCGTACCTAAAACGTAGGTGAATATGAATGGAAGAGAATGTAATATTTGTTGGCATGTACTAGTCTTTTCAGTCTAATTTTAATAGTGGGAAACAACTTGATTGTACTTGAAAACCTATTTTTACTTCAAAACTATGCAGTAAGCATTTTGATTATTTTTGAAGGTTGCTCTTTTTGTCTGTTTTTATTGAGGCATTGACTATCGTTCACTCTTTTATGTCACGTAGATAGATAGGGTACATAATAAAACAAATCCAAAAAGCTAAGTATTATTTACATTATTTATGTAAGGAAAAAAGTTTAATAGTAAATATTTGTACAGGTGGTGGTGGTTTTGATCAATGTAAAGATGTTGATGTTGTGAGCGTTCTTCCTGAATGTTCAAATTCAACTACAGCTGACTTATTAGGCTTACAGATGCTTGATGATTGCAGAATTAAAGATAATGCATTAGCCAGCTCCAAATATAGAAGCCAAGATTCTTCTTTAGATTATGATAGTGGGCATGATAATATGAGCATGTCCTCATCAATGTTTGAATTTCAGAAGGCTGATCGGCATCCACAAAGAATGTCACTTGCACCATTCTCCAAACCAGCGCCATCTAAGTGGGATGATGCCCAGAAGTGGATAGCAAGTCCAACTTCAAATAGGCCAAAGACAGGGCAAGCCCAGGTACAAGGAGGGCAAGTAGGACCAAGAAAGGTTGGTATTGGTGGTTATGGGAGCCGGCAACCTTCCATGAAGGTAGTTGTTGAAGTTCCAGATCAAATAATGGCTGCTTTTGATGAACCAGATACAAAGATGATTGATAGCAATCAAACTAAAACGGAAAGTGAAGGGCAGAAATTTGTTAGTTGGGAGGCTGACACATTTCCAGTTGCAGATTCATATGGTAAGCTTGTGTTCATGGTTAAGAACTTTACTGGAGAATTAGTGAGTAAGATGTATTCCTACATCTGGGTTTGTATTCTTAATTTTCTTTTGCTGTTATGTTTGTGGTTTGCGAAGTACTGGCAGTTTTTTTATTCAAGTGCTTATATTTCCTGCACACATTTTTTTATAACTGTTTTGCATGTGAGATGTGGTTTGTTTATTATAATCTTATGCGGCAGACATTGTCTATTCTACACATGTATAGTATAGAAGTAAAGATCCTCATTTTGTCCCTGTGGATCCTGGCATTGAAGTGAATTTCAAATAACATTGATGACATCATTATGACATTGCCTTAAAATTAACAGACAAATATATACACAAGTTAGAAAGGTGGAGTGCAGTTCTCCTTGTTACCAAGAGTAGTTAAGCTGGGTGCAGGTAGAAAAACTAGGGAAAAAAGTGTAAAGGTGATTGTGTAGCAGCTGTGGCAGACTTGGAAATCCTTTAATTTGGGGAAGTATTTAGCATTAATTAGTTGCTTCTTAGAGAATTACTAGAAAACTTGGGTTTCAGGAGATATTTTATGGTTGTTAACATTTCACTATTAGTATTTAGAACATAATTAAGTTCAAGTAGTTTAATGAATTATTTCTATCGTCCAACCTAAATGAGGAGAGGAAAGAGGTAGTAACTTATGTGTAAACAGTAAACTTGAAACTGTTCTAGAGTTTCTATTTCCAATTTTCTTCTGTTCTTTTTGGCAGTTAATCTTAGCCAACACAATTCATCTTTAGCCATCCAGAGTGCAACAACATTCATTCCACCTCCTTCAACAGCTCGGTCAGTATCAATGAGAGATATGGGTACTGAAATGACTCCAATTGCAAGCCAAGAACCATCAAGGACAGGAACCCCTGTGAGGGCAACAACACCAATCCGCAGCCCAATTTCTTCTAGATCATCTACTCCTGGCAGAGCTGCCCCTGCATCAACTCCAACGGATCAAACCAATGGCAGTCTAGATTTTAACAACAATGAATTGTCTGATAAGGAGCTACAGATGAAAACTAGGCGAGAGATAATGGTCCTTGGGACTCAACTTGGTAAAATGAACATTGCTGCCTGGGCTACCAAAGAGGAGGAGGATAAGGACGCATCCACTTCACTGAAAACTATAGCAGCTGGACAACCTGCTAAAAATATCATTGAGACGCGTGCATCAGCATGGGAGGAGGCTGAGAAAGCAAAGTATATAGCCAGGTCAGTTAGTTTGCTCTATCTTTATATTAAGCTTTACGTCTATTTTTATTCTTTGGCTTTGTCATTGGTTTTGTACTTGGATTCATTTTTACATTCTATGTAACCAACAATCTTGAACGATTTCCTGATGTAGAACTTAAGAGGGTTAAGAGAATAGAGGGAGAGAAAGGACAGGTAAGATGAGAGAAAGGGGTGATTCTGTGGAAATTCTTAATTCTGTAAGTCAATAATGCAATACTAAAATCCAACTAGATTCTGTTAATTGTGTTATCTCAATCCTCATAATCACTATGATTGATCCAAGATGCAAGAAATGATCATTTGGAATTGCACTTAATTTTGCTCCACCCTGATCATTTTTTCTATCTATTGCACTAAATTTTATTGTAGAAACTCATTCTGAGTAGTAATTAGGATCACCCTCTTTCCTGTTTATGATTAACCTCTAATCTATGAGGAATATCATCAGCCACCGCAGATGGCAGGCAGAAAGGACATTATCATGTATGGTAGTAAGCTCATTGCACTGAAGCAAAAGAAGCAAAATACTTATTCAATAGAGATATTAAGATGATTTACCATGGAAAGACTGGAGAAAATGATAGATGAAATTTTCATATACGGTTTTCTGGATTTTGTGAAGGCCTATGTGTTTTGCATCTTACCAATGTTGAGAAAAACTTCAGGACTTATGATTGGATTTCTTTGTAGTTCTGCATATCAATATTTTGTCTATAGTGCCAAATCATGACATTAATCATGTAGATTCAAACGGGAGGAGATGAAAATTCAGGCTTGGGAAAATCATCAGAAGGCAAAATCAGAAGCTGAGATGAGAAAAAATGAGGTACTTGAAGTTTTGTACTATAAAGGATTGTTTTTGCCATGTTTGCTTCATTTAGTTCTTTTCTATGTTCCTTTGCAATCCTCCCAGATGACACTCAAGAATGAATCCAATCATTTTGAGGAATGATATAAATAATGGAAAAATATTGAAATCATCTATGTTAGTTTTTCAATTAAATAACTTAATTTGATGCTGATTGTGATAAAAGCATTTATGTGATTTTAGCTCTGTCGTATGTGGGAATATAAGCTTACCTTGCTTGACTGCAAGAGTATATTACTAAGATCTATGAAGCATAGGTATCGCACTTCAGTACGATACGGGTATGGTGATTCATCATTTTTCAAAAAAATCACGATACCATTATGGCAGGGTACATTAAATTAAATAATTAAAAATATAAATTATATAATATATATATATATATATATATATATATATATATGTATCTATGTACAAAAAGTAAAAACAAATAGAAAGAGCACAAAAAGATTAGCTGTAAAAACAAAAAAACGTTTCAAGCTTCCATCCGTTGTAAGTGCACAAGATCAAACATCTAAGACAGTGATGTCAAAGGCGCTCTAGGTGCTAGCCTAGGCGACCAAGCGAGGCAGGGCAATGGGTTACCGCTGTTGCAACCCTTAGGCGAGTCCGCTTAAGTCAGGCGAACGCTTTTCTCGCTCGGGCGGCTGCCTTGACCAAGGTGAAAGTTGGTTTAGGCGAGTGCCTAACTACAAAGAAGGAGGAAGGTTGGAAAAAAAATAAAAATAAAGAAAGAAGGAAAAAGGTGGAAGACTAACAAAAAACAAAAATTAAAGAATGAAGGAAGAAGATCCAGCAAAAGTCATTCCTTAGCAGTTGCAAATCTGATCTACTTTGCTTTTGACGTGCTTCACCGCTTCAGAAAGAGGGAGGAAGACATCAAAAAAAAAATAAATAAATAAAAGAAGGAAGAATTAACGATGCGTTTTAATGAAAGAAGTTCTGATTTTCTTTTTTTTCGTATTTTAAATGTTAAGCCCAGCCCAACAATCTTAGCCCAGAACTCTTGTATGTGCAAATAGACAAAAATAAAAAGAACAAATATATTATAAAATGTTTTTATAAATTTTGCAAGTTGCTACTTAATTAAAAATAAAATTTTACAGTTTTTAATGGTATAATAAACCATTATTAACAATACTAAGGAAGTGATCTAGTAATGAATCACCCTGCACACTTTTAACATTTGTGTTAAATATTGGTTTTTCTATTTCAAATATTGGTTTTGTATTTATGTTTAGTATTCAATATAGTATATTTAGTAGTATTTTCGAGAACTGTCGCCTCAATTTGCTTAGGCTATCGCCTTTTTGGCGCCTTTCGCCCTTGACAACATTGGTCTAAGATTCTATGAGAATCAAAACTTCACATCTTGTTTTTTATGAGAAAACTTTACATCTTTCACCTGTGCTAGTAGTTTAAGAATTCAAGAAATTGTTGTTTCTGGTAACTACTGCAGCTATACAACTCTTTTGGCAATACAATTACTGTGAATATCTTTTATTGAATTATGCATATCATTCAATATCCAAAGTTTGGGAATATTAAAGGTAACATGTAATGCAATGCACTGCTAGACCTGTTACTCTGTGTTGGTATTAGTTAAAAACATTTTTGTATTTAATCAATAGTTTACACTAGCCAAATTTTGAATATCTTACACATCAATGCATCCAATACCCACTTAGAATATCATAGTACGATCATATGAGATTCCATATGCATTTCAATAATTGATATGTATGGCAGAATTTGATACAAGTTACACTGGTTAAAAGTTGATATTACTAGACTAGATAATATAAACTGTTTTCCGTTAAAGCAAAAAATGCCACTAAAACATGCATCACTTGCTGTTGCACAGATGAAGTTTTTTTGTGATAATGTTATCAACTACTAGAATATTGATTCCATTCATGGATTTATTATGGTTTGTAATTACCGATCTGATTAAAAAATTTCGGCATTGGGGACTATAAATATAAATATGGAACTTCAATTTTTTTAGTTTGTACATTTGATTTAGACAAAATTACAATGTCAGAAACGGAGCTTCTATGTAGGGAATGTGTGAGATTCTTCTCATTTAGTTTAATGTAGATTGTAGATGCTTAATTGTATTAGGTTGCCACTAAACTTGTCTTACGCAGGGTTTTTTTTTCTTCCTAATTTCCAAAATCAAAAAAGCAGTTTCTGTGCAGAAAAATGAGATCCTATATATACTTTCATTTATCATTCAAATTTTAAAACACCAAAGTCAATTTTTACCTTCCCCACTAAACCTTAGTTTTGACACTTAATGGCTAATAGTTATCATTGTACATTTTTGAGCTAGTCCCAAATTTCATGGTCCTTAATTTTCCATTAGCCCTTTTCTAATTTCCAAGATCAAAAAAAGTAGTTTCTGTGCACAAAACCTGAGATCCTATATACTTTCATTTATCATTCAAAATTTAAAACACCAAAATCAACTTTTACCTTCCCACTAAACCTTAGTTTTTACACTTAATGGCTAATAGTTATCATTGTAAATTTTTTGAGCTAGTCCAAAATTTCACGGTCCTGAATTTTCCATTAGCCCTTTCTGATATGAATGTGCCATGATGTTCATGGGGTTGGTACCGCAATTTTTGGTGCAGCAAATACAGTTTCCCACTAGAGTAACTAATGAAATGGGAAAACCATATAAAGAGTGGTTTCATCTTGGAATATGTCCTCTATACTGCTTTATGATGGTATGAAAAACTTGGCATGATTAAATCTGATTTTATTGTTACTTTAGTTTCCTAATTTTGGAATGAAATTATATCTCACTTCTGAATTATGGGGATTGACTTGTTGATCCGGCTGCTAGAATGCTGTTTATTTGATAAAACATCCTTTGTCTGTCTGATGTTTCTTGTTTGGTGTAAAAGGTATCAGCACCGCTTCAATTGTTGGTTGGGTTACTGTGTATGGAAGATGCCTGTTAAAATCCTGTATGACTTAGGAACTTTCATGTTGGTGCCTGCTTTTTCTCAAATATATAGAGTTATTATTATATTTAACTTTTTAATCAGGAAGAAGAAAGAGATTGGCTATCCCATTTCGTTATTTCTAGTTACTGAGCTACCAATCTAAGCTTCAGAAAACTTAATGGATTTACTTTTTTATGCTGTTTTCTGCTTTGTCTGACTCTGAGATTACAAAACAGAATGTATGAAAAACAAGGTGTATTTTGAAATGCAGGCAATTTTTTGTATACTTGATGTGATGTGAGGCTTGCAACATCTTTTCTTGCTAGTAAAAGAAATGGATGTTCTGTATGAGAAGGTAAAATGAGTTTGTCTTAGTTGTATAACTGTAGCTATAGCTCCCACTAAAATTATAGAATAGTTCTAAACGGAAGGTGGTATATGCAGTTGAGATCTCAGTACTAGGTCAGTGTTTAGCGACACTTTCAGCACTAGTATATAATGGTTATAGGCAGGTGGGGGAAGAAGGCACATCCTGTTCATAGGAGTTGAGTATGCAAGCCTAAATGTCCTGATTTCTCTTCATTAGGTTGAGATTCTGCTTAACATGACTGGGAACTTCCTTCTTTCCAAATGTTTTGGGAAAAAAACTTAATGTAGCTCTTCTCAATGACCTATGCTAAAAATACAAAGAATCAGGAAATATTGCAATGTTACAATAAACCCGAGGAGGAGTAGTCTTTTTAAAGAAATTTGGAACCACTTTTTAAGGGTACATATCTAATATTGTACTGTTGATAAAAGAGCTGTGGAATGTTACAGTTGTATTGGACTATATAAACAGGGAATGGAGCAAAGACTTTTCCAAATGAATTCTTGTGCATAGGTTTGTAATGTCTTGCATAGAATTCTGGATGTTGCAAGCTAAACTGCAGTACAACTAGCCCTACTTTATTTTACTTTTTACCTGATAATTTGCTAGGCCATTTTATCTAGTTTATCGTGGTGGTAGTTTTTTCATTTGACGTGGTTGTTATGGATTGGTTATTTCTTCCAATTTTTAAGGACTTGGGAAGAATTTGTTAGGTTTGAAATGCCTCTGTAATATGTGTTGACCAGTCTTTGTAATTTGTTGCTTAATGTCTTGGATGGCATGCTTCCTATGATATGACAAGATTATAAGGCTGTGTCATGCAAGTATTACTTGGCTGGTGCTGTGAAAGTACCTAACCGTTTAGTTGATAGGAAAGAGACTAACAGCAAGGGAAGTTTCATTCTGTTACCTTGTATTTCTGAAGAAAGGATAATGGTCCTATGGTGTTATTTAGCACTTTTGGTATTGCTGCCTTGAATTCAAGAATAGCCAAGTGGACTTCTGCTAGGCTGAGTGTTTCTGGACCTGTTTGTTTTTGTTTTCTTAATAATAATGAATCTCTTGTAAAAGGAATATTCAGTCTGTTCAGAGTGTTTGTATTAAAAACAAATCTCGACATTCTAACAACTGATCTCTTATGTGACAAAAAACTTTTATGAACTTCTGTTTCTCTATGTAACTTCTCATCTACATCTAACAGTAATCAATTAGTAATACTCAATGATACTTGGCTTGCAGGTAGAGGTTGAAAGGATGCGCGGACAGGCCCATGACAGGCTTATGAATAAATTAGCAGTCGCAAGGCACAAGGCCGAGGAAAAGCGAGCAGCAGCAGAAGCCAAGAGAAACCAGCGAGCCGCAAAAACCGAGGAGCAAGCAGAGTATATTCGCAAATCTGGTCGGATGCCTTCCTCATTTTCGTGCTGTAATTGGTGAAGCTAAATAATTCACAATGTTTATTAGCACATCTATTGGTAATGTTTATCATGGTCACCAAGCACTTTGCTTCTTAAAACCCAGCATGTCCATATATGAAAATCAAAGACCTTATACTGCAAAGCTGACGAAAATTTAGAACAATTATCCTCCCCAAACATATGGTGCTTCTTGTTATTCTGACCATAAGTACAGTGTCATACTTTTCTATTATTGGTTTAGTTTGAAGTTAATATAAAGCAATAACCCAAGGTACATTATTGTTTAAAATGTTTAACCAACCAAAGGCAAACGGGTGACAATTACAAACGTTACTTTTTTGTTGGATTAGGAAGCGAAATTCTACTGCTCTATCAACTATAGAAGCTAACTATTGGTTGCAGGTAGCTGTTGTCTGTAAATACTCAATTTTTCATCATCAGGTATGCTAGTGTAGAATTGCTGTCTACGTATTGATTTTTTATGTTATGAAACTACTTTTCAAAATTTGAAACATGTATTTGCATAACAAGAGGTTTAAATAATGTTCTATTAAAATTTAAAAGCCACCAAAACCTGAACATTGATGTATTAACTATTAGTTCATCACTCAACGTTTGATTCCGTCACTTGAATCTTTAAAAAAAAATAAAAAAAATAAATTCATCAATTTTGTTCCTTAATGTTCAATTTTTCAATTAAGTCTTTGAAGGATTTTTAATTTTTTAATTTTTTAATTTTTTTAATTTTTTAATTTTTTAATTTTTTAATTTTTTAATTTTTAATTTCGTCTCTCAATATTAATTGAATCCTTAAAGAATTTAATATTATCAATTTCGTCTCCCCGTATATTTGACTAATTGAAATTAATTATTCGACAAGTTAAAAAAATTAAAAAAATAATTTTTTTATTATTAAATATGCATATTACAGTTAGAATGTAAGAATTGTAAAAATTATGTTAACATACTAAGTAAGTAAATTCCTAACTCACAATTTATCAACACTTTTTGTATAGGCAATCTTTAACTGAAATATTTTAAATTATATATATATTATCTCACGAAAATCTGGAATGAATTTGGGAATTAACATTTATAATGAATTTAATGTATCAATGAGGTGTTTTTTTTTTAATATTACGTCCTAAATTTCACATGCATATTAATAATACAAGTTAATTAGCATTTTTATTGTTTTAATATTCTAAGTAGATATTTATGTTAATTCTCAATTAGTGAAATAGACATGATTGAAATTGAATTTTAAATTTTCAGGGACTTGAGTAACATCATTCAACATTGACTGATTAAACTGAGAATTTTAGAATCTTTCAGGGATTTTTGATAAATCAAATATTAAAAGACGAAATTGATAAATTAAAAATTTGTCAAGGATTTGAATTAAAAATTAAACATTAATGAAATAGATAACTTAAACATTTTTCGAGGACTAAAATAGTAGTTTAGTCTATTTTTTTAATTATATTCATTCTTTAAATGAGAAGAAATTGGGAAGATCCAATTTAGAAACTTTTGATTTCTCTCTCCTGATTTCCCTTTATTATTATTATTGTAAAGTTGTATAAATTATGAAACATACTATATTGGATAGGATGAAAAAAATCCGAAATGAGATTTTAATCTTGTTTGACTAAGATTATTTTATCTTTAAATAGATGGTGTTATTATGACAGATAAGATAAGAGAATAATGAATCAACATATAAAAAATTTCAAAATTACCACACTCCTTTTCTCTTTTATAGTCAACTCTTTTCGTCACTAATTTTTATTTTTTATTTTTTTTTACAAAAGAAATTAAAATTCAAAATTAATTTTTTTTTCTTTTATAAAAAATATGTTAAATATGTACCATCATTCACTTGCAACTAAAATGTGTTTCTCTTTATTTTTTTCACCAAAAATATGAATACAAAATTTAAAGTCAACATTATGCAAAAGTATATAAAAAAATATAAATTATTTATGTATAAAAGTATATAAAAAAAAATTATATATTTATGAGTTATATGATTTTTCTGTTTAGGAATAACTTTGTCAAAATAGTATTATGCTTTGTCATTTTTAATATAATCTAATATTGGTGAAAACACCATCAGTAGACCATATTTTAAAACAAATTTTAAAAATAGACCACTTGTGACACCTCACACGGAGGCATGATTGGTCAGAATAATGGATAACCAAATTTTTGTAACCCCGACTTTATCACAACTAAACACATATAACTCTCGAACAATTATATTTATAACCAAGAAAAATTATGTTCTATACCATTAATTTCAATTGTAAAGACCCTAAAATCACAATCAAGACTTCCAACACCTCCAAAATACACATAACATGGAATTAAGACCTGCACTGCTCCATAATTAATATGTTAGCAACAAGTCTCATTTAGAGATTCTAAGCTAATTCCAACCACAATACCTGACAAAGCCTTCTAGACTGACTGAAGCTCACCTAAAATTCTACACAAACCTAGCTATAGTCCAATAGCTCTACCAACAAATATACTTAGAATCAGATTATGAAATTTTCCAGATATAATCCCAAGACAATAGGATAAACTTTCTCTTTTTAGAATTCCTAAATTAATTCAGTCTCGAAAACACCCAAAATACTAAATTTCTTTAACTTATAAAATCTGCTATGCATCCCTTCAAAACCCACCTAAATCTCTTGGCAATTTCCTTTTTAATTTATCCTTTTTGGTCTGATTTCAATTTCTTTAAGACGCTATTGTTTTCTTAATTTTTAAGCTCTACCAATCTGGTATATAGTAAAAGTGAAATCTAAGTCAAAACAATGAATCACTTCATACTTTCTTTATACTGACCCATGAGCTTATAACTTAGTCTTTTATGGACCATAACTTAAAATTGATGACAATGCAACAATTGCACAGCTCTAAAACTTGCTTTCCAACAAATGAAACATGCCCCACTTTTGATCTTTGAACAAAGGGCTTTAACTAGATTTAGTGGACCTACCCACAACTATAGTCCTATCTAGTCTCCAAAGTAAATAAAAGCATTCAAAGAATGCAACTACGTATCAGAAGCAAACTAAAGATGTTTATTTATGAACATGAAAAATAAAAGTTATGGAAATCAATATAAAAATACCAAGTAAAACAGATTATTTCGAAAAGGAAAAAAAATAGAACAAAGAAAAGGGTTTCTCACCCACCTTCCTACTTTCTGGGGACTAAATCAAAGTTAGATAAACCGATAACCTCTTGAGTAAAGCAAAACCTGTAAGTTAAATTTAATTCATGCAAAACATTTAGGCATAAATTCATCAAACCCATAATCTTAGAACTTCATGTTTTTCACATAATTCATAGAAAGAGCGTACATTTCTCCATGCTTTTTGTTGAAGAAATTAATTCTGCAAAATTAAAATAAGAATGTAAGTTTCTTTCTCTTAACCCATTACTTATTGTACAATAGTTATGGAAAAAGCGTACGTATCTTATTGGCAGAGAGGGGACCAAATTCTATATTTTTATAGAGCATAAAAATGTCTCCCATCAAGACACCCATTCAAAATAGAATTCAAAATTAAAAAGTAACATATATTTTTATCTATTTAATAATATAACCAATAGGATTTAAGCAATAAATTAAAATATTAACTATTAATTAAATTATCAAATAAATAAATTAAATCTGATATAATATAACATAAATATCATATGGATCATAAATATCCTTACATTCTCTCACTTGACCCATAAAACATTATTTTCATGGTTTAATAGAAAAACATAATGTGCACAATAATAGTATGCTAAATCCTTCACTAGATTGGCTATGACATTATATCCTAGTTAAACCGAAAATCAATATGAGTCATGGTGGTTGTATATCATTATCTCGACATAGTTCCTTCCATGTACTACACCATTAATTTCCAACTTATTATGATTTTAATGAAGAATACTATAATGGTCCAACTTTAATATCTTTGTCAAAGACTATTCCTGATAATATTAGTCTAATTCAATAATGTATACTAACTATAAAATAGGAAATATCAGAAACACACAAGTGATCTCAAAGTGTCAAATAAAAGAACTTAATAAATCATAGTACAATATCAATAATGAAGTCCAATAATGCCCATTCTTTCAACATGTTCATTAAATGTTTTAGGCAACAATCCTTTTGTTAATGGATCTGCAATATTAAGATTGGTGCTAATGTGTTCAATTAACACTCTATGTTTCTAAACTTTTTCTTTAACGGCAAAATTTTTATTTTCATATGTTTAGCACACTTAGAATACTTGTTGTTCTTAGAGAAGAAAACAGTTGCAGAATTATCACAATAAATTTTTAGTGGCCTGGCAACATTGTTGACAACCCTAAGTCCTGAACTAAATTTTCGTAGCCATAAACCATGAACAGTAGCCTCAAAGCATGTTGCAAACTCAGCCTCTATATTAGATGTAGCAATGATAGACTGCTTTGCACTTTTCCATGAAATTGTCCCCTTCGGCTAAAAGGAACGTGTAGCTAAAAGTCAATTTCCATATGTTCACACATCTTGCATAATTTGAATCTGAATATTCCAATTACTTCTAGATTATCACATATGTTCTTTGGTTCCTTGCAAGTATCTAAGAACTTTCTTTGCAACCTTCCAGTGATCTAGTTTTGGATTACTTTGACACTTGCCTAATATTCAGAAAGCAAAACTAATGTTTGGTTTGGTACAAGTTTGAGCATATATTAAGTTCCTAACAACTAATGCATAAGGAATTTTTCTCATTTGATCCCATTCCAATTCATTCTTTGGACATTGCATGTTACTAAATTTATCCCCTTTCTGAATTGGAACTATCTTTCCTAAACATTTTTCCATCTTAAATCTTTTTAGAACTTTATTGATATAAGCTTTTTGAGACAATCCTAACATTCTTTGTGATTTATCATGGAATATTTCAATTCCTATCACATAAGTTACCTTTCCCATATCTTTTATCTCAAAATTCTCAAAGAGAAATTTTTTCGTTTTATGTAATAAACCAAGATCATTAGTAGCAAGCATAATATGATAAACATACAATACAAGAAAAAATAAACTTGCTCCCATTAACCTTCATATATATACACTGATCAATAGCATTTTCTTTAAATCCAAAAGAGTTATGGTATCATTAAATATAAGATACCATTATTAAGAAACTTGTTTAAGTTCGTATGTTGACTTCTTTAATTTACACATCATGTGTTCATTTCCTTTAATTGAAAAGCCCTCAGGTTGATCCGTATATACTTTCTCTTCTAAATTCTCATTAAGAAATGCCATTTTAACATCCATCTGGTGTAATTCTAAGTCATAATATGCCACCAAAGCCATAATAATTCTAAGTGAGTATTTCTTAAAGGCTGGTGAAAATGTCTCTTTATAAGCAATACTATCTTTATAAGTAAAACCTTTAGCAACAAGTCTGACTTTATATCGTTCAATATTGCCATTTGAGTTGTGCTTTGTCTTAAATTACACTTGACCTTTTTACATTCTTTTGGCAATTCAAAAAGATCCCATACTTTATTTTTATTCATAGATCTTAATTTATCTTTCATGGCATCAATCCATTTATTAGAATTAACACATTTAATGGCTTGTGATAATGAAATTGGATCATTCTCAATTTCTAACTTTTGGAAATAAACCATATAATCATTAGAGATGACAAATCTCCTTTCTCTTTGAGATCTTCTTAATTGCGACTCTTCAATTATAGATTCATTATTAACATCATTATTGTGGAGTGTTTGATCATTTATTAGATGTTTTTGCATGACTATTATAGGAACAACAACTTTATAAGTTATGGGTAAATGAACTTCTACCATATCTTCTTGAATGCTAACATTAAGCAATTCTTCACTCCCACTAACTTCACCATTCTCAATGAACCTAGCATTCCTAGTTTCAAGAATTCTTGTGCTATGATTAGGACAATAGAATCTATACATACCCCTTGGACTTTTATGGATATCCAATAAATAAACCACTAATTGTTCTAAAGTCCAATTTTTTTTCAAGTGGATTGTAAATTCTTATTTCCACTGAGCAACCCCAAACATGCAAGTGCTTTAAACTAAGTTTCCTTCCAATTTACAATTCAAAAGGAGTTTTTGAAACTACCTTACTAGGAACCCTATTTAATAAATACATAGCAATTTTCAAAGCATGCATCCACAATGATAAAGGTAAAGATGAATGACATAACATACTCCTAATCATTTCCATTTAAGCACGATTACACATTTTTGCAACACCATTTTGGTGTACCTTGGCATAGTGTATTGAACACAAACACCATGTCTTTCAAGGAATTTAGCGAATGGACTAGGATTTTGTCCTAATTCATCATACTTTCCATAGAATTCACCACCTCTATCGGACCTAACAATTTTCACTTTTTTATCTAATTGCCTCTCAACTTCATTAAAGTACATCTTAAGGGCTTTTATAGATTGAGATTTTTCATACAACAGATAAATATAACAAAAATGTGAAAAATGATAAATAAAGATGATAAAATATTTATGTCTACCAAAGGATGGAACATCAAAAGGTCCACATATGTCAGTGTGTATAATTTCAAGAAGCTGTGTGCTTTTTGTGGCTCCTTTCTTAGTGTGTTTAAGTTTGTTTTCCTTTAATACAATCAATACACACTCTGAGATCATTAAAATCCATATTCGGAAGGATTTCATTTTTAACTAATCTTTGTATTCTTTCTTTTGATATATGACCCAAACGTTTATGCCACAAGTAAGTAGAACTTTCATTAACTAAACTACGTTTAGTACCAACATTATGATGCAATGTCATTAAGATTTTAGCAAATAGATTGTCAAGCTTAAACTTGTAAAGACCATCATATAAAATTCCAAACCCAATAACATTATTATTCTTAAATAAACTAAAAGATCCATAACCAAATTTAAAAAGAAATCTGGCTAAATCTAATTTTGGTAAAGAAACTAAATTGCACAAAAAATGTGGGTACATAAAGAGTTTGAAACAAATCTAAATGATTTCCACTATCTAAAATTAAATGATAAATGCCAATGCCTTCAACTGGAGCTTTGTTTCTATTCCCTATAAACACAAAGTTCTCATTTGACTTTATGGTTTAGATCGTAAGGAATCCTACATCATATGGGAAATATGAGTAGTGGAACCAGAATCAATCCACCAAGTATTGTAAGGAACTTCAGTAAAGTTTGATTCGAAGCACAAACAAGCATATGACTTACCTTTCTTTTCAAACCATGTTTTACGATTTAAGCAATCTTAAGATGTCCAACTTTACGATAAAAGTGGCACTTATCATTTCTGTGTTCCTTCTTGTGGAATGGCTTAGAAAATTCATTCAGGTTGTGTAGATCTTTCTTTTTGCTCTTTCCCCGCTTCCCTTTAAAATTCTTTCCAACTTCTTGATGACCTACAAGATAAACCAAATGAGTCTTTTGATTCTTTAACCTTGTTTTCTCTTGAAGCATACTGGTTAATTCATTAACATTCTACTTGTCCTTAATAGTGTTGTAATGCATTTAAAACGGCTTATATTGTTCCGAAGGTAAAGAATTAAGTATGAATTGTATTAAAAAATATTCATCCACATTCATCACCAAAGTCTTTAATTTTGCTGCTAAGGTTGTCATCTCATGAACATACTCGTGCATGGTACGTGAACCATCAAATTTCATAGTGGTCCAATTACTAATTAATGTACTAGTAAGTGACTTGTTAGTAATTTGAGAATGCTCTCCCATTGATTTCATAAATTCTTTAAATACTTTCAGTTGTGGGAAGAGTAGACTTAATGTTGATAGAAACTATCATTCGCATAAACATTAAACTTAACCTGTTCGATCTTTTCCAAACTTTATGAAATTTTTTTTCATTATAATTGCTTGTATCAGTAATAGCAATGAGTTTCTCAACATGAAGTGCTATATCAAGATCTAGAACACCTAAGTGAAACAGGACTTGTTCACACTAATCAACGAAGTTTAAACCATTAAATAATGGAACAGAAGAAGCATGTGAATGAAGTGAAATCGGAGTGTTTACTGCAAATAGAAAACATGAATTTTGTCACATAAATTCAAATTCAAAGAAGTACGAAGGCAATCATTAAATGTACATCAAAGTTCTCCTTTGGGTGAAACTAAAATATACTAACATAAGCCTCTTTTTTTAACAAAGAAAAAAATTGGTAATTAATGTACAGTCATTAAAGTTATTTGCTACTTTGGATATGCAAAACAAAACTAATTGAACATATCAATTACCAACAATTATGTTGATAAATTATTAGAACAACTAATCAACCTTTGGGTGATCATAAAAGGTCTCATAATGATGAAGTTCAATTTTCCCACAAATAATCAAATGCACTATCACATTATTTATAAGCATCAAAATTCATGGGTAATTGATTTTTACAAAATGAAAATTATTATACATAAGACTTGGCCACTTTGATGAATAACAAATCATCTTTAATATAAATTTCAAATTGTAAACAAAGACTCAAACAATAGATAAACATTAATCATAAGTTATTGTGCTATTTAATAAACAACAATCATAATTTACTATGATCACTATTCATTTTTAGTCATTCTTAATAGACAAAAACTAATTTCTAAATCATTTGTATTCAATAAAAATAATATTAAAAAGGAAACATATGACTTCTTAAACCTTGCTCTGATATCACATGTAAGTTAAATTAAGTTTATACAAAATATTTAAGTATAAATTCATCAAACCCATAATCTTAGAACTTCATGTTTTTCACAATTCATAAGAAAGAGAAAAGAAATTAATTTTGCAAAATTAGAAGAAGAATGTGGGTTTCTTTCTCTTGACCATTTCCTTATTATACAACAGTGATGGAAAAAGCGTACGTATCTTATTAGTAGAGAGATGACCAAATTCTAAATTTTTATAGATCATAAAAATGTCTCCCATCAAAACACTTATTAAAAATAGAATTCAAATTTTAAAAAGCAACGTCTGTTTTGACTTCTAATAGACGTAACTGTTTAAAAAGAGATATATCTATTTAATAATATAACCAATAGAATTTAAGCACTAAATTAAAATGTTAACCATTAATTAAATTATCAGATAAAACAAATTAAATCTAATAAAATAAAACATAAATATCATATGGGTCATAAATATTCTTATAGAACCACGTGACCATTATATCAAATTTAGCTAGAAAATAATAAATGATAGTCAATCTTTCCTAAATCTCGTAGTCTAGTTCCTCAAAGTGTATGGATTATTGAGCAATGATTTCCATTTTTTTTTTTTTTTTGGGACTCAATGGAAGCTAACATCTTGAAGTTTCCAAATGGGGGTTCTTGTTTACATTTTTTTTTTTCCTCTCTTTCAAAATTTCATAAACTAAACAAAGAGAATGAAAGATTCAAATTACCTTAACCAAAGGGAGCCATTCGTGTTCACTGAATCAACGGCATATTCCACAGATGATGAAACCTGAGAAGCAAGTACTTCAACACATAAAGGTAGTGGTAAGGGTAGTAATTCTGGAACATCCAAGAAATCGAACCTAGAATTAGGTTTTTTGTCTGTTTATGAGAATAATTGGAATGTTCCAAAACTTAGGAATGTAAATTTTTTAAGAGCATCAATAGAGAAGGAAGCAAGTATGGTGGTGGAATATTTGCCAAAAGATTGGCCTAAAGTGAGAAAATATAAGGAAAAAAATAGGGGAATGAAGGAAAAGAGAGAGAGCAAAGTCGATGGAGGCAAGAATGAAAGACAATTAGTCTAAAACAAAAGTAAAGCAAGAAAGAAATACAAGACCAAAAATGAAAAATAAACTTAGAGTCAAAAAGTAAAAGGTGTGGTTATTAAATTTTCTTGGTATATATCTATACATGTCTATATAAAAATTTTATTTAATATAATTCATCTTGTATATGCATATATTTATATTCTTGTATTACTAAGAGTTGCATTAAACAACATTAAAACATGTCACTTCAATAACGGGTTATAACACCACTTCTCAAGTATATTTCACAAATTGACCAAAAGAAGACTTTGGGTTCAACTCACAAAGTAAAGCCTAATCACACTTCTAGCTTGGCAAGTCCAGTCATACTTCGTGACTTAGCTAAAGTCAACTTTTGCTGACTTCGTGTCTTCAAAGCACGAAGCAAGGTAGGTGCCTACACTTCTTCTTCAACTCATGAAGTATGGTAGAATACCATACTTTCCCTCTTTCTCGTGAGTAGCCTACATGCCATAGTCCTTTTCCTTTTTTTGCCTCTCCTCTGCATGCTATTTCTTTTCTTTTTCCTTTTCCTTTTCTTGCCTCTCCCTTATATGCCATTCATTTTCCTACATCAGCATGCATGTCTTCTTTAACCCGTGACTTGCATCATTTTTTCTTCCTCCTTATTTACTCCCTCTCCTCCTTCTCACCTCCAACTTCTACTTAAAAAAGACTTTATCTTTATTTTCAAACACACAACTTCCACTTCATGGATAAATTCTCCTTCCCTCACTCTTCAAATTTCTTTCACTTAACAGTAGATTTCCTCTCTTTCTCTCATTTTTTCTTCCTCCTTATTTACTCCTTCTCCACCTTCTCACCTCCAACTTCTACTTAAAAAAGACTTTCTCTTTATTTTCAAACACACAACTTCAACTTCATGGATAAATTCTCCTTCCCTCACTCTTCAAATTTCTTTCACTTAACAGTAGATTTCCTCTCTTTCTCTCATTTGTTCACATTCTATCCATCACTCACACAAGAAATGTATTTTCTTGTTACATTAATAAAAATAGATAATGTTATTTTGGTTTATTATTATATTATTAGATATTCCTTTACTCACAAGAAATTTTCTTCATTCACAACAAATTATCTCAATCTTTCTCAATTGCTCATATTCATTCCTTATCCATCACTCATACAATAAATAGGACTTTCTTGTTACATTAATCTTTGTTCTTAGTTAAAATTTCTTTAAATTTTATAAATAGTTATTTTTTTTATTTTTATTTTTGTAGTTTTATTAGAAAATTTATTAAATTAAATAATGGTATTTTTATTTTATTATTATTAGATATTTTATCATAATAAGTGATTATGTTGAAATAATTATTAGTGATAATGAGTAAATTTTATTATAATTAGTGATAATAAATCAATATTTGTAATTAAATCTAATAACACTAAAATAAAAATATAATTAGAGTTAGAAATTTACTTAAATTAGTTATTATGAAATTTTGTATAATATTTAAAATTAGAGTTAGAAATTTAAGATTCATGCCAATGATGAATAATTTAATCGAAATTAGGATTCTTATTATTTTTTAATTTTTTTTATAATAACTAAATTTATTGTTAATTTTAGGGTTATGAATTTAATTAGAATTACTTATTTTGATGAAATTAAAAAAATTACTATTTTTTATTTTATTTTATAAATAATGTATTTGTTATGTAGTTTTGTTAGAAAATTAATAAAAATAATTTTTTTATTATTATTATTAGACTTGTTATTATAATAAGAATATGTTGAAATAATTAATTAGTGATAATGAGTAATGTTATTATAATTAATATTACTAAGTCAATATTTATATAAGTTTTATTAGATAATAATTAATGATATTTTCATTTTATTACTCTTGGATATTTGATCATAATAGGTGAATATGTTGAAATAATTAAATAGTGATAATAAGTCAATATATGTAATTAATATTTACTTAAATTAGTAATGTTATTATGAAATTTTGTATAGTATTTAATAATTTAATAAAAATTAGGACTTTTTATAAGTGAACTTATTGTTAATTTTTAGGGTTAGGAAATTTTATTAGAATTACTTATTTTGATGAAAATAAAAAATTTACAATTTTTTTATAAATTTTGATGTTTTTTATGTAATATTTTTTTTGTAGTTTTGTTAGAAAATTAATGAAAATAAGTAATTAATATAATTGATAGAAATTAATTTCATAATTACTATATTTAGTACTTTTGCAAGTAACTTAGGGTAGTAATTTAATGTTAATTTGAGACTTTGAAGGAACAAAACACATCATGAAAGCATAACGATTATGTGTTACATGAATGGTGTCATGAAAAGTGGGTCAAACGGTGTTGAATATAGTTTACCTCCCATTAAATGTATTCGAATGTCGATGGGTATCGATTATATTCAATTTCATACTTGTTTGTGCAAAGCCCTAAATGTTAACCTGAGAATTAAGAACCTCAACATCATATGTCGATCTATGAATGTGGCTAATAATTCAACATGGTACACTTCAATTAAAGTAAATGATGATGATAATTTGGAGGCCATGTTCGGACATGCTAATAAGTTAGGTCTTGGATTTTGCTTGGAGCTACTTAGAGAAAAACACAGTTTAAGGTGTGCCAGGACCTCTAAATCTTAGTTGTGGTGAATCCTCGTCACATCCTAGTTGAACAAGGAGCTAAGGCACATGATTGAGGTCATTGATTTTGAATTATGACCACAAACTTATCGGAATTATACAACAATGTTTTGAAAGGAGCATGCCAACCACCGATTACTACCATGGTACACGTGATATTCTACAGTTTTGTAGGCATTTTTGTCAAGATTTGAAATGAGATTATAGGCCTAATGCATGCATGGAATGCATACACAAAGTATGTGCATGAAAAAAATATTAGCTTGGGTAATTAAAGTATGTGGACATCAGCTTACAATGTTTTCAAATATTAGGGGCTAATTGAAGTACTCAGTGCAATATCGTGAGTAGGAAAAGAAGGGCAGTAATTGCAAAAAGGTGAATCTAATTGATAAATCTTATATATGAAATAAGTTTCAGCATTACCAGATTCCTTACTTACACGCTATAATATGTTGTGCAAAATAACACATCAACTAAAAACAATATGTCGGGAAATTGTATATGCTTGATAATCAACAACTAGTATACACTCCACAGTTCATGTCTTTGATGCACGACAATTTATGGCCATAATTTAGGTTTCCACAAGTATTTCTTGCCATGAGAAGATTGCGATAGAAGGGTAGGCCTCATTTTTACACTCATGCGTAATGAGATAGATTTGATTGATAATACTAGGAAATAAAATTGCAAAATATGTGCGGTCAAGGGGTATAACCAAAAAAGATATCCTAATAATACACAAGGTTCTAGTTTGCATGTACAAAATTAGATTTAGTTAATGTTACTTTAATTTTGTATTCCCTGTAAAGGGAAGAGTCTTCTTAATTTATGTTTCAATTTAGTTTAACTTTAATTTTGTATTGATTGTAAAATAAAAGTATGTTTCTAGTTTTTCCTTATTTAGGATTTAGGTTTTATATCCCTCATCTCTTGTACTTTTTTTTTTTATGTTAATAAATGGGTAGGAGTCTACAAAACCCCCCCACCACTTCAAGGTGGTTTTTTTTTTTTTTTTTTTAATTTATGTTTTATTTACTAAAACATAAAAATTGATATACATATTCACTAAAAATTGTTTGTTTCATCTTATACAGATTAATGAACCAATATCCTCTACATTGTTCTGTCCTCTATCTTCAAGATGCTTATCATTATGGTAGATTATTTGCCGAATCAAAGGTATATAAATAACATCATGTTCATTAACTTTTTATATTGATTAACTAATTATTTTTTATATTTCAATTCCATAATATAAACACTTTTTATGATGATCAAGATTCTATAACATTACAAGTATGAAGCAGAGAGGCTGTTGTCAATTGCGTATATCAAGAGCTTGATGATCAGGATAGTGACATACATTCATATGGCCGGATTTAATAGAGTTATGAGATTTAAGTTCATTTAAATGGATTGAAACTTGATTACGACTTTAGTTGAGAGATGGAGGTAGGAGATTCATACATTCTATCTTCCTCATGAAAGATCACTGCCACTTTACAGGATGTTAGTATCATTTTTGGTTTCCTAGTTAACCGCGAGGTTGTATCCGGGTGTGCTAGACCTTAGCTCCTTTTATACTCTAAGCAGCTATTAGGCATTATGCCGACTGGATCAGTAATTATTAGGTCCCGTATCAATCTTGCATGGTTGTCTAAGACATTTGAGTATTTGCCTATGAATGCTAATGAATCATAGTTCAAAGATATGCACGAGTATATATATTGCAGCTTATTAGTGGATTTTTATTCGCTGATAAGTCTTAGTCTCATGTGTATCTGATGTGGTTATCTCTGCTAGAGAACTTTGAACATGTTGGACGTTATAGTTGGTTAGCACATGTTTAGCGTGGTTGTATAGGAAATGTGTCATACTAGTTGATCAAATGTCTTTGATATTGCCTGTCCAATGATCTTGTTATAGTTATAGGCATGTGAGAGGATAATGATGATCGCTCCAAAGAGAGATAAGAGGATGCCATTTGATTAGACTTCTCCATTATGTACGAGGTAAATTTGTTTATTTGTTTCATGTCTTATGTGATTATGTAAAAGGATTGATTGTTATTGTGATGACTATTAATTTATTTACTTTGTTATTATAGATTGTTGATCAAATTTTATGTCACAAAAATTGCAACGAATTATGTGAGATGATACCTAACATACTTTGGATAAGATGTCATCGGATCTTATTACATGTGATTCATAATTAATGATATATTCATCTGGTTCATTAGCATGTTATAGGATGCTATATAATGATGAGGTGATGGCATCCCTAGCATATTATTGTTTCAACGACCAAGATATTTGGTATTCAACTGTTCCTTTAATTTGTTTTCATGTTGTGGAGCATTGCATGGTGGCCAGAGTAATGTGTCAATTTGATTATATTCAGACCATATTGAAAAATCCAAAGCGTGATATTCTTTTGCACAATACTGATCTTATGGGATGTGGTCATGAAAAATACAAGGCCTGCATTCATGTTTGGGGTATGGTAATGGGTCTTTTTGTGAATGAACAACCATCTTATCTTCTTGGTCATTTATCGGATTATGGGCAGTGGTATCAGAGGAGTGGTTAGAGATTTTTGACTCTATAGGGATTTCCTGCTCGTCCTAATAATTCAACAGTAGCCACACCATTGCATATTCACTCTCAGACTCGTATAAGACCATTAACAGCCTCCCCTTCACATGCATGTGTTGAGCCATCATCTTCTCATTTTCTATTTATGCCGGATCACACATTCGACCATCTATGGTACATATATCAAGCCCATCTTACGACATCTATGCCTCGTTGATCCCATATATATTTCAATACGGTGTTACTCCAGAGTCATATGCCTTACCCATTCCACAAACATATGACATAGGTATGGAGAGTATAACATAGTTACATGCAGACCACTCTGAAAGGTAGGTGGGCTCTGAGGACCTTACTAAAGATAATGACAATGATGACAGTGGAATAGATGTTAATGAGACAGGTAACTTAGGTCAGGACCTATTACAGGTTACACATCAAAACATGTCATGTGATATAGCCCCAAGGAGGAACCTCACTAAAATTAGAAAACTCCTACCTTGTTGTACTCATTCACAGAGGAGATGTAATTAATTTAAAATTTTGTACATTTCACAATTTGGATAATTTTATTTCCTAATTTTATTAGAATTTGGATAGTAGTATTTCTTAGTGTGTAATTAGAATTGACTGATATTTGTAATTTAGAGGTTAGGGTTTAACTTAAAATTAGGATTACGAGTTAAATTAAAGTTTGCTAATAGTTAAAATTTCAATACGAATCATTTAGGTTTTAAATAGGATAAGAGGAGTTTGTTACAGTGATTTATTTATATTTAAAAAAAAAACTAATAACTTCGTGTCTTGAAGACACGAAGTCTACATAGAACTTTGATGAAATTAAATCTTTAAAACAATATTAAAAAACATGTAATAATTTAAGGATTAAAAGTATCATTTTGCATCTATTATTCTAATCTAAATTATGGAAAATTTGACCAAGAGGCATCTCACATGTCACACTTGTAGAAGAATTTATCTATTACTCAAGTGAATAGTAGCGGAGTTAGACATTTATTCTCGGAGGGGGAGGGGGAGGGGGGGGGGAGGGAAGGGTGACTAATTTTTTTTATATAAACGTATTCCATCATAGTAATAGCAAAATAATAATAATAAAAAAGTCAATAACTCATAAGACATATAAAAATTTATAAGCTACAGATGAATAATAGAAATATTAACCTATTAGTCTTTAATCTCGGGTTGGGTTTTAAGTTTTAACCCTTAGCCTTGTCGTCATAAAAATAAAAATGTTATCTTGTTTTTACTCTTGGAGGGCCCACAATATTAAATAAGAGAAGAATAAAAGTTAAGAATTAATTTTGAACTATAACATTACTATTATTTAAAAATTTTGGAAGCCATGGCCACCTCTAGTCCCTTAAACGCTTCTCCCTTGCAAATGAAGTTCATGGGGATTGCCATAAGTTGTTAAAAAGTGCACTAATTATTTTTCCAAAAAAAAAAAAGAAAGAAAGATAGTGCACTAATTAATCCATACGGAATTAGTCTTTAGGTCTGTTTGGAAAAAAGGAAAAGAAAATAAATTAGTGTTAGCTTACTTTGTGTGTTCAAAACACGACGTCAGTTTGTTAACTTCGTGTCTTCAAGACAAGAAATATGACTAGGCTTGTTGAGCTGGACTGTGATTGGGCTTTACTTTGTGGGTTGAACCCGCGAAGTATTCTTATGGTTCATTTCAAGAATGAGAAGTGGCCCATTATTAAAATTTGTTTTAAAATATGGTCAATTGATGGTGTTTTTCCTTGAAATTGCTCTAGACATTTGAGAATGACAATTAATTTATGACAAAATAAGTGTTTATTTGTCCATATCCTAATCATTATAAAAGCTTGTATATCTACAACGTTGTATCAGAAACAAATACATTAATATTTTGTTAACAAATATCACTGACATTATTTACACAATCAACAATAGCTAAGAAGTTGTTATGGATAAAGCAAGCTAAAAAGTTGAAGTCCAAATGAAGATAATTTATTTTTGTGGATTATTATGAGGTTGAAGTCTATGAATGTTGATAATCTATAATATAACTAATACTGAAACATTGGATAAGTCTAATGCTGACACATCACTTTTAAATTTATGTCACGTAACCTTTTGAGTTTTCTATTTTAGCCCAAATAGGATTCCACATTAACTATTGGGTAGGGTTTCAATTATGAATTTTAACTCGGACAAAAAACTAAAACTCAAGCACCCTTCCTCTTCTTTCTACCAGCTTCCTCTCATTATCTCTTTTCCCATTCAATTTATTTCACCGTTAATTCTTAGTACTAGTTTTAAAAGTTTGACAATCCATTAGACTATACATGAGGTAGGAATTTTTCAAAAAAATCGATTACATGTTACGAAGTAGAATTCAGAAATGGACCAAGGAAATTACAGAGCTTTTCAGCCCAACTCAGTTTGGTGTTACAAGGATCAAACACTGCATTTGGATTATGGTAGGCAGATAATTAGTTAGCCTAACGAGGCCAGTTGGTTAGGCCTGTTAGTATATTGTTGCAACAGTTGCAACTGTAGGCTAGCTAGTATATGATACAAACTGTAATCCAGTAGGATACACTTTCCAGAATACAATAAACAATTTCATCAATCTCTCTTTCTATCTCTCTTCCTTTTCTATCTATTATCAGTTTCCGGAAAGTCTTTATCAGTGGTATCAGAGCTCCTTCCTGGCTCTACCATGGTGAATGTGAACCGGACTGTGATCGATCAAAGGCTTATAGGCTTGAAAACTCAGATGGAAGCCATGAATACTAGATTCATGGCATCGATTCAAGAATTGAAGGCATCTTCACAAGAAGCACAGGCCATCACAGATTCAAAGCTGCAGGCAGTCATGGATGCTGCATCAGTGATCAAAGCTTCAGTGGTTGAACTACGAATAGTTCCACCTCATCCCGAGGTGATTAGAGAACCAATACTGCCAAATCCACCGGGGAAGCCAAAGGATTCCTCAAGGAGGATACTGGCAACCACCTATCCACCGAATCCACCAGGAGGAATGGAAGCACCTGAAGTAGGATTGCATGAATATCATCTACTGAAGCGGGTAGCTCAAGTGGAATTTTCAAAGTTTGATAGGGATAACCTTCATGGATGGCAGTTCAAATGTCAGAAATTTTTTGAAGTAGATCAAACACCTGAACATATGAAGGTGAGGATTACAGCTATGCATTTTGGAGAAAAAGTTGTGGAGTGGTATCAAGGCTTCTTGGAAGAAAGGAACATGATGAGGCCTTCATGGAATGAATTTTTGCAGGCTCTACAAGCAAGATTTCAGGGTAATGTTCTCTCTAGACCTGTTATTGCTTTGAAAAACCTTAGGCAGGATGGTAGTGTAGAGGAGTATTACGAGAAATTTAAGGTGTTGAAGAATAGGTGTACTATGACAAAAGAAGTATTGCTTGATCATTATTTTTTTTGGGAGGGGGGGGGAGGGTTAAAAGAAGAAATAGTCTATGGAATCAGTTTGGTGGAGATATAGTCTATAGCTTATGCAATGAACCTAGCCAAGAACCAAGAAAACTTCTTGAACTCTACCTTGTACAAGAAACCTTAATATAGTAACCAAAGACCCTATCAAAATCCATATAACCAAAACCAGAAAATGTCACCTAACCCAAACTCTGTACCCTTACCTCCCCTAAAACTTTTACCTTCTGCAAATAGCCAACAACACCCATTCAGGAACAACTACTCAACCAATCCTAGATATTTCAACCAAGGATCCACCAACTATAGATCACCTAACAACTATAAACCAAACACAAACCAACCCAGAAGGAACTCATTTTCCATGACCAAAGAAGAAATGGAGGATAAGAAAAGGAAGGGAATTTGCTTTTACTATAATGAAAAATTTACACTAGGTCACTATTGCAGAAGTGCTCAAGTCTGCACCATTACATGGGAAGAAGAAGAAGAGGAGGAAGAAGTGTTAGATATGATTGAGTATTCTCAAGAAAAAGAAGAGGGAGTATCTATATCCTTGTTGGCATTAACAGGGGTTGACTGGCTTAATGATAAAACCAAAAGATATCAGACTATGAAAATGATAGGTACTATAAAGAAGCAACCATTTATGGTTTTAATCGACAGTGGTAATACACACAATTTCATTAATATGAAGCTGGTAAAGAGGTTGGGGTTAAAAACTAGCCATACTAAACCAGCTGAAGTTATGGTGGTAGATGGCAGTAAGGTGGTGATAGCCAATAATTGCAGAGAACTCAGTTGGAAGTTGCAAAATTATGAATTTAAGGTAGATTTCCTAATTATGCCTCTAGGGAACTATGGGGTGGTTTTGGGAATCCAATGGTTAACCACACTAGGAGATATTTGCTGGAATTTCAATCAACTTACAATGCAGTTTGTGTGGAAAGGGACAGTAACATTGCATGGGCTACATCAGAAGGTGGTTATGGATGGCAAGGAAAAGAAAAGAGCACTTCCTGTTAATCAATGTTCACTGTTGGTACAAGTAACTACTGTGCAAGATGTGAAATCATAGCAGTCAAAAGTAGAACTTAACATGTTATGGCCATTGGAAATAAGAAGCAGTGAAGAGTCCCTCGCAGACATGGAACTCTTACTTCAGGAGTTCTCAGATATTTTTGCAGAGCCCAAAGGCTTGCCACCAAAGAGAGAATTTGATCACAGGATTGATCTACAACCAGGTACTCAATAGTGAATCTTAGGCCCTATAGATATGGACCACTGCAGAAAGATGTTATTGAGTCTATGATTAAAGACATGATGAACAACCAAGTGATTAGACCCAGCCCCAGCCCTTCGCTTCTCCTATAGTGTTAGTTAAGAAGAAGGACAACACTTGGAGGTTTTGTATAGATTACAGAAGGTTGAACCAACTAACTGTAAAGAATAAATTTCCAATTCCCATCATTGAAGAGTTGCTAGATGAACTATATGGAGCAAAGTTTTTTTCAAAGCTAGTTTTGAGGAGTAGATACCACTAGATCATAATGAACCCCGAAGATATATGTAAGACTACATTTAGAACTCATGAGGGGTTGTATGAGTTCATAGTCATGCCTTTTGGCTTGACCAATGCTCTAGCCACCTTCCAAGGTTTGATGAACAATGTTTTCAAACATCTACTCAGGAAATTTGTGTTGGTATTCTACGATGATATTCTAGTTTATAGCAAAACATGGAAGGATCATTTGGTACACCTTAGACAGGTCTTGATTCTCATAAGGAAACATGTACTCTTTGCCAAAAGGAGTAAGTGTATATTTGGAAGTCAACAGATAGAGTATTTGGGCCACTTAATCAGTATCAAAGAAGTTACAGCAGATCCATAAAAAATTCAGGCCATGGCTGACTGGCCTAGACCCAACTCTGTCAAGGCATTGAGAAGTTTTCTGGGACTTACTAGATACTATAGGAGGTTCATTAAGGACTTTGGAAAGATCAGTAAGCCTTTGAACATGCTACTGAGAAAGAATGCATTTAAGTGGAATGTAGAAGCAGAAGAAGCTTTCTTAACATTGAAAAAAAGAATGACAGAGGCACCTATTCTAGGTCTACCTGATTATTCTAGCAGTTTTGTCATTGAGACTGATTCTAGTGAAGCTGGAATAGGAGCAGTGTTACTGTAGCATGGTCACCTATTGGCATACCTTAGTAAAGCCTTAGGTCTTAAGCACCTGAGTCTATCTACATATGAGAAGGAATTGATAGCAATTGTTTATGCTGTCAATAAGTGGAAACAATATTTACTGGGGAGATATTTTATTATCAAGATAGACTATCAAGCTTTGAAATATGCACTGGAGCAGAAAGAGTGCAACCTAGTGTTACAAAAGTGGCTTTCTAAGTTAATGGGGCTAGATTATAAGATAATATATAGAAAAGGAAAAGAAAATGTTGCAGCTGATGCCTTTTCCAGAGTTATGCAGGAAGAAAAAGATAGCACAAGTACATGCTTAGCAGTTTCAGTTTTGACTACTGATTGCATTCACAAAGTCTTAAGAAATTATGATGCTGATGAAAAGATTCATAAAATTATTAATGAATTACAAGTGGATGGTAGCTCCCATCCACACTATGAATTGCTTCATGGACAACTTAGAAGGAAAGGAAGGTTGGTAGTGGGCAGAGATGAAAACTTGAAGAATGAGCTACTAGAAATGTTTCATAATAGTCTGGTAGAGGATCATTCTGGAGTATATGCTACAACTAAAAGATTAAGCAGGGTCTTCTACTGGAAAGGTTTACAGAGGGAAGTCAGGGAACTTTATAAGGAATTGTGAAGTTTGCCAGAGATTTAAGTTTGAAACAATGGCATATCCTAGCCTTCTACAAGCCATTACCCATTCCTAATAGGGTATGGTCATCCATTTCCATGGATTTCATTGAGGGATTACCTAAGTCTGGGGTAAATCAGTCATATTAGTGATAGTAGACAGGTTGAGCAAGTTTGCTCACTTTATAGGCCTTCAAGACCCTTATAATGCTGCAACTATGGCTCAAGCCTATATAAACAACATGTATAAAGTGCATGGCATGCCTGATGACATTGTCTCTGATAGAGATGCAATATTTCTATCTAACTTTTGGAAGGAAATGTTCAAGGCCTAACAAGTTAAGCTTCAATACTCATCTGCCTATCACCCATAAACGAATGGGAAGACAGAGGTGGTTAACAGGTTTGTAGAAAACTATCTCATATGTTTTATAGGGGATTGCCCAAAGAAATGGCTACAATGGATTCCCTTGGCTCAATGGTGGTATAACACCAATCACCATTCAGTTGTTCTCATGACTCCTTATCAAGCTATATTTGGACAGGAACCTCCATGCCATGTTCCCTACGTTAAGGGTGATTCCAACAATGAAGAGGTAAACATATCCTTATCTACCAAGGAAGCTATCATCCACATTATTAAAGATAACTTGCAGAAAGCCCAGAACAAGATGAAGGTCTAGGTTGATAAGCATAGAAGGGAAAAGGGAATTCTTAGTTGGAGAGTGGGTCTATTTGAAGATACAACCTTATAGACAACAGACCCTGACCAATTCAAGCTTCCATAAATTGTCTGCAAGGTACTATGGGCCTTATCAAATAATGCAGAAAGTGGGAAATGTTGCCTCTGCACTTTAGTTACTAGAGAATGCAAAGATCCATAATGTGTTCCATGTTTCATTGCTTAAAAGGAAGCATGGATAGCATATTGTATGCTCTCAGCTACCCAATATGGATGAGGAAGGCAGAGTTCTGTTAGAACCAATTGGCATACTGGGAAGAAGGCTGGGTAAATGGCAAGGAAGAGCTTCAATACAAGTGCTAGTTCATTGGTCTAATATAAGTAAAGATGACTGCATGTGGGAAGACATTCATGAGTTAAAGAAAAGGATACTTGTGGTCAAGGATCCTTTGAAGGAAGGAGTATTGTTACGAAGCAAAATTCAGAAATAGACCAAGGAAATTGCAGAGCTTTTCAGCCCAATTCAATTTGGTGATACAAGGATCAAACGCTGCGTTTGGATTATGGTAGGCAGATAATTAGTTAGGCTAAAAGCTAGTTGGTTAGGCCGTTAGTATATGTTGCAATAGTTGCAACCGTAGGCTAGCTAGTAAATGATACAAATTGTAATCCAGTAGGATATACTTTCCAGAATACAATAAACAATTTCATCACACACTCTCTCTCTATCTCTCTTCCTCTTCTGTTTGTTATCAGTTTTCAGGAAAGTCTTTATCAATACATTATTTTTCCATCTTTCTTCTTCTCATCTTGATGGCTGTCACTCAAATTCCCCTTGAATATCAGTTACCATCACATAATTAGTATGAAGGTTTTATTGTGGATTAATACCAATTACTTCTCCCTTTTATATCCTACTGTTATTAATATCTCTCAATTAAAATCAAATAGTCCTCTGTAATAATGATTTGTTTTTCATGTAATAAGGATTCGATGGATATTTAAAACGCAGAACAAGGACGACCTGCAAGGAATTGGCCCACAAGACCCATAATTGCTTTAGGATCTGTAAAAGGATTAACATATCTTCATGATGATTATATGTGCTATTTGTTTATTTGTTTATTTTGTCTTGGCTAAAACAATAACTCAAGTTATTTCAACTTTAATTTATATTTGGCTAAATATGTATGTACAAGTCATCCTAAAATCATCAATCAACGTCATTGACATACTTATTGATTTTAAGTTTGAAATTAAGGTATTAATTCTATTATCTCTTTTGTTGGCATCTTTAAAATTTGGTATGAGTAATTAATTGAGCACATGCACTTCTATTGTTTTACTTATGGAAATTTGTTACTTTAATCAGTATTCCAATATTTCAGTATTAGTTATATAATTATATCTTATTTGACTTATGATTCTTAGATTAAAAGAAAATGCACTATCTAGCAAGTTTTGGATTACATACGCATGAACAGTATTGTGGAAACAACTTTTTGTGGTTGGAGTTATGAAAAATTCCCTTGAAAGCGGATGGTAATATTTAACATGTGTTGATTGTAAGAAGATGGTCTAGAAGAAGAATAAGAGACATTTATGTTTTACATGTGAAAAAGAACCATGAATGACAATCTTCAGGTATATATACACTTACAATTTCTCATTTTTTGAGATTTTATAAAGTAAGCATTTTCATAATGTTACTCAGGTATCGAGTTCAATTGGAAGTTGAGGATGAAGTTTGCATTACTAGCTTCACACTGTTCAACATTGAGGCTAAATGTCTTTTGACACACCCCTCACAGAGGCATGACTAGTCGGAAGAATTGATAACCAAAACTATGCAAAACTATGACTCTTGACCGAACTAATTCTAAAACAAAAAAACAACTATGACTCTTGACCAAACTAATAAATTAAAGTAAAAATTTTGTAAGACAAAAGTTAATTGTAAAAGTTTGTTTACTGAAATAAATAACAATGTACTGAAAATTTCAACAGAGGTTTCCAGTAAAGTGGTACATGCCAAGAAATACAAATTATAATCCTGTTTTTATACAACACAACAGTAACAAAAAAAAAAAAAAAAACAAGGAGCTTTGCTCCATTTCTCATTATAATAACAATTAATTAGACTATTATACAATATAAGACCAGACACTTTACAACTCTAGTGTGTGACTGCAAATTTTCACCCTTTGACTTCAAGATTGAGATTCTGAAGAATTACCTTGCCGCCAAACACTTAACAAAGTCCATTATAGTAAAAATATCCGTCCTTGAGATCCTATTACTAAAAAAAAAAAAAACCACAGAAGAGGAGTGAATCTTATGAACTCAGTGAGTGGAAAATAGTATCCAAAGGGTACTATCATCACTCAACACAAGTATATAATGTAGTATATATATAGTCATTAATATATCAGTATATTCTAAATCACAAAATCACTAACGTTGCACATACATAGTTACAGAAACATAACACTTAACAAACACAGTTCAATTAAAACAATAAAGGCAATCAAGGCATACAAAGTAAGCAAAGGGCCAACATTTCAACTCAGCCCTGCACACCACCTCCCACTGGACAGTTTTGCATCTGTACACCAAACAGAATTAGAAACAAAATTACAAAAGTCAGAGTCACTGAATCCCTTCTTCAAAGCCACCCACTAGTGCTAAGCACTCAATTCTTTTAAAACACTTATCAGAATCATAAAATCTTAAAACATTCTAGGTGCACTTGGATTTCATTTTCAGAAATAAAATCATATTTAGAAAAATTACTTCGTTGTCCCTTACGAACCACAAACAATTTCAAATATCAAACACAATTCATATAACTCAATCATAGTAATACAATTCTTATTCACCTCTATATAACTTATATAAACATACATATATCAAATAATCAAATAACCTAATCTAGCAACTAAAGGGTAACAATTAACCACTCACCTTTAACCGATTTCATTCGTCACTTACACATGAGTTCAGGCGAGTCGTTGATTTAACCATATTTTTCGAAGAAAGCTACCCAAAAATGGGTGATGGTTACACACATGCTGCTGCCAAGAAGGAGGCCTTTTTGCTGCTAAATATAACAAGTTGAGCCTAACTAAATGATCACCTTTGAGTTATAGGAAGAACACACACAAACTCAGCCATAAAAGACATGAAACATGGCATGACAAGGAAACTATAATAGCTGATCAAAAGCTTAGCAACTACTGCCACTGCCAGTAATTAACTCCAACCTATCCTGACTCAAACATAAGTAGGAACTGAGCTATATGACAAGGAAAATTCAGCAATTGCTGGTCCTCCAACTGCTAACGCTATTACAACAAAACAAGGGCTGGGTGATGATGCACTACACCTCACGGCTGGAAGGAGAAAGAAGAAAGCTCACCAGGTTGATGAAGTTTCATACACAGGGAAGGAGAAAAATTTCTAGAGAGCAGGGGATGTAAATTGTAAAAAGAAAGTGAGAGAGAGTCAGTTAATATAAGAGAAAGGAAACAAAATATAATAAAAAAGAAAATAATGATAATTGAGTCAAAGTCAAGGTTTTTAAAAATTGTGGTGTACATTACTCCTTGCTGCATAGACATATATGTACACATGTTAGATATTTATGTGCTATAGTTAATTTTTTTTAACAAAATTTTATCTACGAAAACTCTAAAATGTAACACTAATGTACCAAGTTATGACAGTCTCTCCCCCCTTAAAAAAATTCGTCCTGAATTTCAACAAAAATGATACAAATAAATTCTTTCACTATAACTCTAGTTTTTCCTATATGGTTTCTTGTTTCTTGATTTTCACCAAAGGACTAACCGAAGTTTACAGACTTGTCTATTTATACTCATCATTGATTATTTTTCATACGTTAGATTTTTATCCATTTTTACCTCCTGAAACTTGTGGGTTATGGGCCCACCATGCTTCCACTCCAGCACTCTGATTATTAAACACCTAAAACCCCAATCTCACTTGGACTTAACTTTGCATTTTACTTAAGTTTTCAACTACGTCACCCATAATCTTAACCTAAATTTCTTTTCAAAGGCATCTGAGGAATGGTTAATTCCTGATTGAATCCAGTATTCTATTATTTCACACTATTCATGACACGACCACTAGGGTCATCGTGTCTACACCTGGATGAATCACAATTTGAAGTTTCAAGATGAATTAGAACATATAACTAAATCTACATACGCCCCAGGTAATGTAGACAAAGCAACAACGTCTTACATTTGCAGTCACAGACCTTTAAAACCAAGCTCTGATACTAACTTGACACGCCCCTCACAGAAGTATGATGGCCGGAGGAATGGATAACCAAACCTTCGTAACCCTGACTCTAAAACAAAGAAGCAACTATTACTCTTGACCAAACAAATGAATAAAAGTAAAATTTTATAAGACAAAAGTTAACTGTAAAAGTTTGTTTACTGAAATAAATAATAATTTACTAAAAATTTAGGCAAAGGTTCCCTGTAAAGTGGAACATGCCCAAAATTACAAATACATAATTCTGTTTTTATATAACACAACAGTAACAACAATAAAAAAACAATAAGGAGCTCCGCTCTGTTATAAAATATAAGACCAGATACCCTACAACTCTAGTTTTTCACCCTTTGACTTAAAGATTGAGATTTTTAAGAATTACCTTGCTACCAAACACTCGATAAAGTCCTTTATCGGAAATATACATGCTTGAGATCCTGTTACTAAAAAATTAATCACAGAAGAGAGGTATGTCTTATGGACTCATTGAGTGAAAAATAGTACCCAAAAGATACTAGCATCACTGAACATAAGTATATAATATAGTATATATATAGTCATTTAATATATTAGCATATTCTAAATCACAAAATCACTAACGTTGTACTTGCATAGTTACAGAAACATAACACTTAACAAACACAGTTTAATTAAAACAATCAAGACAATCAAAGCATACAAAGCAAGCAAATGGCTAACTAAGTAACTCAGCCTCGCACACCACCTCCTACTGGGCAGTTTTGCGTCCGCACACCAAACAGAATTATTTAAGTCAGAGTCACTGAATCCCTTCTTCAAATCCACTCACTGGGGTTGAGCATTCAATTCTTTTAAAACACTTATCAGATTCAGAAAATCTTAAAACATCCTAGGTGCACCTAGATTTCATTATTGAAAATAAAATCATATTTAGAAAAATCATTTCGTTGGACCTTCTCAACCACAAACAATTCCAAATATCAAGCATAATTCACATAACTCAATCATAGCAATATAATTCTTATTCACATTTATATAACATATATATACATACATACATATATCAAACAATTAAATAAACTAATCTAGCAACCAAAGGGTAACAATTAACCACTCACCTTTAGCCGATTTCATTCTTCACTTATACTTGGTTTCACCCATGTCTTTGATTCAACCATATTTTTCGAAGAAAGCTACCCAAAAATGGGTGATGGTTACATACATGCTGCTGCCCACAAGGAAGCCATTTTACTGCCAAATATAAAAGGTTGAGCCTAACTAAATTGTTATAACTCGATATCGTAAAACCAAGTTTTAGATATAATATGTAAATTCTAATTATAAAACAACAACAACATAAATAAATTAAAGAAATAAAAATAAAATTAAACATGTCATAACCTGGTATCGTAGTGATACATTTTAGTGATTTTTTTAAAATTTTAACTATACAAGAAAATTGTGATAACCCGATATGTCCGTATTTTACTATCGATGTTTTAATATACGCTTTGGAGTGTCATACGTAATTTAGTAGGCAGTTGGAAAAAATTTAAATATATAATATATTATACGTAATAATATTAAATGTTATAACCCAACATTTTAGTAGGTATTGTAAAATATTGTACGTAAATTATTGTAATTACGTACATAATCAATTTTCATGAAATAAATTAACATACGAAAGTAATTGAATATATATATATATATATATAATATTATGAATAATGGTGCACCACACATTTTAAAACTTGAATCTTGACTTAATTTACTTTTGATTTTCTTCTTTCTCTCGTCCTTGCATTTTCTTGGTCCACCGACTTGCTTTTTATTCTTAAGACAGGAACTCTGTCTCTTTTTTTTTTTTTTTTTTGGGCTCATCTTTTCCTCTGTTTTCTCTTTTCCTTCTTGAACCTTCCTAGTCCTTTGCTAGCCGAACTAGCACCCACTTTCTTGCTTGAGTTGCTGCTCTATTTTCTACTACAACCAGCTCGACTACTGCGTGCTTTTCCTTCCATCCATGTGTGTCCTCTATTGCAGCCACCACAAAAATCTGCAACAACATAGCTGGCTTTGGCACTTCGGCTTTCATCTGAAGCAACTGGGGCTGATAATCCCAATTTCCTGGATCCATGCCAGATGAATTAGTGTTAAGATCGTCTTTGTCATGTTCAGTTGAGGCAGGTGTGGCAGGGCTCTTGTGTAGGATTTGCAAATGATAATACTTAAGGCTGCTTAGGTCTCTCGTCTCCTATACTTTATAAGTTAAGAGAACTGTAGTAGTTTCTGCATTTTTTTGTTTTGTTTTGTTTTGGAGCATAAAAATAACAACTAAAGTTAGAAAATAAATTGAACCACATTAATAATCAAATAATTTATAACTCTAAAACAGAGTGCATGGAAGTGAAGGATGGATGCATACACCTCTAGCTAGACAAAAACTTGCATCTCAGCTCCCCTAATGGGTTAATCTACAGAGTAAGGAAATTCTCTATAATGTTTTGCATTTTTCTTACTTGTCCACAGTCAAGGTCAACTTTGTACCCCTCCAAAATACTCTCAATTTGTAAGCACTGTCTGTTTATCCTCAGGATTAAACCCTTTAATTTCAGGATAATATTTAGAGCTTCAGAACATAAAACCCTCCTCGTCACTTCAAAACCTTCTAACCTCCGAGCCCACTACTCATTGCCTTCTCTTTTTGTATATCTTAACTTTATTAATTCATATTTCTCGTAATTGATAAAGATGGACAGTTTCTTGTCTTACTTCTAATGCCTATAATACTTCCTGTCTGTCTTATATTCTCCATTAAACCATAATGTTATTCTCCTGTCCAACTTTAGAGACAATATATATGACAATATCTTCAAAGCCTTGGAAATAGACATTCAAATAGTTTGGTACCTGATATTCCTCATCTTCCACTTTTATGTCTACTTCCAATATCATCGGATGTTTTACTTTCTTCGTCTCATAAATGACTTCCTCCTTTCTATTTTCCTTGGGCCAAAATGCACATCCAGAAAATTCATTAATTGCTTTACTTTTCTATAATGCTCCTCAATGTCATTATGTGCTCCCAAGTAAATCTTTTACTATCCTAAGAAAAAGTAACACAAAATATGTGGTTGGCACTTTATTTATTGAACCTTCTTAACTTGTGTGCATTGTTAAACAAGAGTATAATAATGTTGAACTTGACTAGTCTAAATTAAATTCAATGTTTGGAATATAATTAACATAGAAAGGGAGAGAATTGTGTTAATTTGGGGGGAGGAATATATGTATATAGATACACATACATATGAAGTGAAGTAAGAATGACCTTAAGTTGTTTGTTAAAAGGCCTAAAAGAAACTAGTGGTAGGATATTGAATAGAACTTAATATATTTAAATATTGGTGACTAACTATTAATTAATTTAAATAGGAAATACAAGAATAAATAGTAAAGGATTAATTAATTTTGAATAAAAAGTTCATAGGCAAAGGATAAGGAATTGTTAGTTGGGAAAGGGAATCTTGAAACTTAGTGGGATTGAAATTAGAATCTCAGGATCCAAGCACTTGATTAATTCCAAAATATTAACTTAACTTGCAATTAATGTTAGGAAAAAAAAAAATGAAGAATGAAGAAAATATGAGTTAATATTGATTTCTTGGTATGTGTATATATAGTATATACATACATGATATAGAATCAAGTTTCCTACTAGGTATTTGTGAAAAAAAAAAAAAAATACCCAAACAAAGTTAGTTTCAAAAGATACATATAAGTTAATATATAATCATAATAATTCAAGAACTAGAACAATAACGTTTATGAACTAAGTATTATTTGGAAATATGAATTTCAGATCCTGATTCTAATGCAGACTTGATGAGATGTTTGAACGCAATTGCAAGCAATGAATGTAATTAATTAAGCTGAGTGGTTAATTGCTGCCTTTAAGGGCTAGATTAGTATATGTAATTATATGTTTTTTTACATATACGTGATATATGAAAAATAAGCAAATAGAGTATTTCAATAATTTATTTAAATTATGTTTGTTTGACATTGGTTATGCTTGAAAAGGGTTAACAAAGTGACATTTTTATGGAAAGTGATTTTATATCCGAAATTAAAAATCCAGGTGCACCTAGGATACCCTGATTTAAAATCATGAGAAATTCTAATTCTGATAAAATGTCTTTTTTTTTAAAAAAAAAAAAAAAATTGAGTGCTCAGCCCTGGTGGGATGGATTGTGTACGGAGATCAATTTGTTGTGCGGGCAAGTAAATGCCTAGTAGGGGGTGATAATGTTGTGCGAGGCTAGGTCACTCATTTATTCTTTGGTTGCTTTATTTGATATTATTGCTTTGATTAACTTGTGATCTTGTGTTTCATGTAAATTAAGAATTTATGCCGATTATGATGTATACGTGTAATGTGAATTAAAGTAGGATCAATGTTACATGAGATTATTATATATGTTATACGTTTGTGTTGAGTGATGCTAATACCCTTTGGGTACGATTTCTACTCACGGAGTCCATAGGACTCACCTCTCTCTTGTGAATATATATATATATTTTTTAATAACAGGAGTTCAGTACATGGTGTTGCCGAGCTTGTGACTTGCCGATTGAGTATGGCAAGGTAATCCCAGGATCTCAGATTAGAAGCTAAAGGATGAAAGTTTACAGTCACAGTAAATTAGTGGGGTGTCTTATTTTGTATGGTGTAACAGTGTAGTATTTATCTATTGTCATTGTATAAGAACAGAAGTTTTTAAAAGTTATGATTTGTTTCAGTCAACAATTTTTTATTTTTTTAAACTTTTGGTTTGACAAATTCTTAGTTTTATTACTGATTGTTCAAGAGCCATAGTTGTTTCTTTATTTTGGAATCAGGGTTCAGGAGGGTTGATCCTTCGGTCAGTGATGCCTCCATTTGAAGGTGTGACATAAATGATCACCTTTGAGTTATAGGAAGAACACACATGAACTCAGCCACAAAAGACATGAAATAGGGCACGACAATCAAAAGCTCAGCAGCTGCTGCCACTACTAGTAATTAACTCCAACCCATCCATGACTCAAACATAAGGAGGAACTGAGCTATATGACGAGGAAAATTTAGTTGTTGCTGGTCCTCCAACTGTTAATGCTACTGCAGTAAAATAGGGGCTGGATGATGATGCACTACGCCTCATAGCTGGAAGGAGAAAGAGGAAAGCTCACTATGTTGATGAAGTTTCGTACACAGTAGAAAAGAAGAAAGGCATTTTTAGCTAGGCAAGGAAGGAGAGAAATTTCTAGTGAGCAGGGGATGTGAATTGTAAAAGCAAAGTGCGAGAGAGTCAGTTAATACAAGAGGAAGGAAACAAAAAGAATAAAAAGAAAATAATGATACTTGAGTCTAAGTCAAGGTCTTCAAAAATTGTGGTGTATATTATTCCTTGTTGCCTAGACATATATACACATGTTATATATTTATGTGCTATAGTTAATTTTTTAATTTTTTTTAACAAAATTTTACTTATGAAAACTCTAAAATGTAACACTAATGTACTGGGTTATGACATCTTTTCAAGATGTCCACCACTGATATGTCTTTAAGGTTCTTGAGGTATGAATTGATTACTTCCTAGATATAACTTTTTTTTTTTTTTTTCCTGATAGAATCTATTATTTAATCTTACATGATAGATTATTTGTGCTAAACAAGAAATGATTTGCGATTCCATGCCTATTTAATCTTATGCTGGGTTCTTTTATGTATATATATATATATATGTATATATTTCATGTTTTGGAGTTCTGGTATTAAATAATATAATTTAAAACTGTATGAACACTATTATCTCTTGGTGTAGACTTTTTCTCATGTTTTGGAGTACTAGTATTAATTAATATAGTTTAGTCCTTTATAATTTTTGGTGACAGGTTAAGGATGCAAACTGTGCATGACAAAGAAGAATCGAATGAAGGAATCATGGATGGAGCTGTAGAGAACAAGAAAGCTAAAGATGATAGATTTGAAGAATGAACTTTCCTTTTAGTTGAATTTATTACTCTAATACGACTTAAATAAAATTTTCATTAAATATTTTAGACCAATGTTTTGGAGGCATTACACTTTTAAAGTTCATTTTAAATTAACAACAATAACTGATGTTAATTCATTGGAGTAATTTATTTCACTCATATTATTCATTAGATGCGATTTTATTTCTTGTAAGTTTTTGTTTCGTACTGGGCATCAACTACTATTTATTTAGTTGGGCAAGTATACCATCTAAACAATTAAAATTTGATACAAGCACTAAATGACCAATCTAAGAAAAATGTCAAATTAATAAAGCTATACATGATGAACAATGGGATTGAAATTTATTACATACTTCATTAGTAAAATAAAAAAAAATAAAAAATTACACATCTCAGTTCCAAAAATGAGATCTATACATGCAGCAAATTCCCTTCAACTGCATCTTTGTATATCTTTACAAAATCATGGCTTCTTGGTCTTCGCATTGAAAAGTGTCGAGAAGTTATGTACAAATTCTTTCCCATATGATTTATCAGAGTGTACACTACTGAAGTTACATACACTGCAATTGATATCATTATTGATTTATTGAAAACCATAAAAACTGTGGATGTCCAGAATTGGAGAATGCCACGAAGGGGCTGAAAAAATTGTAACAGTTTTGAAGGATCCAATACAATCTACCTTGAATTTTGACTTTAATATTTTCAACTCTCCGAATAATTTGAAATAATCTATTACAAAATTCTCATTAATAGCAATATACCAGCACCAAATTCCTATATGATAATTATTTATATATAAACTTTAAGTCAATATTGATGCAAAGTGGCTGCATGCTTTTCAAGTATTTATTTTTGTTATTTAGTTCACACCTTACTACCATTGTAACCATATGCATTCACAATAGATGTTAGAAACTCACAGAAAAGAAATTCTAAGTGTAAATTCTAACCAACATTTATAATTTTAAAAATATTTTAAAATGAATTTAAAATAATTCAGGCACGGAGGACATTGAGGTCAACCTGGAATTTTTTTTAAAATAAAAATAAAAATAAATAGTCCGTGCATCACACGGTACAAATTCATCTAATTTCTATAAAATCTACTCTAAAAGACCATTGAAAGGCATTGAACTATGTTAACTATTATGAGATTGGTGACTCAGAGAGAGAAAGTGATGAATTTTATCATTTGCAATTTTCGATTCTCGACAATGGTGTTTTTGAAAAGATAAAAAACCAACTTAGTTTACTTATTCAAAATAGTTCCTTTATTTTTGTTTTAAAATTCTATATTGGTATATTGTACCCTTTAATCTTGATTCGCTATAAGTGGCCAATTATTCAAAGGGATAAATATGTCTAAAATAAAAAATTATGATTTTAGGTAATTCAATGTGTTTTGATTTATTAGTTTATATATCACACCCATACACGCGATTCCTGCTTATAATGTCAATAAATTTAAAATCTTAGAGACTTGTTTTCTTGCATGAGGCATCACTCTATGATATGGATTTAGATTCTCTCATGTGCAACATGTATTATGTTAGAGTGAGAGAGATACACTAATCCTATAACGCCCCAAATTCAACTAGTCTAGGTTAAAAACAAAATTCACAACTCATATAATATGGGTTAAAATGCTAGCGTTAAGATACTTGGTAGTTAGGACTTGTAGCTTATATAGCCCGGATCAACCCAGTATGCATCCCAATGTAAACAAACGTATAATATATATATATGTATATATATAATTATATGATTTTTTTTCAGAGATAATTTTGTTAAAATAATATTTGACTTTGCCATATCTGATGTAATCTAATATTAGACCAAATAGTTAAGAAAGATAACTTAGTCATATCTTACATATTATCCGATCAGGCACCAAACACAAGATAAGTGCTTATCTGCCCATATCCTAATCTTTATTAATCTTTATAGGATATGTTATTTTATCTTATTCTATCAATGCGACTAAACACAACTAGCATCATCACACGCGCTCTTTCGAGTGCTCATATGCTTTTTTTATTTTATTTTTAGGATATGTTCAAAAGTCTTTTCATTCTAAAAGAAACACTTAAATCATCCTCAAAGTCAAGCCAAATAAAAAATTATTAGAATTATATGATCAATCCTCTTCAAATTTCATTGATTGATTTCACTACAAGAAAACTGTTCAGTACTGACCAACCTTTGTTCGTAGATAAAATATGGAGTACCGACCGACTTAACAACTAATTAAACAAACAAAATTCTAATATATTACTGACTAACTGTTGGTCGATAATTAGGTCAGTATTTGGCGGGAATCTATTTTTTATTTTTTTTCGTGGGATGTTTACCGACCAACCAAGGTAGGTCAGTAAAGGTATTTAGTTTTACCAACTAACTAACTATTCAGTTGGTGGTTCAAAACGAGCATTTTATCTTTTTTCCCTCAACTCTCTGCATTTCTAAATCCCTAGCCAACTTTGCTCTATAATCCTCTCTGGTTGAATTCTGAGACTGATAATGAACTTTTAAGAGCTTCTTCTTATTCAGTCTTTTAATTATCCAAGTTGATGCTTTTGGTTTTTGCATAATTCAGAGAAAACAAAACCTTAGTATGAGTTATAATCCATTTCCTTTATTTTTGTCCCTAGAATATCATGTCGATAAGGTGTTCTTTTAGGTTTGTTTGTTTAGAACTAAAGAAAACAAAATTCTAGTTGATTTTCTCTTAAGGTTTGTTTGGACCCAAATATTGAAATTACTGTTCGGTATTGTAACTTCAATTCTAATTATGATAAAATTGAAATTGGGATAAATTGTGATTTATCATTTGGATCTAAAAATAATATTACATATTGGAATTGGAATTGGACCAAGACTTTTAGGTAGAGACGAAAGACGAAGCACTAGAGCCTACTGCAACTGGTAGATCTCCTCCATCTTTTGAGCCCATTTTGCCTAACGACTCTGTTCCCTTTAAGCAACTGGAATCATCTTCTACTTTCATCTAAGACATTGCTGAAATCGAATTCCCTAATGTGCAAATTTTCAGAAAAATCGATAACAGATAATGTATCTATTCATGGAATTCATATTCTTTGAGAAGTAGTTAGGTATATCTAGACAGTTGAGAATGTTAGATCTAAATTTGGTGGCTTATTGGGATGGTGGGTTAAAAAATGATGTGAAATTGATGTGCTTGAGAATGTTGATGACCAATGGATAGCTAGGGAAGGTTATCAGGAAGAATATGGTGAATTAAAGGTTTTGCTATTTTGATAGGCTTCTTTCTCTGAATTTAGTAATCACTCTCCAAAATCTTCTATTGATTATTGTATTCAATCTTCAGCGATATAGAATTTGATAGTTGGGTTGTGGCTAGGCTTTGGTTGAGGATGGGTATTCAGAGTTGAGGAAGAAGAGAAGGTCCCGTGGAGTCATGGAGTTGAGCATTTGAGTTAAACAAAGAGAGTCTTGGTATAATTCTAATTCTTTTGGGTTTACTTAAAAATTGGGACCACACTTTTTTAGTTATGTTACAATTTCAAGAATTGGGTCTATGAATTACAAGTCTAAGTTCAAAATGCAACCTAAACTAAAAAATTGAAATTGGATCACCAATTCCAATTCCCATAGCCCAATTCTTGGGTTCCAAACGGACCCTTATGTTCTTTCAGGTTTGTTTGTTTAGAACTAGATTATCATGTAATTTGTATTTTCAAGCAAGAATAGGGCGACATAAATAACATTATGAGAACAATTTTTGTCGTGTTTCTGGGTAAGATCTTTTATGCACAACCTAGTTTTCATTTTTACATCATGTTCTCACCTTTTTCCTCTTGGTTTTGGTATATTATCTCAAAATTACAACTCAAAATACCAAGTATCTCTTTGTGGGTTCAGATTTTTGTCTCTGTCCTTTTTTTACTTTGTGGAATTTTTATATGTACCAAAATTGTCATATTTGTGTCTATAAATATAGAAATTTATCGACCTTATATTAACATCATATCTTATCAATGTTAGTGGAGTTTAGAAGAAGGGAGCTCCCATTATCACACATTATTGGGAATTACACGAAATTCTTTTACAACCTTTAATGAGTTATAGTAAAAATACCAAAAGATAATAACCATAAATATAAGTAGAAGAAAGAGAAATAAATATCAACACAAAATATAATGTGGTTTAGCCTCTTGTCTACGGATGTGAAAAGAATTCAATAATATTCCAAGAAAGATTGCATAGAAAGAGTACACTTTACATAGTATTCTCACTTACTCAGGCTACATATCTACTAATCTCTCTTGCACCCCTATCCCTAAAGGGGATTCCCACAAATAATTAGATCTCTCTCTTTCTCATACCTACAACTCTCACAAGCCTACATATTTATACTATATAGGACTTGACCAACAAGCAATCTTTTTCTTCCATTTAATGGAGAGCCTACAATCATCTAATTAGACTTACTTACTCACTAGGTAAATCTAATAAGAAAATCCCATCAACTTCTAATTAGTTATTTTTTGCCCACTAAGAATAAACTAATTAGGAAATTCCCATCAACATTTATTTAGTTATTTCGTGTTGACCAAGAATAAAGTAATTAGAAAACTACCAAATGAAGATTTGGGTTAAAATCCTACAATCTTCACTTTTGACTCAAATCCTTTTAAGTAATCTTTAATGCTCGTACAATGCATCATGTATCATCAACATTAGAATTATCAAAACTTCAAATGAGCCTCACTCATCAAGAGTTATAACTCCATCGAAAGTCTCTACTTGCTTATAGTGAATAGAACATCATATCCTGCAACAACAACAACAATGCATATGTATGTAACCATCTTCTCAACTCCATCTCACCTAAAACCATTGATGCGCCCTTTCCATGTCGTATCACTAGGTTAGGTTTCTTGTTATAACCCAGTATTGAAGAACATTGTTTTAAGTAAATCTTAGTTATACAAGAAATAAATACATACACAAGATAAATTAAAGTAAACAAGCATTTATATATATATATATATAGATACATTAAGAAATATAGACACCACAACTTTACCTTTTTAACTTTGACCCTACTTTTTAAATTTTGTTTTATTTTTCATTATCTTTTTATTTCTTCTTATTTCCTTCCTTGTTGGCCGATCCATTCTTGTTTCTTTTCTCTGCCACTCTTGCTTATTTCCCCTCCCTTGTTCTAGAATTCTCTGCATTTTTCTTGGTTAGCTGAGAGATTCCAGCTTTTCCCCTCTTGTTGTGTAGCTTGGTTCCTCTTTGTCTTGCAACTGTTTGTGTGTGAGTGTGAACTAAAAACAACTAAGTTTGGTCATGGTAGGAAAAGCAGTAACTTGCCTTGGCAGCTTTGTTTTAGGTGTTTTCCAGCTGTGCTCTTCCTCTTCAAACCGTGGACAGCTCTAACCCTTCCTCCTTAAACTGTGGTAGTTCCAACCCTTCCTCCTTCTAGCTGTATAGCAGTCTTTGTTTTGTCTTATTTCAGCCAAAGATAATAGCCACAACATCCCCTGTTTTGGAAGCAACTAAGTTGCCTTCTTCTTCTTCCCTATCTGTCTAATTGATGGTGTGTTGGGAATTTTTTTGGCAGCAAGGACAAAAAGCCTACAACAGAGCATTCTTTCTTAGGCAGCACAACCTCTACCATGATAGCAATATCAAGTGCAGCCACCATCTTCCTTGTTGATATTTCCAAGTCCCTTATTCAACTATTTTAGTTGTTTTCCCTTGAATTAGAATCCTTTCCATTTGGTATTTGATTGACAGTTAGAATTTAGAGACTTTAGGAGGATGAATTAGAACTTGAAAGTGATGGAAAGATTAGTGGTTAAATGGTTAAGAAAAGGGGAAGCATGGAATTTGATTGTATTGATGTTGAATTATATAATTTAAGCTCTTAGTTGATTGTAAATAACTAATATAACTTTAAATTTAATGATTGGAATGTGAGTAATGTTGAATTAGTGGATTGGTGTTGATTTTCTTGGTAGGTATATATACATACATGAAAGGGAATTAAAGTTGTCTTCAAGGTATTTGTTGAAATGCCTAAGAGGAGTTAGTTTCAATTAAATGCATTAAACTCAATATAATTATGGTTTAGGTAGTAAGAGGATAAACCATGAAATTTATACACTAAATTATATTTGAAATTATGATTTTGATCTGCCGGAACGTGTTTTTGATTCATCAACACTTTTGAATTCAACAAGGAACGACGAGTCAAATCCATAAACATAGTAAGTGAAAAATGCTATCATTTGGCTGCTAGCATGTTGTGAATATTTTGGTGTATATAGTTTTCAAATGTAAGTGTTTAACACTTTGATAGAATTAATTGGTAAAAGTGCTATGTTGTTGATATTCTAGTATTTGTTGTAGTTGTGTTTTGATGTAAAACTTTGTTTGTGTTTGATAAGGGCCAACGAAACTACTTTTTATATATGAGATAGAATCTTGGTGAACATATGATACATTTGATTTGTTTATTTGATATTCAAAAAAAAATAAAAAATATTCTAGTAACTCAGCCCTTGTAAGGTTATGTGAGGAGCTTATGTACATTATTAGGGTGCGGGAGCAAAAAGCTCTAAGGAGGATATGTATAGTATGCAGATGCTGATTTACTCCGATTGACACTTTTGGATGCTTTGCTTGAATTGTTTGCATATCGCCTTTTGTGAGCTATAATGGTTTTGATTTTACATTTTATAAATATATGTATGTGCGAAATTGAATTGTTTTGTAACTTGTGTTAATATGAAACTATTAAGTATATGTCCCTTAATTATGTGCTGATTGGTTCTAGTACCCATTGGGTACATTTTTTATTAACTGAGTCTTTATGACTAACTCTCCAATTGTTCATGGTTTTTTTAGTATCTGGATCTTAGCAAACTTCACCCACTGACACTTGACTTGCCAATAGTGCTATGGCAACGTATTCATTCGAAATCACTTACTTGAAGCCAAGGGATGAAGCTTTATAGTCACATAAGGGCATTGAGTCATGAATTTTAAATTGTGTAGTAGTTGGTTTGTTAAATCTTTGTGGCATGAAAAATGGAGTGGAGCTCCTTGTGGTTACTGTGTTGTGGTTGTTGTCTGGTTGTGTGTAATCAGGGATATAATATGTTTGTACTATTGGCCATGTTCCACTTTACGGGAAACCTCTGTTAAATTTTTTAGTTAAATTACTATACATTTCAGTAAACAAGTGTTTATATATAGTTATGCTGTTATAAAGCTTTCTTTTAACTTTTAATTGAGTCATTCATTATATGCATTTCTTTGATTTGGAGTTTGGGTTACGGAGAATAGTTATCCATTTCTCTGGCCAGTCATGTTGTCGTGCAGGGGTGTGACATTTCTACAAACACTACAACTCCCCATCTCACCTATCACCTATTAATGAGTCATTTCCACGTCACTTTATCACTACGTTAGGTTTCTGCAAATAACTTCATCTCACCTATCACTATTGATGAGCTCTTTTCTTGTCATCTTATCCCCATATTAAGATTCTGCAAACAACTTCATCTCACCTATCACCATTGATGAGCTCTTTCCACGTCATCTTATTAATGGGTTAGGTTTTTGTAAACAACTCCACCTTACCAAATCTCAATGCAAAACCTAACCTTTTTTTTTCTTCTTTCTCTTCCTTCAACAATCTCAACCATCTTATCTTTTTTTTTTTTTTTTTTCCTTCAACGCCTTCATATTTTTACAATAGATCCACCATTACCAAAATTCACTTGGGCCATCCATATCCTCAACAAACTTGGCTCTAATACCACTTGTTGGAAATTATATGAAATTCTCCTTCAATCTTCAATAAGTTATAGTAAAAATAGCAAAGGACAATAACCACAAATACAAGTAGAAGAGAAGAGAAATGAACATCAACACAAAATATAATGTGGTTCGGCCCCTTTTCTACATATGAGGATAAGAAAAGAATTCAGTAATATTCCAAAAAAGATTACATCGAAAGAGTATACTTTATACATAGTGTTATCACTCACTCAGGCCACATCTATACTAATCTCTCTTGCACCTCTACCTCTAAAGGGGTCTCCCATAAATAATTAGATCTCTCTCTTTCTCATATCTACAACTCTCACAAGCTTATATATTTATACTGCATAGGACTTGCCCAACAATCAATGTTTTTCTTCCACTTTATGGAAGATCTACAATCATCTAATTAGACTTACTTACCCACCAAGGTAAATTTAATTAGGAAATTTCATCAACTTCTAGTTAGTTATTTCTTGCCACCAGGAATAAACTAATTAGAAAATCTCCATCAACATGTAATTAGTTATTTTTTGCCACTAAGAATAAACTAATTAGGAAACTACCAACTAAGGATTTTGGTCAAAATTCTACACACATTGCTCACCAGTGTTGTTGTGCATTTCAATTCTATCAACTAAGGCCTCTAGGATTGCAAATAGCTTATTGTTGCTTTTGAATTAGTAGTGCTACTAGAATTGTTTGAATCATAAAAAATGTTATATGCTTGATGGAATAATTGTGTTTGTGAGTTCGAAGATTTCTTCGATAACAAGTTTAACAACAAGAATAAGACAAAGAAAGTCGGGTTGAAGTTTGTAAGGATGCCATTGAAATGTGAGTTTAAATTTCTTTAAGAGACAAATAAGAATGATTTTTGAAAGAATTGGTAGGGGGCTGGGAACAAGGAGGGAAGACAACTAAAGGAATACAAATTAAGCTTATATTGAGATGCATTCCTATTGGTGTGGATAGAGAAGAGAGCAAGGGTGAGAATGTGGGTTAGACAATTCTAATTCTTATATAATTTGAATGCATTCCTAAGTGGTGTTGCTCAATTCATCATTTTAGGAGTATATACTACTTTAACAAAGCACTTTGTTTTTCTAATATTATATGTTATCAAAATTTTTTTCTAATATTATCATTTTTGTTTCTCATTTTATCACATTATAATCCAGAAGCAACTTTCTTTCCACCTTCAATTTTTTATATTTTTTTTTGAAGATATTGGATATTGTCTTCAAGTGCTTGAGGTTAGATTTGAAACTATATATGCAAGAAAAAAAAATTGAAACATGAAAATTTATTATTGGAAGATTTACTCCTTTGCAAACCATTTTCCCTCTCTTTTTCCCGTATATCTGAGATTGTGAAAATATTTCAACAGATCATCTCGGCTAGACCACAAGGTAGAAGCAGAGGAAGCTGCAAAATTAGTGGTACTTTTTGTTTTTCTTGTTCACCTTACTTCTTCATGAATTGTTTGAATAATGGAAGGTTTCTTATGCAAATTACTGCTAAAAATTGGTTTTATTTTCAATTCTATGGCTACAAATTGTCATAGCTGTATACATTGTTGTGAAAAATTCATACGGGCAAGTTAATTCGATTTTTCATGCTAAATTTAATTTAGGAATTGAAGTAATCACTTCAATTTTACCTGGGTACATGGGGTTTTCTTAAGATCAATTGGTTTTTTTTTTTTTTTTTTTTGGCGTGATTGGTCTACTTGTTACACACATTGTTAGGGAGTGATTCTAAAAGATCGAAATGGAAATGCAGTTAGAGTAGCCTTTGTTAGTATTAGGTTACTTATGGAAAATGCATTTAGAGTAGCTTTGTTAGTATTAACTTACTAGGGAGAGTTTCTCTAGTTTATTTATTTTTTTTATTTTCTTGTATGTATTTTATGTTTAGGAGTTTTGGTTTTATTTCCTCTCTTGATTTTGTTTAATTATTTTTTAAAATAAAATTTAAGAGTTGACCCAAGTCCTAGTGAAGTTTGGGTACAAAAAAAAAAAACAAAAACAAAAAAAAGGTACTTGAATAGTCCTTAGACAAGGTGAATTCATTATCAAAAGTATTCGATTGAGAATCTAAAGTTATTATGCCCTGTCGTGTTTGATATTTCACTGGTACCCAGTTGAGTCCCTCCTGTGCCTCCACACTTTCTCATGGTGCAAGTTTTTGAAATGAGATAAGGAAATAATATATATATATGTGTGTGTGAAGAAGGAAAATTAATCTGGAGCATGGTTTTTGAGTTATGATGCACTGAATTTTGGAGATTGATTAAATTATATCATAATTTATCTAATTTGGATCCTGAATTTGGGACCTTAGGTTTATCGATCAAGGGAAGGATTGGTCCTTTCTGTGTTTGGTTGTTAACAGAAGGCAATTGACAGATCATTATGTTGCAAATAAAATATCTAATTTTTTCTCTGTCTCTACTTTTACCCATGCATTGTGCATTGTCATAGACAAGAAAATGACAAATGGATATATACAAAGACATACAGAGAGTTGTCATCATTTATGAGACTAAATTGCAACTAGATCAGTTCCATAAAGAGTTACTGTACTGGAAAGGTGAATGGTGCAGGTGCTTTATTAATACTTTAAATGGGAACTGATTCCAGCTTTGTTCTCAATAGCAGCGAACAAAAATGCTTTTATTTATTTATTTTTTATTTTTTTATACCATTACAGGATTAGAAGGTTGAGTAAGTTGATTCTTTTGGTCATGTTTAATAGGAGTATAGCAGAAAATGGGCTGGGTATAGGGAGAGTGCTTTTATGTGGAAACTGGATAAAAGAGTTGTATTTGTTGTAAAGAGCTTTTACTAGAAAGCAACGTGGGACAAATACACATAATTTCCTTGGAAAAGTTAATCTTTGGTTGGCTGGTGTTTCTCATAAGTTTCCTTTTAATGAGATTAATTTTTACTATAATAAAATTTGAAAATACTTAGAATAGTCAATAATTTTGTTCCCACTTTTAGAGCTGTCATTTTAATGCAGCAACTGTGAGAATGACGCAATATCTCACATATATACCGTGTCTCTATACCTAGAAAGGAAAATGGACTATATCATTGGAAATTGTTAAATAGTTTTTTAGTAACAAATGTGCAATATGTGTTCATTTCCTATGTTATATATCATCGGGAGATCTAGAATTTTATCTGCAGTTTTGTAATTGTTTGCTTATGCCATATTTTAGCCTTTTACATATATATAATGATGAACTATGCATGGCAGATCATGCTTCATGACCCAGCTACCTTGAACTAAATGAAATTAAACTACATTGCTGTTTATTCTTTCAGTTTTAATTAATAATCGAATCAAAATTCAAGTTTCACCTCAATATTATGTAAGATTATAAATCAATCACGGAACGTGACAAATAGTTTAACTATTTGGCATAAAACACTATCCTTATAATTAAGGAACAAATTTTATTTATTTTTGCTTATGTTAAATGAAATTATGCAGTAAAGGTATAAGAAGCTTGGTTTTAGAAAGATCAGGAGATTTTAGTGTAGAGGGAGCAAGTATTGGCATTTTAACAAATGGTGTGCACCTGATTAGCTTGGTGTTGGCTCAAAACTTAGCCAAACTTCTATTCCTCTTCATATGTATATGTAAAAATTAAGTCTTTTGCTTTGTATGAGTCAAGAGTACTCTAAATTATTAGATTCCAGTGAACAAAAATTACGTATAGTAACATTAGCACTTTTAGTATATTACCTATCTAAGAAACCTAGTTAGAGGCAAAAAAGTATAGGTAGAAGCTAGAAAAGAAGGATCAGTGAGTAAAATATATGGACAACGTGAAAGCATTACAACAAATTTTTGAGACCTACTCTTTAACAATATAGAAGCATAGATCAATTCACATTTACTAAAATCTTTTAATTTGGAAAAGTTTTATAAGACACTCTTCAAAAGTTTAACCTTGAATCTGAACTTGAAATTTTATTAGAGAATACTATCTTTCCTACATATGAAACTGACCCAGATAAAGAGTGTCCAATACTTTAAGTTCCTTTGTGAACTTTCCATAACTTAGTCTTTGATAATTTGATGTCTACTTCAATTTTAGAATACTATCAATAAAATGTGAGTACATTTTGTCCTGGGTTACATATTATTTATCAACTCTTGACAATGTTTTGCAAGTCATGTATGCTTTTATTATTCTTTTGGTTGCAGCCTATAGGTATTAGATGAGCCATGGAACAATGTTTATGTATAATCTCACTATCTATTTTTTCTTCATCGTTTAACATACTATTATGTGTTTGCATGTAACTCTTTGAAATGTTATCGTTCTTTTATTTTCTTAACAATTTGTTTGGGTGAATTGTCTTTTATTTTCAGTTACTTGCTTAATTTTTTTTCCTGAGATTAATTATGAACTAAATTGTCTTCTCTTTTTTTGCCATTACTAAATTATCTTCTTTGATTCATGATCTTGATGGTGGTGTCTTCCTAATATTTGTTGAACTGTTTGTTATAGTGAACAAAGATTAATGTATGCTTTTTTCTTACATCTCCCTCTTACATGATGTAGTATATTGTAAATACATATATATGCTCATTGTCAAAAAAATTTGAGTAGCAAAGAAGTTCTTGAGTTATCAAAACGATTTTCATCTTCTATTACATGATGTAGTATATTATAAATGCAAGTATAATTTTCTTTTTTTTTTTCTTTTTAATGCTATGAAAGTTGTTGTAAAGGGTGGGCATGAATATATGAATGTTGTCTTATATAATATTTTTTGGCATAGTTGAGTTTTTAATGCTCAATGCAAGTTTTAATATATGATAATTATATACTCATTATCCTTATTATATATTAGTTAGTTATTTTATTTCAACAAGGTCATATGGGGGCTTCTTCTATTGGTGAAAATTGTGGTGAAGTTGATTTGGGACAAGAAGATGACGAAAATGACCAAGAGCATGATGAGGATTTTAATGAGGATAATTAGCTACTAGTTTTTACTTTTATGACATATGTTTTTAAGATTGAGTTAGTAGGGCCCCAACATACATGTAATAGGTCTTTTGAGAACCATTTTTCTAAAGCTAATAAAGTTATTGAGGTGGTCTTTGATAACTCTAGAATAATAGAGTTATTTTACTATGATTTTAATTCATATTTGATCTTAATCCTGATATTTTGAGTTAGAATACTAGTAAAATATAGTGTTAAAGTTGTTTTAGGTTGTTTTTAGGAGTTTTGTAGAGTTTTTATCTTAATTAGAAGTAGTTTTATGAATTTTGGTATGTAATTTGTTTTAGGTGTCTTTGCAGTGTTCTAGTTTGGATTAAAGAAGGGAAGCAACTCAACTGGTGCCACAACGCTGAATAACATGAAGTTGCGATTCCTTAAAAGGAAGAATTTGATGAAAAAGGCAGAGATGACTCAGCCATGGCACAACTAAGATGAAGCCGCGGTGCTGATAGTAAGAGAAGGAAAACTAAATGTGTCAATGAGCTGGAAGTCACAACGCTTGAAGAATGAAGCCATAGCATGATAAGAAGGAAGCCGCAATGCCAAAGTAAGGATGACTTTTGTAAACCAAGCAAGAGAATGGCACTAGCAGCATCTATGAATGTGAAGCAGTGGCGGGGTACAAGACAAGTCCTATTGAGATTGAACAAAACCTGTAATGCTGCGGCTTTATAGATACCTATGACACAGCACTTGTACAGATCATGAGGACTTCTATTTTAATTGAAATAGGAGGAAAAAAGTTATAAATAGGAGGAGCAAGACTGAGGTTGAGAGACACACTAGAGCTTGTGATAGAGAGTGCTAAGAAGCTGAAGGAAATCCGAAGAATGACAATTTCTAGTTTCTATTTCTTCTTCTTATTATTTTCTATTTACTTGTAATGGCTATGTCTTTAGTTTTTATGTTTTCTGTAGTTAGTATGGAGTAGTCGTATTCTAGGGGTAACAATTGAACTCACATATAGCCGATGTGACTTTAGTTTTATTTCAATGCAAGTTTTAGTTTTAATATTTATATTGCCTTGTTTTTTAATGCTTCTAATTGCTTGATCACCAGTTAGATTGATTAGGAATTCTGAATTTGACTTGAAGAGTCAGTTTTGGGATTAACCTTAGGTGATATAACTTATGTTTGGATTGTTTATATAATTTGGATGATTAGATTTGTTTAAGAGATAAGGATATATTCTTTTACCATAAGTAACCAGGAGATTGGTTCTTAATGAGTTTACTTTAGAATAATTCTCATAAGAATATAGGGAATTAAACTATATGAAATATATAATTGTTAGACATAGGAATGTGCTAGTAATTGATTAAGAATTATGGGTTAATATTAACTAATGCATGAATTGATTTGAATTAAAGTTATTAAGGTGTGATATGAGAGATATCATGAACCTAGACTTAGATTTAATATTTTTAAATTGAATTTATCTCTGAATTTGCATTGACTTAATTAGAGTTAAGCTGCACCATAGTGGTAGTTAACATTAAAAAAAAAAAATTATTCCTCGTGGGAACGATCTCTACTTGTTATTATATTACTTGAGGATAGTACGTGTGCTTGTGTTTGTATAATTCCCATCAGTCTTTGATAAGGTGCAAGTCAATCACAAAGTGAAGCTTGGTGATATAATTTTTGCCTTTAGGGAGAAGTACACAGTAGGGATTTCAAGAACTATTGCATATAGAGTAAGACTGCATGCAATCAATATGATACAAGGAAATCACAGAGAATAGTAAGCCAAATTATGGTCATATTGTGTAGAATTGATCAGAAAGGCAAGTTCAGGGACTATAGTATTTTAACCCAAATTCTTATTTGGTAGTTTCCTAATTAGTTTATTCTTAGTGTGTTAGAAATAACTAATTAGATGTTGATGGGGATTTCCTAATTAATTTATTCTTGGTGTGCAAGAAATAACTAAGTCGAAAAATAAACTAATTAGAAGTCGATAGAATTTCCTAATTAGATTTACCTTGGTGGATAAGTAAGTATAATTAAATGATTGCAGGGCTTCATAGAGTGGAGAAAAAGTTGGCTTATTAGGCAAGTTTTATGTAGTATAAATATGTAGGAGTATGAAAGTTGTAGGTATAAGAAAGAGAGATATCTAATATTTGTGGAAGCCCCCCTCAAATGTAGGGGTACAAAAGAGATTAGTAAAGATGTAGTCTGAGTGAGTAAGAATACTATGTGTAGAGTATAATTTTTCTATATAATATTTCTTGGAATATTAGTGCATTTTTATTCATCCGTAGATGTAGGCAAGGGGCAGAACCAGGTTATATTTTGTATTAACATTTATTTATCTTCTTTTCTACTTATATTTGTGGTTATTATCTTTTGTTATTTTTACTATAACTCATTGAAGATTGGAAAAATTCGTATAATTCCCAACAAGTGGTATTAGAGCTAAGTTTAACTGGGATGTGGATGGACCAAGATAATTTTAGTGATGGTGGAGCTATTATAAAAATACAAAGTTGTTGAAGAAAAAAAAAATCTGAGATGGTTGAGATTGTGTAGAAGGAAGAAAAAGAAGAAAAATAAAAAGGCTAGGTTTTGCATTGAGATTTGTTGAGGCAGACTTGTTTGTAAAAACTAAACCCGTTGATGAGACGACATGGAAAGAACTCATCAAAGGTGAGAGGTAAGATAAAGTTATTTGAAGAAACCTAGTGATGAGATGACGCGGAAAATGGCTCATCAACGGTGATTAGTTAGATAGAGTTGTAGTTTATATTTGCATAAACCTAATCCAGTGATAAGATTACTTAGAAATGACTCATCAATAGTAACAGGTAAGATGGAGTTGTAGTTTTTTGTAAAAATCTAATCCAGTGATGAGACGATGTGGAAGGGGCTCATCAAAGGTTTTAGGTAAAAGAAGATGCCTACATACATATTCATTGTTGTTGTTGCAAGACATCATGGTTTGTTCACTATGAGTAGATAGAGACTTTCGATGGAATGATGACTCTCGATGAGTGAGGCTCATGTGAAATTTTGATAATACTGTTTTTGATGGTAGACAATGCATTGTATGAGTATTGAAGATTGTTTTGAAGGATTTGTGTCAAAGGTGGAGATTGTAGGATTTTGATTGGTAGTTTCCTAATTAGTTTATTTTTGGTGGGCAAGAAATAACTAATTAGATGTTGATGGGGATTTCCTAATTAGTTTATTCTTGGTGGGCAAGAAATAACTAATTAGAAGAATAAACTAATTAGAAGAATAAACTAATTAGAAGTTGATGGGATTTCCTAATTAGATTTACCTTGGTGGGTAAGTAAGTATAATTAGATGATTGCAAGGCTTTTATAAAGTGGAGAAAAAGTTGGCTTATTGGGCAAGTTCTATATAGTATAAATATGTAGGTGTGTAAGAGTTATAGATAAAAGAAAGAGAAAGATCTAATATTTGTGAAAGCCCCCTTCAGGGATAGGAGTGTAAGAGAGATTAGTAGAGATATAGTCTGAGTGAGTGAGAATATTATGTATAGAGTGTACTTTTTCTATATAATATTTCTTGGAATTTTAGTGAATTCCTTTCTCATCCATGGATGTAAGAAAGGGGCCGAACGACACTATATTTTATGTTGATGTTTATTTCTCTTATCTTCTATTTATATTTGCAATTATAATCCTTTGTTATTTTTATTATAATTCATTTCAGATTGAAAGGGAATTTCATATAATTTTCAACAACGACAATCTGCTAAATGAAGTTATGAAGACCTCAGTTGAATATGCAACGCTTTTTTCAAAGATTGTGCATATGGTTTGTGGCATGCAAGAAAGGGTTCTTAGCAGCATTCAGGATTATCGCATTGATGGCTGTCATCTTAAATGAGAATATGGTGGTCAATTGTTGGTAGCTATTGAATTAGATCTAAATGTCCAGTATTTTCCAATAGTTTTTGTTGTGGTTAAGCAAGAAACCAAAGATAGCTAGAACTGGTTCTTAGAAAGATTGTTGGAAGACATTGGTGATATTAGAACCCACACGTAATGGTTTTTAAATTTTTTTTTTTACACATTCAATTTGTTTCTGACTTGATGCATAACAACATTAAGCTTACTTTTTAATGGTTATACAAAGGGACTGCTATCTTTTTTTAATGAATTGCTTCAAGGTGGAGAGCACATATTCTATTTCATACATTTGTATGCAAATGTGAAGTATAGATATAGTGGAGCCACTGAACTAAGGGATTTGGTGTATGCAGCTGCAAAGGCACCATATTTTGGACTTTGGAAGAAGCATATAAAGGATATTAAGAAGCTTCACAAGGACTGATGAAATTCTTTGGTTGAGGTGTATAAAAAGTTATGGTGCAGGCATGCATTCAATTTTTTCTATAGGAGTGATGCTTATGAATAACATCACAGAGGTATTTAATAAGACTATCCTAGATGCTCGAGAGATGCCAATCATTTCTATGTTTGAATGGATTATGCACTATTTTATGAATAGGTTTACTGATTTAAGATACAAGGTGCAGAGATATAAAGGATATATAATGCCTAACATGAAAAGAAGGCTTGATAAAGAAATTGATAAATGTGGAATGATGTTAGTAAAGTGGGCTTGGTAGTGGTATGTTTAAAACATCATGGCACTCTGAGAAGTTTTTAGTTAATTTGGACAATAAATCATATAGCTGCAAGTAAGCTTACAAAATGATTGCCTTTATTTTTACTTATGCTTTGAAATATCAGAATTGTTATGGGCTTTACTAACGTAAGCGCACTTATCATTTAACAAGTAATAAAGTGATAAGTAGGTATCATTTTCATGAGGAATTAAAACTAACAATCGTTAATCACTAATATTACTCAACTCTAACTTCATTCAAACAAATGAAACTTTGAAGATGAATAACTAAACTAAAGCAAGTAAACTTAGGAAAGTAATGGAGAAAATTTAGAATTACAACTTCCTTCAACACTTCACTTGGATTATTATCTTCTTATCATGCTTAGTTATGGTACCAAATTATTAACCTAGGGTTCTTATTCAAATATAAGTATCTTTCGAGTTGCTTATAATAATATCTCACTTAACTAATTCGCTATATTTCTATGAGAATTAAGCTAAACAAGACTTATTAAGAACAGACCTAATATTGGCTACACAAGGCATGGAGATATATTTCTATCCTACAACATACAAATTAAATTCAAACAAGCAAGTAAATGAATTCAAACAAGTGCTATCTTATTCAAGGCTAAACCTAGATTTCCTTCGTCAAGGTTTCTCTAAGTTACCAAGTCAATCTAAAAGATGGCCAATCAATTAAAAGCATTAAGCATAGAATAAAATAAATAACTCATGTACTAAATCCTAAGTAATCAATAAATAACATAAAACCATGGTACTTGTTGAGTTCCATTACAATCCTAGAATAAAAACTACTCTATACTACTTAGTGTAAACACGGGTTCAAATAAAGAAAATATCAAATGAATACAAGAAAAGGAAAGGAGCAGAATGATAGAAAATTGATAGGTTGTCAGGCTTCAATCTTTAATAATCTAAGCTTCTCTTGCTTCTTCCACTCTTGATCACCTTTTAATCTCCAGAACTTCTTAGCTAACTTGTATGTATTGAATCCCCAAGTAATCCTCTTTCTATAGGCTTTAAAATCCTTAATTTAAGTTCAATTTGGACTAGAAATCATGCCCATATTGTGGTCATGCTTTTCTTCCGCCGCAACACTGAAATTTGGAGAAGTACCTATTGTTGGATACCATGATGCTAGCTTTCTGATTCCTAGGAGCTGGTGCCCCTGTCATGGTGCCACAATGCCAGTTGCCTCTGACTTTATGCTTTCTTACACCATTTTAGACATTGCAGTGCCTTTTTTCCATGGTTATGGCACCTGATGTGTAGGAAATCCTTATTTCCATCCAATTTGACTTCAAATGGGTCTCCATTAAGCATTAAACCTTCAAAACTTACAAAATAAGTTAAGAATGAATGGGACTCTTAAATAAAGGCTAAATCCTAAGCATAGTCAACATCCTAATACAATACAAACTTAACTAAGCAAAAAACAAACTAAAACTCAAGAACATAGCTAATAATATTAATCAAAAGGATATGTAATAAGTCTATTTTAAAGACTTATCAAGAATTGTAATGCATTGCATTCATTGGTTGTGACTTGCAGGTTTTGGGAGTTAACTGGTTTGCCTAACAGAATGCAATCAGTTGCATGTATTTCAAAGGTGGAGAGCTAGCATCATTTGGTAGTGGCTATTACAGAAGAGAGGCATATGAAGGTGCTATGAGCCTATTAGTGAGCCGGTCAATGGTGAGGTGATGTGGCCAAAGGCTACTGAGGACCCAATCAAACCACCTTAGCAGCTGAAAGCTCAAGGCAGGCTAAAAAAGAAGAGAACTAAGGCACCTGATGAGGCAGTGGAAGAAGCATAAAGGAATAGATGGAGGAGAGAAAATACAAGTCTAAGATGTTCAAGGTATAGAACATAGCTAATAATATTAATAAAAAAGATATGTAATAAGTCTATTTTAAAGACTTATCAAGAATTGTAATGTGTTGCATTCATTGGTTATGACTTGCAGGTTTTAGGAGTTAACTGGTTTGCCTAACAGAATGCAATCAGTTGCATGTATTTCAAAGGTGGAGAGCCAACATCATATGTTAGTGGCTATTACAGAAGAGAGGCATACGAAGGTGCTATGAGCCTATTAATGAGCCCGTCAATGGTAAGGTGATGTGGCCAAAGGCTACTGGGGACCCAATCAAACCACCTCAGCAACTGAAAGCTCAAGGCAGGTCAAAAAAGAAGAAAACTAAGGCACCTGATGAGGCAGTAAGAAGCAGAAAGGAATAGATGGAGGAGAGAAAATACAAGTCTAAGATGTTCAAGGTATAATGCATAGAGACATAACAAAAGGACTTGCAAGACTTCTATTACATTATCTAGGAGTTAGCAAGGGGTATTAAGACAAACAAGTGAAGTTGAACGGGAATATCACGCATATGGAATTGAAGGTAATGTTGCAATGAATTAAGAATTCCGTCCTTAAAAACACATCCAAACTAGTGGAAAACCAAAAGGAATGAGCAACAGGGAAGGAACAATAAAGGTGGAGCTGTAACCAGAGGTGCAGTAACCAATGCAAGAGATGCTTCTACATCTGCAGCATGGTTAATAGGCATCACTAGTTTAGCTAGTTGGTTCTACTAAGTTAGTTAAGTTAGTTCAAGTTAGTTCTGGTTTTTGTCATTCCCTTGTACTTGGATAATTTGATGTTGTGTCAATTTGTGGATGTTTATTTAGTGTTTAAAATTGACAGTCAATCAATAGTAATGAAGTTTTGAGTCATTTTATAACTGTTTTTTATGGTCATTTCTGGTTATGTACTGCTAAAATGGTAAAAAGTGTTTTAAACTAAAAATTTAATTGGTTAAGAAGATTGATAAAACTAAAAACTTCATTACTTCAAACTCACAAATACATTTTGCATAATCACATTGGCAGTATAGTACATAAGCTCGCAATGACAACCTATTATACAAACACCAACTCACAATGATAACCTACTACACAAACAGATAATCCACAATGAGAACCTAACAATCACATTCTCAAGAACTCAGGAGAAGGTAATGAAACCAGGCAATACAACCTAAGAAAATTGAGACAGAAAAGTAATTTTCTTCCACTAATCCAATTGTGCTTGAATCATAGCCACCTTTCCTTCTAATTGAGAAATCATTTTCATTTGGTGCAACACCTAAAAACCTTCCATGCTTGGCTTAGCTCTTCATAAATCCCCTCATAGTAGTTACAAGAAAACCCCTCCGTTAGACAACTAATATATTTGTGAGGTAGGATACATATTTGTACAACCCATTATCCACTCATAGCTCTTATAAATCCACTTATATGCCCTGATAAATGAGCATTATGCGAAGCTGTACAAACCTATTGATTTGCACCAATTCACCTAGCAATAAGACTCTATAATTTTGAGTCATACTCCAATTCAATATCTTTATAAAACCCAATATAATAAGTCTCCATCAAGAACCTAAATTAAGAGTCTTAATTTGATTAGGACTAATAAATAGAATCCTAATAGAATTATAACTCTTACATGTGATTATACCAAATTCAATAGGTTTTGATCGAGATAAAGAGTCATTAGAAATTTTCAACCTTCCTGACTCCTAATGATATAAAGACTCCCAATCCTGTTAGGACTCCTACTCTTTCAACCTCCAACTTACTTTTGGATTCCAAATGCCCTTAGGATTCCTACTCAACCTAGAATTCTACCTTGTTTAGAACTGATCCTAACTTTAGGGTTCCTTAACTTAATCAAATTCATTCAATCAAAACTTTAAAACCTACATAAGCAATTAGGTCAATTAGAATAGCAATCAATATTCTTATATATAGAATGCCTACCTTCAATTTTGCAAGGCAGGATGTGCTTAAGCCCTTTATAACTTATAACCAAGTCCCTACCCAAACTTAGGCTTGAGCATAAATCAGATTCTAAAAGCCTTAGGTCTTCATCCTTAGGTTCATGGGAGTCAATCTTGGGGTTGGGTTTTCAAGTTTTAACCCTGAGTTAAAAAGTTAGGCGGTGACTCCTTAAATCTTACAATTCGAACCCTAAAGGAACATACTAAAATGAGTAGGACTTGCTCCTTTTAATTCTCGTGAGGAGGTAGAAAATGATGTTCTACTTGAATAATCTTTCAAACCTTGACTAAGGGGAAAGCTAGTAAGAACCTCAATCGAGCTGGAATTCGATAAAACCCTATCTCGGGTAAACCTCAACTAAGGTGCAATTCAGTAAAACCCTATCTAAGGTAAATCTCAACCAATGTTAATTCGATAAAAACCCTTATGTTAAATTCAATCAAGGAACAAGTAGATAAAACTACTAGGGAAACCTTAATCTTGATACAATTCAATAAATCACTATCTCAGGTAAACCTGAACCAAGTTGAAATTCTTATTTGAAATAAAACCCTATCTTAGTTAAATCTTACATGAGTTAGCAATTGTTATTTCAAATGAAAACCTCAACCGAGATGCAAAAACACTTACCTTAATCAGAATGCTTATAATTATAGAGTAGCTTATGTGAATATTACATAGTTAGTGCAAGAGCAAAAAGCACTCGTGGCCATGAACCATATTTTCCTTAAATTTTTAGTAATTTTGAAGCTACACATGTCCTATCTATGTTTAAGGAAGTTGGAGATGATGAGTTTAACTTTCATAGACAAACAACATTTTGTAATTCAATGTCATGTTGTACACAAATTGTTCAACTTTGCTTGCTATAAATTTTGAATGACCATTTTTTAAATGACTAATTTTTTGGTTTGATTTGGTTAATTTATAATTGAGTTGCTTTATTTTTATTTCTAGGGTTAAGCCCAAGTATGCAAACTAGAAAAGGGAAGGGGGAGGTGAATAGTTTGATATTTTGAAATGCCATCTGATAGTTATAGGAAGACCAAGACCCTTTGATCAATTACAGGGTGACCAAGATCCTTTAAAACCAATTGAACTTACCGGTATCAATAAACTACATTGACTCCGTCAACACACAGTCACACAACTTGTTTTTTCCTAGCAAGGAAAAATTACAATGAAATTTTCTCCATCACAAAGTCAGACAACTTTAGATGAATGAGTTTTATAACAGAGAAAATGATATGAAAGTTCGACTCTTTGTTTAGCTTAGAGATGATCTTGATTATGTTCTTTTGCCTAAGCACCTTCCTCTTTTGTGGTAATCTCTCACACACAAAATATTCATCAAAGTTCTTCACTTTATAGTGCTTTTCATGAAAGTAGTCATTACTCTGAAACTTGGATTATTACATAATTTCATAAAAGTAAAAGTAAAGCTAAAAATAGATTCATTGGGAAGAGTTGTTACAGTTGCTTAATAAAAGATTTTTCCATTTGTGTGCAATCTTGGACTATTAGATAATTTCAAGATCAATCTTTTATTTAGAACAGGCTTAAATTCACACTTGACTTTTGCTTTTGACTTGAGAGCTTCTACAAAGATCTAGTTTGAAATGAATTTAATGTAGTAGAGAGTAGTTCCCATTAAGACGAAATTTGGATTAGTCATAAGCTATTTGAATATCAAAATGATGAATATCAAAGACCTCATATGCTTTATTCCCTTTAGTAGATGGTTGTTTAATAAAAATAGTGCGCATCACTTGTAATCATTTTTTGATTATTCATCAGTTTAATGTAACAACATGCTTTATGCAGTATCTGAATTGAGGAAACGATGCACATCATTTTTACAGTAAGTTAACATCAGATAATCCAGTAATTAATGTAATTGTCTTGTTTTCAGTAATTGTTTGCTATCAAGCAATTCCTTTTATCACTCCATATGATCAGCAATACATTTTGTAACAATCCTTTCAGCATAAGATGATTTAAGTTAAACAGCTAACACTTGTGTTTCAGCATTTGATAGATCTGCTGAACTACTAATACTGGCGTTTCGGTACTTTACTCTTTAGTGGATGAATGTGATTAATGAAATCAAACATTTCATTATGTTGACTTTGTATCCACCGATTCAGTCAAAGGAAGACTTTTCAAAACTATTCTTTTAGTGGATCTTTTGTCTATGCCAGAAATTTTTTCAGTGGATGTTCTTATGAAGTAGAGACTTTGAATGAAATTGTCATTTGGTTTCTTAAGACTTTAATTAATCATGCTACAAAACAAAAAAGTATAGACAATTTTGTTTGATACTCTTAGTGTTTCTCATGTTTGGGTACATGCAAGTAAGATGTAGACATTAATTATTTTCCCAATTATGAGTATTATCAGTGCACAATAGAGTTAATCGACTAATCTAATTAGAAGATAAGTTCATCTATTTGATCTTAAGCAAAATAGAATCAATATATGATAGGAGAATAGATTATTTATAAACAGTAGAAGTAAATCATAAGCTGATTGAATAATCTCCCCCCTTTTAATGATTGTAAAATAATAGTTGATTTATGAAAACAAAATACAATAGTTCTCCCTTAATTTATGAATGGATTAATTAATTCTTTCTTAGTTTTTTATTTTTATTTTTTATAAATAAAACTCTTGTTAGTTTTCTTCCTCCTTTTCCAAAAAAAAAAAAAAAACTCTTTAATTTTCTTTCTCCTTTTGCAATTAGTAAAAAGGGTTTAGCACAAGCAAGGAAAAGTAATAGATATGAATAGTAAACATAATAAGAAAAGAATAAATTATGTGAAAATATGATATTTTAGAAATTATATTATGAAAGGGCAAATAGGATGAGTCAAAAAAGAACAAATATAATCTTTCAAGCTAAAAAAATCGATTATTAAGAAAGGGTTTTGCATGCTTGGAGATCTTCAAATAAGGGCATTCCTTCTTGAGTATCTTGTTTAACTTGTGATGGACTACCATCATAGCTTTCTCAGTGCATTCTGAGCTCCCTTAGATGCGTTCAAGTGTTTTATTGGCACACTTTACTTCTTCAATGAAAGAAGGAGGTGCTTAGTAGTTGCTAAGAATGATATGATACAAGGGACTTTCGAGACATAAGCCAAAATAAGGGATGTTTGTCACTTCGTTTAATTGGTGAATTGGAAAAAGTTTGATTGAGGAAGGAGTTCATTACAAATAGCATTTAATGCAAGATAGAAAAGACAAAATAGACACAAATTAAATGATTTTTCTTTTTGTAGCCTTTTTTTGGTTTATCTAAAGTTCGCTTTCATACCCTTTTCTAAATTCTTATTTTTTTTGGATTGAAACCTGCAAGACCATAATAATTTATGAGTTGGTACCTAAATCTTGTTGGGTCCTGCTTGGTTAATTGGTCTTGCAATAGGATATTTTTAATTTTTCTTTTTTCAAACCAAATTTTCCTTTTCCTTATCCTGGTTGGTAAATGAACTACACTTTGAATCATTTGGCTTTGAAAGGGACTCAAAAAAGAAGTATTTTTAACAAAATCAATGTTAATTTTAGGATCATACCTATCACCATAGAATGATTAATTAACCTATTTGTAGCAAATAGTTTTTCATGTAACCTTTCATTTTTTCAAATTAATTTATTAATGATGAACTTAGCTTGCTCTAGAACTGATGAGTAACTTGTTGGCATAGTATCATCAGTGCTGGCCATTTTAATAGGTTGATCAACTGAGTTTCAACAGTAGTTTTAAATGAATTGAATCTTCTTCAGTTGACCAAGGATAACTTTCCCTGAAAAACAAGGATAAAAACACATGTATGGATCTTTGAAGAACAAGAGATCTGAAAGTGATATAAGACTATCTCAAAATCGAATCAAAAAATTTAGAAAAGATCTAGATTTTTTTTATTTATTTAATTTTTTTTTTTGTGATGTTGGTCTAATACCAATTGTTCACCTAAGCAGAAAAACTAGAATGAGCATGTGTGCGAAATGTAATGTAGCGAAAAGCATAAAGTAGTAAGAAAAGTAAAACAAAGACATGAGGTTTTTATAGTGGTTCACCAGAAACCTGTTACTAATTCCCCTCTTCAAAACAATGTTCGAGAGTTCCATTAACCATTGATCTTTCTAACTTAGAGAATTAGCTATCCTCTAACTCTTTCTAGGGAAGTTAATGTCATCTGATCACTTACAGGGAAGTTAGTGTCATCTGATCACTTACAGGGAGACTAGTGTCCTATCACTTATATCGAGAATATGATTATTTGATTAATTACAGGGAGAGAGACCAGGACCTTTTACAATTGATTGAAGTTACCAGTATTAATCAATCACATTCTTTTTGTAGAGCACACAAGTTATACAGCCTGATCTTTTCATCACAAGAAAGAATTACAATATTCATCAAAATTCTTCAATTTATATTGCTTTTCATGAAAGTGGTCGATGTAATACCACACTGATTTCTCACTTAATACTCACAAACACATAGAAAAATAAAACTACTTATGAATACATTGTTATAAGTTGAACTTGATCTACTAGATTGAGTTTTATTTAATTGTGTGAAACTAATAAAGACTGAATGATATGCATATTGTGTACAATATTAGAGTGTTAGTAAGCCTCCACACACATTTGAAAGCAACACTAATGTAAACTAGAAAGATATGAAGCAAAAATTTACATGACATAGTTGTTATTTCTTAATCTTTCTTGAACTAAATAATATCATTACAAAGTTACTTGAAGAATTAAGTGCATTATGTGGTAATATTTATTAGAGTAATATATGAATGTACTATTATGCATACATTAGAAGGAGAGATAAGTATATAAACTAAAGTCTAAGACAAATTGGTTAAGAAGGTTACTTATGTAACATTCCAATGTATTCAAGTGAAAATATTAGGATTAAAAGAACTAGAATTATGGTAGTAATCAAGGTAAAGAGAAACTAAACTAACCAAAGTATAACATAATTATATAGAGCAAGTAAGATAAGAAATATATTAGACAAATTGATCAGATTAAGATAGAAATGAAAATGAATTAAAGGATTAAATTGAAAAAAGTATCTAGGTGCCAATTGAAAGAATCTCTAATGTTGGTTAGTGGAAGAATTAGAGATTATTTGGTAAGGATTAAGGTACCTCAGAGCAAGGATTATACTAGTGGGGTACAAAGGTGTTTGGCTACAATGATACAAATACATCTTTCTCCCTATTAAGAGACTAATACACTAGTGTTAGTGGAGGGACAATATTGATTAAACAATTAGGCTTAATAAAGACTCCACTAAGTCTTCTTCTTACTTCATTCTTTGTTTCCTTCTACAAGTAATCTGAGAGAGTTAAAGATAAACTAGAAACAAGTGAGCTTGCATGCAGAGCTTGCTTAGCCTAATTGCAAAACTAATTACATAAATTAATTCAGTAGCACATGGAAGTTCAATTGCTTGGATCAGAAGTAAATTCAGGACAATTTAAGGAGAAGTGATTTCTAGAGGTTGCTTTGTTGGAGCTAACACATTTTGCATCTTTGAGCTTGTTGCTGGTAGCTCAAAGGAAGGTGTATGATGCTTGTTTCTCTAATTCTCCTTTTTTGTGTGGGTGCTGAAAGGTTATATGTTTACCTCCTTAAAAGCTCTTCCTATGAAAAACATATTGTTTTGTGTATAAATCATGAGAAAGATATTTCTATTGGATCCTTTGAAAGTATGTTTTTTGTACACTTGTCTTGTTATTAGATTTAGGTGTTAGCTTAGAAATGCAAAGGCAAATGGCTACCTAAACATCCTATTGTTTGAATGGCCAGAATAGAGGGGATTTATTGATGAGCTAACTTATGGAACATTATGGTCAGGAGTCCCTGTTTACATCTTAGTGTAATTGACAGCTTACTTGCATTGAAGGTTGGCTTCTGTAATTCAGCATTATTGAAAATCCGACATCATTGTTTGTAAAAATGCAATGTGTAGCATATATTGAGATTTCTATCTCATGTGTTTTGAACATCATGTCTACAGATTGATTTGTGCTCTAGGAAGCAGTAGAAGTAAAGGCATTAGGTATTTCTATCTTACTATGCTACCTATGCCTGCTACCTGTTTTACCAAGATGGTTGTTTGCATATGTATGAATATTAGCAAATTTCTGGAGAGTGCTTTGAGGATGCTGAACCACTAAATGCCATGGAAGAGTATCTAGGATGTACTTGGACTACTAGGGTTTTATTTGTAAATATATAATTACTTGGAAATGTATAATAAGCGAACATACTTAGTTCAATGTAATTAAGTAGGTTTTGTGAGTTTTCCAGAGCTAGAAATGCAGGAATCTATTGATGTGAAAAACTTGTAAATATATGTCATTATGTAATTATAAATGAAATTGGTTTGGAGATAGTAACCTCTTATGCTTAGAGTGAATTTTTAATTTGTTTTGAGTATAAATCAATTGAGTACCCTAATAACATAATTCTGAAAAAAGAAAAAAAAAAAGAATTATTCCATTTGACAATAAAAAGAGAATTATGTAATATACTTAGTTAGTTGCTCAAGACTTACAGAATATAATCACTAAACAGTTTCAATAGTTTTAATTTCTTAAAACACAAGTTAAGTTACTCAATTCTAAATCTATTTTCAAAATGAACAAGTTATACAAAAATAATATACTTGAATAACATGTACCTAGTAAGATGTTCTAATAAACTTTTCATGAGGTTTGAATGATTAAACTAAGTTAGATTCCAACATATGTCTATAATGACTTTAAACTACACTAAAGCTTAAAACAAGTGAACATAATCCTAAAATATCTAAATAACCTCTATTGGTCAAATCTTTATGATTAGGATACTAAAATATTATGAAATTATCTACCTAAAGGATAAAAGCATGTCATTTAGGTGAGTTTAGTTTAAGGGTATTATATTTGGTATCAAAGTAGTGTTTAGAACATTGCGGAGTGAAAGGAGGAAATATCAAGACAAATGCCATTGTATATTTTGTGAAGATGTATGCAACTTTTGTGTGTGCCTGCAAATTCATATGTGAAATTATTAGTGTAACTTGTCACCATAGGCAAGAATGCATGTGTGATTAAATGTACGATAATAGATGATTTTAAAAAAGGATGGGAACATTATATTTGGAAGTGTCTACTAAAATAAGTTATGCATGTTTTTTAGGATGGCACTGGAGGATGTCACTAGGGCCATAAGATAACAAATTGGGTCCCAGGCTATAGCTAATTAGACTACTGTGGCTATAACTACAGCTGCTAATGCTAGAAGGCATACTCAATTTCACAATGATTATAAATAAGGACAGGAACATTATATTTGGAAGAGAACTCATAATGACATCCTCAAAGGCATATGCCCTGGAGGATGTTACTGGGGCCTTGAGGGAAAAAGTTAAGCCCAGACTATAACCACTAAGGCTGCAACTATGACACCCTGAGAAATTTAGTCTAAGTTTAAATTAGACTAAATAGGTATAAATTACGATTAAGCATATAATTAGCCTAATACATGCATTCGGTAGGAATTTTCATGCATTTATTCTGTGCATTTAGTTTTGGAAATTTTAAGGTGATTTCCAAATATGGAAATAGTGACATCATCATGACATCATTATTTAATTAGTTTAGTTAGGATTGAAAGATGGAGACATCATTAGGATGACATCACCATGACATCATCTTGACATCACCACTTCTAGTTATGAAAAACATATTACAATGAAACTAGTAAGAAGTAGTTAGAATAGAACAAGAAAAGAACTAACCTAGGAAGAATAAAAAAAACTGTGGGGAAGAAATTAGGAGGGTGTGAATGCATTAATTAAACCTACATAGGTGTAAAGTTTTATTAAATGCAAAGGGGTGAGGTGTAAAACATGTGACAATAGGTATAAACTTTCATTAAATGCAAGAGTGAGGTGTAAAAACATGTGACAATAGGTGGCAAGTCAAGTGTTAGAAAACTAAGAGTAAACTAAAAGAAGAAAGACAAGTGTAAAGGAAGGTGACAACTTGCAGGGAAACTAGTGGAAGATGAAAAGTATGAATGATTGGCACACATTAATGAAGAAGAAGCCAAATGAATTGAATTCCTATATAAATCGGCCATGCACCATTCACACACCACACATTCTTTTTGTGACCATAAAACCATACCAAAAGAAGAAACAAACCTTAAACACAAACACACAAAACCACATCCAAGAAAAGAAAACCAAAACTGTAACCTAAAGAAAGAAAAGGAAAAACATGAAGCTAGAGGAGGAGAAAGTAAAACCGTAGAAAGTAGAAAGAAGGAAGAAAACCGAAACAAGGAGAAAAAGGAGGCGTAGGAAAGGAAGGAAGAAAATAAAAAGACTAAGAGTATTAGACAAGTATTCATGCATATCTTTGTTTATTTTATCTTGTTTCACTACTTACTTCCTTGGCACTCATATATTCTTCATGATACTATTATGTCTTCATGCATATGAAATGAAAATGATGAAAATGATTCCCTTTTTGAGAAATTTAAAGGAAAAGGAAAAGGGTAATAGTTCTAGTAACTTGTCTTAAGTTCATGTTGGCTGAAGTTCCCAGGTATCCAAAAAGGGAGGATACTCAAACCATAGTATGGATTCTACTATTGAGAGGTGGTGCTATGTATATGAGAGGTGGTATCCATGGTACATCAAAGTCCTTGTAAGGCAGCCTCAGGTTTGCGTGAATATTCAAAAATGGTTACCAAGGATTGGATAAGAGAAAAATAATAATGTTTGTATTTGCATATTGCTATATTTTTAAAACTGCCATCAAGATATTCCTCGTTGCGATATATGAATGCTTGTTGAGGTTTGACTCACTTTTTCTTCATCTTGATGTGCAGGATAGTTGATTTTGATAGAGGTGTTTATAGTTCAATCTTTCCCTATGTTTTGTTGCTCTTTGAAAGATGGCATCGTGTATGTTACCGAAGGATGGCTAGTGGTAGACTGGTGGTATAAAGAGGGAGATGGGAATAACTCTCTTACGGCCATTTGTGTAATTCCGCTCACTACCTAAGTGGAATAACGACCTAGTATTTTGTGTTATGGTCATTGGGTTCTAGGTAGGGTAAAGCAAAATTTAGTGATGACCATAGTTATAAATATATATAGTTTGGACTTAACTTAGTAGTTTAAAGGAAACTTGTAGAATAGTTGTAATAGTTTCTTTTTAGTCCAAACTTAGTGTAAAATCCATGTAATAATATGTTTCATGTAAATTAATAAAATGGAAGACTATGTCTTTTTGTAAATCTTTAATTGTCCATTGATAAAACCGGTTAAGTAGAATCCTTTAGGGAAAATAAGTGTCTAATTCGGCTAAGCAAGGTTTGGGCAAAGAGAAAGTCTAATTTGGCTAAGGTAAGGAAAGAAGATGATAATTAACATAAGTCTAATTTGGCTAAGGTAAGGAAAGAAGATGATAATTAACATAAGACAAATGAAATAAATGGTAGAAACCAAGATAGGAAGAATTGGTTAAAAGGAATAGTACTAGTCAGCCATGAAAGTCTAAAATCTGACAAAGAAAATCACTAGTATAGTTAAAAGGTAGTTGGATATGAATTTATAATAAGTAAGTAATCAAGAGGAGGTAAAAAAGAGTGATTTTGGTCTACTAAGTGTCTAGCCAATTTTAGTTAGGTTGACAAGTTAAGAATTAAATCAAGTTCAAAGGAATTAATGGTAATTTAATTGGTAATTTAATTGAAGAAGTTAAGTCTTGAAGGTATTACATTAATTAAGAAAATTAATTAAAGTATTTCTTGTATTAAGTAATCTTAAGGAGGCTAATTAATAGAAAGAGTATATAACATGTAACAAATGAAGAATAAAACATTACTTAAATAAAAGTAGTTGAATTCAGCCATAGAAAAATAAAAAGGAAAAAGAAATATTTTGGTGAAGAAATTGTCTAGGTCAGTTTAAGAGAAATAATAGAAAGCTTAATTACTAATTAATTTAAGCATTAAAACACTAATTGAATTAGGTATAGGATTAAGGAAGTAAGATGTCACAGTAACTATAGTTGTTGTTGCACTAGAAGACCTTAAGCTAAGACTTAGAGAGGTAGGAATATTGATAGATTACTGTAGAAGGACAAACCCACCCAGTTTCTTAAGGAGTTGCGATTACAAAATTGTTGAGAGATGGATTCATCAACTTGAGGTGATGGGATGTCAAGAGTAGGAAAAATTAATCTTAGCCATTTACATGTTGGAAATGGAGATTAAACACTGGTGGAAAAGTACTACGAGACTGTTAATGGCTAGAGGGGTAGAATTAAATTGTGAAAGCTTTGAGGAAGCATTTAATAAGAAATACTTCTCTACAAGTGTTAAATAAAAGTTGGAAGGCAGAGTTTATTCATTAAATCAAGGAGGTATGACTGTTGCTGAATATGAGAATAAGTTTGAAGAATTGTCCAAATTCTTTACCTATTTGCAAAACACACATGATGATGCTTAGATTCCAAAGGGGACTCAATGCAGATATAAGGGGTAAAGTAGTAACTCCTAAGGAAAATGATTTTGCCCAGTTAGGAGGAAAATGTAAGATGGCTAGGAGAATATGTAAGGAGGAAGAGGTGGAAAGGAAGAGAATGTATGAAAATTCAAAAAGGTTCAAAGATGCTGAGAAAAAAAGAAAGCAACAAGAGAACAGCATAGTCAACAAACTAGAGGCAAAATGAAGATTTAATTAAAGGAAAGCAAGTAGACAATCAATCAAAGAACAATGTTAGATGTCAAATTAAAGTGTGGAAGGCTCTATGGTATCATCAGGGACCCATCAGATGTTTCAATTTTGGTAAGGAGAGCATATAGCCAAGTCTTATCTAGAGGGTAGAGATCCTAGAGCACCATATATACCAGCTGAAGGTTAAAGGTTGTGCACTAAAGCTAGAACCAAAAGCACTCTTAATTTTTGCTCTCCAAGTTAGAAGAATGGTTTGGGAAGGATATCAAGGTTACTTGCATTCCTTACTGAAATCAAGAAGGTGTTGAAGACTTAAATCAAATTCCAGTAGTTAAAACTTTCGATAAATTTTTCCTAAGGACTTATCTGATTACCTCCATAAAGGGAAGTATAGTTTGCCATTGATGTGTTACCTAGTACAACATCAATATCCAAGGCACATTATAGGATTTTCACCTATATAATTAGAAGAATTGAAGACCCAGTTAGAAGAATTGCTTGAAAAGACTATATTAGATTAAGGATTTCACTATGGGGAGCAACTACCTTTTTTGTGAAAAAGAAAGATGGAAGGCTTAGGTTGTGCATTGATTATAAACAACTTAACAAGTTTACCATCAAGAACAAATATCCATTGCCTATGATAGATAATCTGGTGGATCAACTCCAAGAGGGTTTAGTGTTTTCCAACATTGACTGGAGAACTGGTTACCACAAATTGAGAGTCAAGATTGAAGACATGTCTAAAACAGCCTTTAGGACTAGATATGAACATTTGAGTTTGTTATTATGTATTTTGGGTTAACCAATGCCACTGTAGCCTTCATTGACTTGATGAATAGGGTGTTTAGACATTATTTGGACAGATTTGTAATTGTATTTATTAATGACATTTTGATATATTCCAAGAGTGGGGAAGAACATGAAGAACACTTCAAAGTAGCCTTGCAGACCTTGAGGAATGAGAAGTTGTATACTAAGTTAGGTAAATGTGAATTTTGCTTGAAAAAGGTAGTGTTTCTAGGGCATTTAATAAATGTTGAGGGGGTTACAGTAGATCCCAGAAAAGTAGAAGCAGTATTGAATTCGAAAAAACCAAACAATGTCACTGAGGTAAGAAGTTTCCTAGGACTGGCAGGGTATTATAGAAGGATTTTCTATGACTTTTCACAAATTGCAATGCCCCTAACCAAATTGGCTATAAAAGGGATCAAGTGGGAATGGACTGCTAGTTTCCAAAATAGTTTCAATGATTTGAAGGTTAAACTTACCTTTGGACCTTTTTTTTACTATACCTAACCTAAAGGAGAAGTACATTGTACATAGTGATTCCTTTAGTTAAAGATTATGGTGTGTGTTGATGCAGTAAGGGAGAGATGTTGGTTATGCCTTAAGGCAGTTAAGGCCTAATGAAGAAAATTACCCCACATGATATAGAATTAGCAACAGTGGTTTTTGTTTCAAAAATACGAAGACATTACCTATTTGGTGAAAATTTTGAAGTTTACACATATCACAAAAGCCTGAAGTTTTTATTTGATTAAAAGGAATTGAACATAAGATAAAGAAAGTGAATGGAGTTTCTGAAACACTATGAATGTGAATTGAAGTACCACCCTGGCAAAGCCAATGTAGTGGTTAATGCTTTGAGTAGAAAGTCTAGACATATGGCTACAATGTTAGTACAAGAGTATAGAGATGTTGAGTATGAAGTAGTCAGAGTTAATAAAAACCGTGTACAAATGAGGAGATTAAAGGTGCAGCTAGATTTGAAATAAAGAATAGAGGAGGCCTAAGATAAAGATGAGTATTTGAAGAGTATTAGGTAGAGGGATGAAAATTGAATAAGTAAAAAGGTCTGTTGAGTCTAATGAAGGGTTGCTTGTGTTTCAATGAAGACTCTGTGTACTTGTAAATAGTGAAGTTAAAAGTTTAATTCTTGAAGAAGCTCATAAGACTAGATATTCCATACATCTAGGTTAACACAAATGTATAAAGATCATAAGAAGCAATTCTGGTGGCATGGTATGAAGAGAGAGGTGGCTGAGTATGTGTCACAATGTTTAACTTACAAAGAAGTCAGGATAAAGCATCAAAGACATACAAGACTATTTCAGCCTATAGAGATACCTAAGTGGTAAGTGGGATAAAGTCAAAATGGAATTTCTAGTAGGGTTGTCAAAGACATCAAGTGGCAATGATGCCATTTAAGTCATTGTGGAAAAGCTTATTAAGTCTGCTCATTTTCAGCCTAGAAGGTTAAACTAGTCCTTAGAAAAGTTAGCTTAGATATACTTTAAGAAGATTGTGAGACTGTATGGAGTTCCTAAGACTATAATTTCATATAAAGAACTTAGGTTCACTACCAAATTTTGCCAAGCCTTACAAAAAGCTTTAGGTACTAAATTAAAGTTTAGCATAGTCTATCACTCATAGACTAATGGCCAATATGAAAGAACAATCCAAACCCTTAAAGATATGCTTAAAGCTTGTGTCTTGGACTTCAAAGGGAACTATGATAATTAGTTGCCTTTAGCAAAGTTCACCTACAGTATTATTCATCACCAAAGCAAACAAATGGCCCCCTATGAAGTTTTATATAGGAGAAAATGTAGATCACCCCTTATGTTGAACAAAAATTTGAGAAGACAATATATTAGGACCTGATATTGTCCAATAAATCATTGAAGCTATAGATATAATTAGGAATAAATTGAGGACTGGACAAAGTAGGCAGAAGAGCTACTGGAGACAAAAGAAGGAGACCATTGACATTTAAAGTGGGAGATTATGTTTTCTTGAAGGTAACTCCAACTATTAGGCTATGGAAGAACAAAGACTGGGAGAAAATTGGGCCTTAGATACAAAGGACCTTATGAAATCTTGGAGAAGATAGGCAATGTAGCTTATATATTAGTATTACAACCTAATATGTCCAATTTACATGATGTGTTCCATATATCGTTACTTTGATATGATAGGATCTAGATATAATAACTGATTGGCTTTAGGTCAAATAAGAGATTGTTAATATTAGTGTCCAAGAGTCAATCAATGGTTGATTGTAATGACACTTCTTTTGTACACGTAATAATATTCATTAGACATTCTTTATTACATTATTTAAATGAGATTTAGTACAACGATATATAAAATCACTAGATAAATTTTGAGTATGCATAATTATGATGTTGACAATAATTATGAGATATGTTAAGTATTATTCTAAAAGTATTCTTATTCAATGAATAATTAAGAATATGGATATTGATGATTCTTCAAGACTAACATATATGGTGTCATTTTCTTATAAAGAGAGTAGTGATTTTATATACCACAAGCATTGTGATGCTGAGACAAACATTCGGGTGCTTATATGTGAATCTATGTGTTTGGATGTTATTCCCCTTATCTTATAATAAAGATAATACATGAATATTTATTGGACATGTATTGAAACATATGAAGGTAGATGAATGATAGACAAAGAATTCAGCATTCACAGTAAAGAGGATGTACATCCCATGGCCTCTTGAGACAAGGTATGTCTTACTCCTAGAATCTTTCAAAGTCAAATAGATTAAGAAAAAGTGAAAGAGATTAAGAATAGTGTTTTCTTGAATCTTTTTTAGGAACAAAATGTAAACTTGTTTTTAAGTACAAAAGAATTTAGACAAAGATAGGGTTGACATTAGAATTCATGCCATATGTCTATCTCATAATATGTTTGATGAAAGGATTGAATTACACGGTAACCAAGCGCTGAAAGGTTTGATCAATAATTTTAACTTCATTTGTACTTGAGTGGTCATTGTTATGGACTTTACTAACGCAAGCACACATATCGTTAACAAGTAATAGAGTGATGAGTAGAGATCGTTCCCACGAGGAATAAGTCTAACAATCGTTAAGTACTAAAAGTAACCAATCCTAACTTTATCCAAACCAATTAAACTTTGAGGCTTATAGCTAAACTAAACTAAAGCAACTAAACTTACGAATGTAATGGAGAAAACTTAAAATTACAACTTCTCTCAACATTTCACTTGGATTATTATTATTTTATCATGCTTAGTTATGATACAGAATTATTAACATAGGGTTCTTATTCAATTAAAAGCATCTTTTGAGTTGCTTGTAATAATATATCACTTAACCAATTCACTATATTTCTATGAGAATTGAGTTAAGCAAGACTCATTAAGAATAGACCTAACTTTGGCTACACAAGATTTGAAGGTATATTTCTATCTTACATATGAATCAAATTCAAACAAGCATGTGAATGAATTCAAACAAGTGCTATCTTATTCAAGGCTAAATCTAGATTTCTTTCTCCAAGGTTTTTCTAAGTTACTAAACCATTCTAAAATATATCCAATCAATTAGATGCATTAAGCGTAGAATAAAAGAAATAACTCATCTACCAAACCCTAAGCAATCAATTAATAACATAAAACCAAGCTACAAAGTTTCGTTGCAATCTTAGAAAAAAAAAAACTTCTTCATGCTACTTAGTGTAAACATGGATTTAAATAAATAAATAAATAACCAAACAAATACAAGGAAAGTAAAAAGGTAGAATGTTAGAAAATTGATAGGTTGTTAGGCTTCAGTCTTCAATCACCTAAGCTCATTTTGCTCCTTTCACTGTTGATCCTTTCTTAATCTCCAAAACTTTTTAGCTAATTTGTATATATTGAATCCCCAAGCTAAAACTCTTCAAAAAGGCTTTAAAACCCTTAATTGGAGTTCAATTTGGACTAGGAATCACAGTTTGTGTCGCATTCAAGCTTTTCTGGCACCGCGACACTAATTTTCAAAGAAATGCATCACATAGGGTGCCATGGTGCCAGTTTTCTAGTGCCTAGGTGCCATGCTAGTCTTGTCTGGCGCCTAGACACCAGACCTATCTAACCACTCGATTTTTAGGCTATGGTGCCCTTTTTCCTTAGCTGTAGTGTCCAGTGCATAGGAAATTCTCATTTGACTCCAATTTGACTTCAAAGAGGCCTACTTTAAGCATTAAACCTTCAAAACACACAAACTAAGTTAAGAATGAGTAAAACGCATAATTAAAGGCTAAATCCTAAGCATACTCAACTATGATTTAATACCTTAATACAAATGACTCAATCAAGCAACAATCAAACTAAAACTCAAGAACGTAGCCAATAATGTGAATTAAAAAGATATGTAATAAGGCTATTTCATAGACTTATCATACATTGATAGATGTTAATCTTGATATATGAATGTAAGTTGGTTAGTTTAGTAAAACCAAAGTTAAAATAAAAGTGTTTTAATTTAGTTGTACTTCTTAGAAAGTATCTAATTATATTTATTGCCAATATACGAGAGAACCTAATAGGTTACACACTTTAATTAACTGTTAGATTTTGGTGTTGGCGTAAAAAGTATCAAGGAAAATAGCTGCCTAAACATCCTAGTGTTTGAATATCCAAAACTAGAGGGGATATATCCCTGAGTTAACTCATAAAGCATTATGGTTGGGAGTCTATGTATACATCTAAGTGTCCATATGTATAGATAATGTAATTGCATTGAAAGTTGGCTTCTGCATTTCTATGTTATTGAAAACTATACATCAATCATTCTAAAAATGCAATGTGTAGCATATATCATGTGTTTTAAACATTGATGCCTGTAGATTGAATTGTATTTTGGGAAATGATGGAAATTAGTATTTTTGTCTTACTATACTACTTATGCCTACTATGTGTTTTACTAAGATGGATGTCTGCATATGTATGAATATTGGCAAGTTTCTTGGGAGTGCTATGAGGATGCTGGGATGCCATGGAAGAATCGCTAGGATATAGTTAGACTACTAGAATTTTGTTTGTAAATATATAATTGCCTAGAAATGTATAACATGTGAACCGACTTAATTCAATGTAATTAAGTAAGTTTTGTGAGTTTTCCTTAGCTAGAAATGCTTGAATCTCTTTGTGTAAAAAACTTGTAAATATATGTCACTATGTAAATATAAATCAATGTGACTGGGAGGCGGTGACCTCTTATGTTTAGATTGAATTCCTAATTTTTTTTGAGTAGAAATCAATTAAGTACCCTAGTAACATAATTCTGAAAAAAAAAAAAAAAAAAAATAGAATCCATTTGACACTAAAAAAAAAAAACTGTGTAATAAACTTGGTTAGTAGCTCAAGACTTCGAGAATATAATCACTAAATAGCTTCAATGGTTTTAATTACTTAGATCACAAGTTAAGTTAGTCAATTCTAAATTTATTTTGAAAATGAACAAGTAATAGAAAAGTTGTATACTTGAACAACATGTACTTAGTAAGATGTTCTAATAAACTTTCCATGAGGTTAGAATGACCTTAAGTTGAGTAAGATTCCAACATATGTCTATAATGACTTTAAACTACACTAAAGGTTAAAATAGGTTAACATAATCCTAGAAAATATTTTAGTAACCTATGTTGGTTAAATCTTTACGATCAGGATACTAAAATACTATGGCATTGCCTACCTAAAGGATAAAATCTTGCCTTTTAGGCAAGGCTTAGTTTAAGGGTATTACAATCGTTACTATGAGAATTTGCCCAGTTGGTCAAAATAAAACTAAGAATTAATTTGTTGGGCAAAGTCCATTTAATTGCTTTATGATACGCTTTTCAATTTGTGTAATCTTGGACTGTTATGCAATTTCAAGCTTAGTCTTCTGTTTGGAACAAACTTGAAGTCATACTTGACCTTTTCTTTTGATGTGAGAGTTTACACAAAGATCAACTACCATAAATTGGTTTGAAATGAATTTAATGCATCAGAAAGTAGTTTAAGTGGAGAGGAAATCTAGAGTAGTCATTATCTTTTTTAGCATCAAAATGGTAAATATTAAAGACCTTCAATGTTTCATTGTCTTTTATAGATGGCCATTTAATCAAAAACGGTTTCATCACTTGTAGATAGCTTCTGATCATTTATCATAGACTTGCTTTCAACAGTTATCGGAAATAATGAAATGGTGTACTTCACTTCTACACTAAGTCATTGTTTGCTTTGAGTAGTTCCTTTTTTCATTTAATATGATCAATCAACTCATTCTACAAGAATCCTTAGACACAAGATGATTCTACTGAATAACTGCTACTTGTGTTTCAGTACTCAATAGATCTGTTCATATGTTGATCTGTTGATCTACTGATACTAGTGTTTTAGTACTTGATTCTTCAGTTGATGAATATGATTATTGAAATGGAGAATTTCATTCTATTCACTTTGTATCCATCAAGTTAGTCAAAGAAGACTTATCACAACTGTGCATTTTATTCTTTTAGTGGCTCTTCCGTCTTGTGAGAAATTTCTTCAGAGGATGTCATTGAGAAGTAGATACTTTAAATGCAATCCTTATTTGGTTGCTTGTGACTTTAATCAATCATGCTAGACAAAGTAGAAAGTCTTGGCAACTTTGTTTGATATTCTTGGTGTTCCTGGTACATGCAAGTAAGATATAGCCATTAATTATTTTCTCAATAATGAGTATTATCAATAAGTACACAAGAGTTAATTGACTAATCTAATCAAAAGATAAGTTCAGCTATTTAATCTCAGGCATTAATTATTTTCTAGGTTATTCTATTTACATTTCAATTAAAAAAAAAGGGAAAAAAACGAAAAACAAAAAAAGAATAAAGAAGAGAAAAAAAGGAGGGAAAATCATGGCATGGCATCATGAATTATCCTATTATGCATATTCACGTAGATCTAAACGTATTATTATAGAACATGTTATGATCTGTTGAGAAATTTTACATATTTTACTCTTGAATTTCCTAAAATTCAATTTAGTGATGGCATTCAATCTAAAATTATTAGAAAATTAGGAAATATCCCTACCAGTTTTCCTCAATATACACTTAGGGTCCCTATATTACCATAGAGTTACCCGTGTCATATATTTATTATGGATCCCGTGTCTTTGTAGATTCTAGGTATTTTTATCCTTGTAGCCCTTACATTGCTCGCTCAGGTTTAGTTTACATTTCTTATTTAGAAAATTGGGAATGTGCATTCCGTTGTTGAGATTGTAGATGCATTGGCATACTATCTTAGTTATGACCATCTTAGTGGCTCCCAAAAGTTGATTCCCACCATGTCCCATTAAGTTCTAGTGACTTCTCAACCTAAAACACCTGATACTATAGATTCTATTAATGAATATGCTCCCAGTCATGTTGATAAGTTTCAACAAAAATATGGATACTATGAATGCCATTTTAAGTATACCTATACATATACCCATTGGTCAAACACTAACATCTAACCCCGAATCAACCCTTGTAGAGTCTGACTCTTAATCCCATTAAGTACCCACATGTGTTTTGTAAGAAATTTTTTAGCCCACTCCTCCAAAACTAGATATTGAACATTCGAGCAATGACTCAATACTTATTAAAACCAAAAGCACAAGATCAAGAGATTCCAACTAAAGAAAATGTTGATGAAGCTGAAATTGATGACGAAGTGCCAGACATACCAGATGACTGCCAAAGCTTTGAAGATGGTGATATCCAAGAGTTACTATTAAAGCCTACTACTTGACCACTAGTGTATGAGAATCAAGACCACAAAGTTGATGTTGTTCATATGCCACTTGCGATGGATGATGAGGTTCCAATTGCATAAATGATTGAGCCAACAAACATTCCTAAATAGGTAGATGCAATTTTAGCATAGTTTGTTGAAATTACCCATATTCCTGATATCCATATATTGATTTCATCATCCTAATACAACTCTTGGACCTTGACAAAGTTTTGATTTCTAAGTTTTTGTTGCTGCTCTTGACCTTGCTGCATGATTTTATTCCTGATGTCTTCATTTCTCCACTACAAAACTTGAGATCAAATTTTTTCCAATGAGGGGAGAATGACAAGGAACAAGATTATAATTATTTGGAAATTTATATTTATATGTTATTTCATGTTTAAATATATATGTAATAATAGAATTAGAATTTATTATTAATTTTTATTAGGAGTGGTTATATTATTATGTTTTTATCCTAGGATTTTATGTAAAGTCTATTTAAATAGTTAGTATAAATTTGTTTAGGATCTTTTGAAATATTAAAAATTGAATATTGATTATATGTTTGCTAAGTTTTCTGAACCCTAATTTCCTCCAATTCTTACCCCAAGTTCTTGCTTTTCTATCTATTCATTCTCTTTGTCCATCCAATTCTATCAAATTTTTTTCTCCTAATTTTTCTATTTTTTCTTTCTGTCCTACATCAATAAGTTTTAAAAATAATTATTAAATCTACTTTACATAAAAACAAGTGCAACTGTAATTTTATATTGTCAAACGAGAAAAATGCATGAATGTACAAAAGGATTAATCAAACAAACTTTAATTATGAATTTACCATCATTTAGCATAGTTATGGGCTAAAAAAAATTATTGCTTCCACTTTAAGTAAAAAATTACTTGCTTCTTGTTAGAAAAGTAAGAATACAACTTTAAAGGACACATGCTATTGTGATTTAAAAAAACTAACAAATAGTAGGCATGCATTTATTATTATTGACAAAAAGAAAAGATTTATTATATTCAACAAAGTGTTTAGTTAGCGTCAAATCCAAGTCCTAATTCCTTTTTTTTTCTCCTTTGATAATCAATTCTTTTTTTTTTCTTTTCAATATTAGTTTCATAATTACTTCTCTTATTTTTCTCAAATTTGACATTAACTTAATTAGTATTTTAATTATTTAATGTTTAATTTAATTTTTATTTATTTATTTTTGGTTTCTCAAGGTATTGTTGTGAGACTAATCATTTGGGCTCTATCACGACTTGGAGGCCTTCTCAACAATTCTCTATTCCAAGATTCGAATTTGTATTCTCACTCTAGAGCGTAGCTCACTTACCGTTGCACCAAACTCTTGTTTTGGGCTGAATTTCGAATCGAATAGTTTTGAATAGGACATTATTCAAATTCGGATTATCCAATTCGAATTCCACCCTATTCTTGTTGGTTTGTTAATTTTAATAATTGGTCCTGATTTTACCCAAGTCGCTTCCATAAAAATATCAATGATATTTTTTATTAAAATTGAAAATTGACTTTTAAAAGAATCTATATTTATTTATACTATATATAAAAGTGGCTTCATGACATAATTTTTTTATTTTTTAAAATATGTTTTATAAAAATTTAATGTTCATTTTTATCCCTTTTTAGTTCAACTTCCAACTTTTTAGTAGTGATAGGTATTTGTTTTCCTAATTTTTTTCTATCTTAATAGTATTAAGATTAAATTAGTTTTATTTATATTAATACATTTTAATAATAATAAACATTAATAACAATATACATATATGCTATTAATTGTTCTTATTTACTAGGTTTATAAAACAAGAAAGCAACATAATATTTATAAATTTATATTTGAGAGAAGTTATTTATTATAAATTAGTTTTAAGGCATGTGACTTTTAAATTTAAAGTAATATTTTGGGATCATTTTGAGAAAAAAAATTGTATTTAATTGTTGATAGCAATAAAATATAATTTGTTTGTGATAGTAAATTTAACGAAATAAGTCTGGATAATACTAATGTTTGACAAAATAAATTTAAATTATTTGTGACATAAAGTAATTGATTTCTAAATATTAATTAAGGAGGATGGAAGATGGAAGATTTTTTATTATTTTTTTAATACTGAATTTATAATAGTTATAGGGTTGTAAATGTTATTATTTATATTTTATATTAATAAGTTTTTAATAAAAATTAAAGTAAATCAACCATAAAGTTTAAATCTAATTGGTATTTTTATTTTATCATTATTATTAATCATAATCTTGATAAATATAATTGTCTGATTATTTTATTTGTTATTAAACATGCAAAAATATAAATAAAATATTAAAATATATATTACTTAAAAAAATTATTATTAGATAAAATATGGCCATTTTTTTTTAATAAATCATATTTATTAAATTTTTATTATATACATAACTTAAGATTTTTGTAAGTTTATTTTAATAAAAAAATCATATAAATTTAAAAATCATATAAATATGACTCATGCATAATATCAACTAGTATAAATATATATACAAGGTTTTTCTTATTCTTCTAAATTTATGTGTAATTTATTAAAAAAATTAGAAAAATGAAATAGAATCCTAACCAGTAGCTAGGGGTGTGCAGGCGGTCGGGTCGAGTCGGTTATGGGGCTATTATCAACTAATCCGATCAATTCGGTTTATTAAAAATGTTACCCGCCAAAAAACCGGCCTAAGGCGGTTTTTTTATTTTGCAAATCAATTGAATTTTGATTTAAATGAGACAGCGAGTTGATTTTGGGCCAGTAGTTGGGCTTTCAAGATTATAGGCCAAATTCAATTTTTACAGCCCAATTTCAAAATTTTAGGCCCAAAATCATTTTTTACAACAAATTTTATAGCCCATTTTAAGATATACTAGGCCCAAAAAATTGTATTATTTTTTTTTTCCAAAATTGTGTACATTAATATATTTAAATAAAGAGCATACAAATAAGTCAATTACACTATACACATAATTAATTAAATAACATCAATATATTTAAAGCTTGTATACATCAATATACACCTAAAATGCTAAAACTTGAAGACACATGTATACAATCAAATAAGCATCATTCAACATATAACCTAATTTTCTAACTTTACTTACAAATACACATACATTTTAGACTAGTATAAATTAATAACATTCAAATACTACATCTGCAGATTTGCTAAGTTCTCTAACAAACAAAATATCATACATTCAAATACTACATCTGCAGATTTTCTGAGTTCACTAACCTGCATAAATCCATAACCTGCTGCATAACTGCATTTAAGTTCTCTAAAGTCAACTTACAAATTTAAACTTCAAGCACAAATATAATTTAAACTTCTAGCATAAGTATAACTCCTTAACATTTAAACATTATACAAATATTTAAGTTCATAAAATTCAGAAAACATAAGCAATAATGTTAAACAAAAAGAAATAGTTATCAACTTGTCATTTAATAAGTCAGCAAAAAAGCAACTTTCAAAGGTTGATCCACAACTCAGCAACCAAAAGCCACAAAATCGAACATCCTGCAACACCCAATAGATCTCAACTTAAACAAACAGAAACACATCAGCCACCAATAAACTAGAAATTAAATTAACAGTGACTTACCAGTAGGCAGTAACTAGAAACAGTATGCAATAAAATCTTAAGGCAGCATATCAAGATCTCCTTCATTGTCCCAATGTATATCTAGTATGAAATGCAAAAACAAATGTATACTAAGTTTATAAATTATAAGTACATAACATGATATTAAAAGTAATGAATTTGAAAATTAATTGAAAGTTACTAATTACCTGATTCTAGCTTTTCTAGCTCTTCAAGTGACTTTTCTATACCTACCGGTGTAACAGTGCATCGAAGCCAATTTTGTAGGCATAGAAGTGCTTCCACATCTTAGGTGACAAAGAGCTTCTATATGGATCTAGAACTCTACCTCTAGTAGAGAAAGCAGACTTTGAAGGAATAGTAGTGATGGGAACACCAAATATATCCTTAGCCAATTTTCCCAAGACTTTATACTTACCACAATTTACTTTCCACCATTCTAAGATGTCAAATTTATCTGAAGGAGTTTCATGAGATTCTAATAAATATCGATCAACTTCAAATTTACCTTCCATAGACTCCTCTTGACTCAATTCTCTCATAAAATCAATGGCAAACTGATCTACTTCATTTAAATCATTTTCAACAACTGCTGGAGTAGCCATTTGAGTAGAAGTTCCACTCACAAAGTCAAAATCAGTGGCACTGCTCTCAAAAATGTGATAATGATCATATAACCTAACAAAGGTCCCCTTAACTTTCCCTGCTAAATCTTCAGCCATGACATTCTCAAACAAGTTTTCAAACCCTCGTTTAACAAACTTTAACTTGTATCTAGGGTTAAGCACTACCCCGATAAAATGTATGTGAATAATTTTATCAAGGCTACCGCAATACTTGTCATGCTTTAACTTCATTTTGATTGCCATTCTTTTCAAGGAAGAATCTTCTATAAGTGAGCACCATTGCTGCAATTTACTAAGAATGGTACAATACAAATGAAAATAACTATTTGAAGTTACATACAAGGAACCAGAAATCTTGTTAGTTGCATCAAAAAAAAATCTTCCAAAACTTAACAAAGTTTTTGGCTACCTCCCAATCTTCATCACCAGGAGGTGTGCTTAACCCTTTGCTGTTCCAATTTGCTGCAAGTATTAAATTCAAAAGTGTATTGCAGATCTTGTTCTTCTAGTCTATCAAAGGCTTTTTGACACTTTAAGGCTGAATCCAACATTGAATAAGTAGAGTTCCATCTAGTGGGAACATCTAAAGATGGAACTATCTTAGTAATCAACTTACAATCTTCAACACACTTTTTAAACCTTAGCATCCTAGATGGTGAAGCTTTTACATATTTAACAGCAAACCTAATCTTTTGTAAAGAGATGTCTATATCCTTCAACCCATCAGTCACAATTAAGTTTAAAATGTGAGCACAACATCTAAGATGCATTAACTCACCTTGCAACGCACTTCTACCCCAATCATTCAAATTTTTTTGTAAATATTCCACTCCCACATCATTTGCAGAGGCATTATCCACTGTGACACACAAAACCTTTTCCAACCCCAATTATAATAAGCATTTCTCAATGGTTTTCCCTATTGTCTCACCCCTATGATAATTCACTTGGCATAAATTAATAATTCTTTTATGTAACTTCCATTTATCATCAATAAAATGGTATGTTAGGCATAAATAGCTTTGGTTTTGGACTAAAGTCCAACAATCAGTAGTAAGGGACACTCTTTGTTGGTTAGCCACTAATCACTTCTTTAATTTTTGTTTTTCACTCAAATATAATTGAAGGATGTCCCTTGCAACTGTCCATCTAGAAGGCAGCACCATTCTTGGACAAACAACACTCACAAAAAGCTTAAAACCCTCACCCTCTACATGTTTGAAAGGTAATTCATCTATGATAATATATCTCACTAATGCTTCCCTACTTGCCTTTTCATTAAACTTGTCACTTACAACAACCATTCCCTTATTCACAACCACCCCATTATCTCCTAAACCATCTTTTTTAACCTGCGGAAATGCTAGAACACTTTGACTAGCATCCGAGTTTGGAAGAAGGCGTTTAAGGAATTTCTTACATTGATGTGTTAGATGGTTCCTTAAGTTGGTAGTTCCATTATTTTTAGAGTCACTAGCATAAGTTGCACAACAAAAATCACAATTGGATCTACGTTTCCTACCCGAAGTACCTTCAACATGTGTAAAATAATTCCAGACCCAAGAATTATTAACTTGGTTTCTTAGCTTGCCCTCTATAACTGCTTTTGCTGGTTTTCCACTGCTAGAATCTTCTGATTCTCTCTTTCTTTTCCTTGAAGTAGCATCAGCATTGATAGTTCCTTCAATTTCATCTTTTTCTCCAGTTGTACTATCTATATTCCGCAATATATCCTCAAGATCAGAACTGTCAACATTAACAGCTCCTGCACTAGCCATCTCTAATAAAAATATTTAAAATTTAATGTCAAAAGTCACAATAGGAATTCAAGTTAAAAGAACAAAACATGAGTAAGACATAAATTAATATCAATGAAATTTACAAATGCCAAGCCAACTAAAGCATGAGTAAGACATTTGTGATAATATATATATATATATATATATAACATAAATCATATTATATTATTAACACCTGTCCTAGCTTAAAACAACATGATGATGGCTGCAAATCTTAGTCAATAATAATGACCTCTTCTCATTCCTTTAAATACACTCCAACCTTCTGTCAGGAGCCTTTAACTTAAACAATAATAAACTATGTCTTTCATCACTATTCAGATTTCAGATATCACCTTGAAATTTCCAAATCGCAAGACAACCAAAATAAATTACAATATTGATTAATTGGGTCTTGCTCCTATTCAATCATGCAGAATTGAGTTTTTTTTTTTTTTTTAATTTAAATTTAATTGTACCTAATCTAGAATACTTTAAATATTATACATTATTTAATTGGATTAAATTTAATCTTTAATCTTGAGTAGGTACTAGTAGTAGTCCTATATTAGTTTTCAAACTCAAACTCAAACCTAGAAAGAGAAAGACAGTGTGATTGTTGTCATACATCAAAACTATTGGATGTACTAGCTTTGTTTTCAATTTATTTATTTATTTTTGAAAAGATTTTAATGGAGAACAACTGTAAATATGTTGAATTAGATAAGGAATCCAACTTTTTGAGTCTTTCACGTTAAGTAAGAATTATACAAGTCTTTTCCATTTAATGCTAGTGGTCATAATTCCAATGGTATAAACATTTTCTTAAGCTTAATGACTCTGCCCTTTACTCTTTCATTTTATTTTTTATTTTATTCCTTTTGCGAGTCTTCCACCTTCCACCTTCCACCTTCCACCTTCCACCTTCCACCTCCTTCCTTCTTTCTTAAATTTTTTTCCAGCCTTTTATCCTTCTTCGTAGACTATAGTTACTAGTTAGGCACTCTTTTGCAATTTTTTTTTTTTTGCTAGTCTTCCACAGTTCCACCTTCATCCTTCTTTCTTTTTTTTCCCAGCCTTCCTCCTTCTTTGTAGACTGTATTTAGGTGCTCTTTTGCCTTAGTGAAGACTAAACATTTATAGTAAAGGAATAAAGGAAAAGACTCAAATCTAAGAAAGTAATTGATAATATAATACCAGTGCAACACAGATCAAAGATTAAAAAAGAAAAGAAATGACAAAAATTTTAAAAAATAAAATAAAATTGAGAAGAGACTTACTGAAAGTTTGAAGCGTGCAAATAGTTTAGTTTCCTCCTTCGACTTTCAATAGCAGCCTGCAACACCACGCCACCACTGTCGCACCTTGATAGTAGATCAAGCGTCTTGAAGGCCTAAGGGAGTGTTTTACTGAGTTAGGTTTTTGAAAGAGTTGAGAATGGAGACTTGAGAGTTGAGAGATGAGAGATGTTGGCTGCAAGAGAGAGGATAATGAGAATAAAACTAAATTAGGGCTTCAAACAATGAATGATATTATACATCTCGGTGTATGAACAAAACTGTACACCACCAATAACACCTAAACATATATAATAATATTATTTAAAATTTATTTGGGCTATAAGGCGGTCAAGTCGGTTATCCAACTTATAATTTTTTTACAACTTGATAAACCGACCCGATTTCAAAAAATCTAGAATTACTCACCCGCCTCATTTAACAAGGAGATGGGCTGGGTCGGTGGCCGGCCATACCGGTCTGTTTTGGGCCGGTTTTACAATTGGGCCGGGTACTGTGCTCACCCCTACCAGTAGCCCAAACCCACGTGTCCAATAGGAGTTCAGTTTCACTTCTCGTTTCTTCCGAACTTAACCAAGCGAAGCTTAAAAGAGGCCCGTAGTAATACAGATCATAACTACACGACATATCGTCATGGTGAGCTTCTCTTAAAGCCCATACCGAACACACAAACAGTGCCTATCTTTCTCTTCGCCCGTGTCTCTCTTCTGTCTATCTAGTTCTCACCCCTTTGTCTGTGGCGGCTCTCTCCTCTCTTTGGGTACTAGCTACTGAATCTCTTCTTCTACCCTTATATCTGAGATTTGGATCGGTGTCTGAATCAAAATTTTCTTTTTTTTCCTTACAACTTCCTGCGCTTCTATCTAATCTGAAAGTCGATCCGTTGGGCTTTCATTGGAGAACCTCGCAATGGTAGCGGGCACGCAGCCACAACCACAACCACAGAAGCCTCTGGAGGAACAATTTCCGGGGTCTGTACCAACTGCTCAAGAGAAGGCGTTAAAGAGGAACACAGATTGTGTTTACTTTCTCGCCTCTCCTTTGACATGCAAAAAGGTTGGGACTTTAATTCCTTTTCTTCACTGAAATTGATGCTTCTTAGATTTCCATCTTTTTCTATAAGATCTTGCTGCTTTTTGTTTTTTTTGTTTTTCTTGTTTTTCTTAGGGTTTTTGATTCACACCTTTTGTTAATTTTCTCCAAGAGTTGTATTTGAAACGAGAAGAATTAAAACTTGGGGATTTTATGCGATTTATTTTCTGGGACTTTTTAGGGTTTATGCGGGTTGCTGTTTTAATTATGCTTCTGTCAGACTGTGTATAAGGGAGAGAGAGGCAGCCCTTGCATAGAAAGCCCATTTGGTATTGCTTTATTATTAATCAAAATGTCTTGATCCAATCAGGGTAGTTAAAAGAGTATTGCACTGGAGACTGGAGACTGGGGACTTCAAGTTTATGTCTATGATAGGGTGGCATTGTTGATTATGGTCAGCTGTTAGTATTTATTTGTCCATGCATAGGAAATTCATGCCTTGTTTTCTTCGGATATGACCGACTTCAGAGTCTACTGAGAAAAACTGGAATCACTAATGTAGTTGTAAACTTGGTTAATGATTGATTCTTCCTAACTATGAGTCAATCTCAATCCGCAGGCCTGTCGATCCCGCATAAGTTAACAGTCTCAAAAAAATGCTTTGTTTGTAATCAGTTCATTGAAGCAGTATTTCTTCCTTTGAGTTTTGTCTTTTTGTTTGTCAAAGATTCGTACCAAAGTTCTAACTTTGGCATGCATGTCATGACGTCAATGTCTTTTTAATTGGAAGCAGACTATATTAAAAGGAAAATCAAAAAAGAAGAGAG